>OY288274.1:9549316-10009437 GCA_958450335.1 Hibiscus tridactylites
GTTCACCATCAGAACGGTGGACTCGGCCATCTATTGTGTCGTCATAGGGAAAATCAGGGACGTCCATTGCATCCATATCAACCGTTGTGAAGTGGGATGGTGGCTGGAACATAGAAATTGGTCTTGCGTCTACAGGAAAGTTGGTGGCAGTCGGTTCTTCGTCCAAATCTGGTGGTGGAACGGCAGTGTCTTCTGGGTCTTCTGGTAACTCTGTCAAGTCTTCTGGTTCCGGATAGAATGGCCCCAGCTCGTCTCCGTCTGGCCCGGGTTCTCTAATCGGTTCTTCGTCAGAAGCATCCTCCGGGAGCTGGAATAGTAGAGCTTCTGGAATCACTACCCTTTGAGGCGAGGATTGGGGTCGAGGAGCGGGAGACCTCTCACGAGATCGCTCAGGAACCTCATTTCCAAGACCAAAATCAAGATCACCATAAGAAGAATGTATTCCCATTGATGGTTGAACGTACTCCGTGCTAGGGACATACGTTGAGTGTCGTCCATATGATGAATCATGGTCGTGCATAGCGTAAGAAGACGACGCTCCCTCACCCCCAAAAGAAAAATGTCTCCCCATAGATGGTTGACCGTAGTCGGTGCTAGAGACATACATTGAGTGCCGATCATATGATGCTTCATGGTCGTGCGTAACGTAAGGAGCCGACGTTCCTTCCCCCCCAAAACTATAAGGATTGTATGGATTGTATGGATCGTATGGACTGTACGATGCATTTGTTGGTGCATCGAATTCATCGTTTGGGGGTTGGTTGAGGTCGAACTCGATACTAGCTACGCAGGACTGCCTTGGAGGAGCAGATGACGATGCACCAACTTCGTTGTCTCGACAGAGTAGGCCAAAATCACGTCGTAGACCTGCGGTCGGGCTATCAACGTTGGCATTCGGATCGAAGTCGAAATTCGCCCGGCCCCAGCTTGGTATTTCGACAACTGGATGAGACTCGGAGAACGATACATACAGCTCGAGGGGCCCCCCGATTGAATACTCGAAGTGGGCTTCCATCATCATTTGCACATCAGCATTTGCCGCAATTTGGCATACAGTGTACCGTAAAGGGTCTATAGATATTGGCACCCGATACTTCACGTCGGACAAACGATGATTATTGAAATGAAGAACTTTTGCCTCCAGTTCCTTGACCAACTTCTTGAACGATAATCTCCTCGGAAGCTTTATCGTTACCGGATCTTCGCAGTAAAAAAGGACCCCCTGTTCAGTACCCTCGAATATCTGACCATCGTAGTAAACTTTCGTAGTAACGCCTCGTCCAGCCATTTGAATATTTTGAAAGACTTTTGAAATTTTGATACTTAGAAAATTCTAGGAATTGATTGCCAATTGAAACTTATATTTTCGTTTTATGGTTAGGGTTCATATATAGGCAAAATTATTTGCCCTTGCAATCTAGGAGAATCTGGTTGTGTAAGGCAAATAATGGTTCAGAGACGTTACTTTGCTTGTCCATTACCTAAAACCGATAAGCAGGTAAGGGATAGATTTGATGGGAGACAGGAATGGCGTGTGTGTGTGCCTGGGAGGCAGTCCCCTTACTTTCGACAAGTAAGGGATAGATTTGATGGTAGCAGCTTTGATTCACATTAACAAATGTAATCGGCACCCGCCACATCTGAAAATGTCGATCTGAATCCGCCCCCGCTTCGTAAAAGTCCTTTCTTTTCAAAACTGTAGCCGGGGATCCTCTCGACGGCGGCTACAGAAGCAGCCATCGAAGCCACTACTGCAGCATACAACCTCCAAAATATTGCGATATGTCGGTAAATATTAAGGTATGTACCCCCGATGAACACAAATCTTTAACTGAACTCCAACTATCATAAAGGAACAATATTTCGGACATAAAAATTGCAACGGAAAAAAACTCAGCATTACACGAACTCATATTCAACTGACCTAAACTAAACTTAACTACTTACAAAAATCCATCTCCCTGCATATATATATATATATACACATAGACCTCGCGTTCTGTACAACGCGATGTATGAGTGACCTCGCGTCCTACAGAACGCGAGGTTGCCACGTCAACCCTAAACCCTCTATAAATAGCAAACTCTTGGAGTGGCAAAGAGCACCGAGATAGATTTTTTTCTGTATTCACGTACGCAGTTTTCGCTTGAAGCTACTAATGGCAACATAGCGCATATTTTGGAAGTTTTGTTTTAATTTAACTTCCAAAATATTGTGTTATGTCGTTATTTTTAGTTACTACTGAAAATATAACGCGTATTTAGTATGATTCATTGTTGTTGTTATTATTATTGTTCTTACTATTATTGTTATTATTATTACTATCATACTAATAATTTCTATTGTTAGTATCATTTATTATTATTGTTGTTATTATTATTATTATTATTATTATTATTATATTTTTTCTTTTTCTTTTTATTTTTATTATTATAAATCAAAATTGTAAAATTAAATATTATTAAATGAGTTTCCCGCTTTAAAAACTCTAATATTATTGTTCTTAATATTATTGTTGTTATTATTATTATTAATATTATTATTATTTTTATTTTAATTTTAATTTTTATTGTTATTGTAAATAAATTTTGTTATTATTGTATATTAAATGAGTTTCCCGCTTTAAAAACTCAAATTTAAAAAACTCCACGACCTCGCGTTCTGTAGAACGCGAGGTTCCTTTCTGACCGTTCAGTTCACGCGTCTGATCACTGACGCGCCTTTTCAGTGAACCTCGCGTTCTATAGGACGCGAGGTACATGAATATCGCGTTCTATAGAACGCGAGGTTCATTAACCTCGCATCCCAAGCGCCGCGAGGTCCTCTATAAATTGGAGGTTTTTTTCCTAAAAACCTCCACAGAATGCGATTTCTATAGAAGTTTCACAAAAATTTGAGCGCAATTTATATATCGTTTGATCACATGGAGCCCTTGCTACGCAACCGAGCGAGTCACTGCAGTGAATATTGGCGCACCAATCCAGAGGTATTATTTTTTTCCCTATTAATTTCTAAAAAAATTTATTTAAATAAATTTTATTCTTTTATTTTTACTAACTATTTTATTTTATTTTTTTCAGAGATACGAACGTAACTTACAATGTTACGTTAACCGTATCACCGTCGCACCCATTCCTGCTGTTAGGCGATTGATTGAGCGGGCTGGTTTTGGGCACATAGCTCGCTATATAGGGGGGGTGAAGGTTAGACCGTCGTTGATCAGCGCGCTGATAGAACGGTGGAGACCCGAGACGCACACATTCCATCTTCCATTTGGCGAGGCAACAATTACGTTGCAGGATGTTGCCTACATTCTCGGGTTTCCTATAGATGGCAGTGTTATTACTGGTGTAGCGATGGGACATTGGCCACTCCTATTTGCTGAACAAATTGGGGTGATGCCCCCTGATAGAGCGTGGGACGGAGGGAAAATTTCTCTACCGTACTTGGAGGACAACTTTGGAACCCCTCCCCCGATGCGGATGATGTTACACTTGAGGTATTTTTTTTATTAAATTTAGTATGCTTTTATTACATTTATTATTAAATTAAAATTATTTATTTGCACATTAGCGTTTAGGAAATTTTTTATGATGAATAGGGACAATATTTAGGATCTTTTTAATAAATATTTAGGATGAATTATAAATATGTAGGATAAATTTTTAGGATGAATTCAGTAATTATTTAGGATACTTTATTAAATATTTAGGTTGCCTACATTAAATATTTAGGATACTTACAATTTTATTATTTAGGATGAACTTACAATTTTTTTAATTAGGATGCCTTTATTAATTTATATTTTCACAGCGGTATGCGCGAGCCCACATCTTGCGCATTATTGGCGGGATATTAATGCCCGACAAAACTCGCAACAAAGTGCACGTTATGTGGCTTCATCATCTCACAGATTTAGCCGAGTCTGGACAAAAATCTTGGGGGTCAGCTGTCTTGGCGTTTCTTATCAGAGACCTCTGCAGAAACGTTGACGCCTCCAAAACATCGATGGGAGGATGCTGTTTATTCCTGCAGGCTTGGGTTTGGATTCGGATCCCTACTTTGGCACCTCAGCTTAGGATTCTCAGTCCTCTGTCATTTCCGCTTATACGGAGGTACTACATAATCTACTATATTTTTTTATTAAATTATTTTATTTAACGATCTTTTTCATTATTTAAAGGTGGACCGCCAACCTATCCCACGTCGGCCTACCGGACTCCCAGAAAGCATACAGATATAGATTCGATGCCTTGAAGGAGGACGAGGTAATTCAACAATTATTTTGATTTTTTCCATACTATTTTTTCCAATAATATTTCATATAGAAATTTTACTAATTTTTTTCATTCTTTTTAGTTCGTGTGGACGCCCTACGATTCAGAGCAGATTCGCCAAATTACTCCAGCAGATATTGTGCAAGAGCGAGAGTGAGACCTCTGGATTTCTGTAGTTCCGCTGCTGAACTACGAAATTTGCGTGTGGCATTCTGCGGATCGGGTACTCCGACAGTTCGGGTACGTCCAAGATGTTCCACGCCCTCCGCAAAATATGGACGAGTTCCACAATCTTACGCGTCAGGGGAAGACGGAGACTGACTGGGCCGAGCACCACGCTGTCTGGATAGCGCTTTGGGGTCAACGATTTCTCAAACGCCCACAGTTTCTCCAACCAATTATAGAAGGGGGTCCTTCGGTCACTTTCAATTATGGCCAGTGGTATAGGGACAATGGGATGACACATATCCTTACTCCGGCCGAGCTCGAAGAAGGGCTTCCCTAGTGACCCCAAAACCGCCCACGCGGGAGCGGGCGAGCGAGCCAGACCCAGACCCAGAGGCAGACCCAGAGACAGTCGACGCAGCGCGGTCCGAGACCACGATATGACACTCCAGGGGCATCATCTTCTGCCCCACCATTGCATAGTGGTCCATCGACTTTCCAGCAGACGATGCCTCCACCCTAGTTCGGCTCCACTGATGCTTATCGCCCCCAGATGCCCACGACTGACCTTCTACTTATCGATTATCCACCTCAGTATGAGTTTCATATGGTGGAGAATACGCCGATAGATAGTTTGTTTTACTCCCCGCCTAGGTCCAGCACAGATCCGCAGATCGCGCACGATGGTCAGGATGATAGGGACCAGGGACCACCACACGATGGACGGAGGAGGTATCCGGATCGTGAGCGTCATCCACCCGACTGCGGAACCGGTGGACATAGGCATTTTTAGTTTTTTTTTGTTGTTTTCTATTTATGTTTTTAATATTTATGTAAAACACTTTTAAATTTTATAATGTCGTATTCTAATTTTGTTTATGAATTATAATTTTGTTTGCATATTATAATTAAACTTTATAATGTTTATTTAATTTTTGTTTTTACTAAATTTAATAGGATTAAAAAACAGAAAATCGACATTAGTTGAAATACAACTTCAATCAATAAAAGTATGCTAGCATAGGGTTTTCGAAGCCATTTTAAACCATTGTAGAATGGACGGAAATTAACGATGTTGGTATCATACAATAGACAATTTTCAGTACTACAACCCCAAACTCGATGATCGCTAAAAATATATCATTTACACGCTCGAAATTGGGTTCGAACAGGCCTACTTACGCATGTTTTTGCTTGTGGCTTAGGCTGGAATTGCACAGACCTCGCGTCCTATAGTACGCGAGGTCCGTGCGATATATTCCCAGCCGCCTTTTCAATTTCTCGGGGACCTCGCGTTCTGCAGAACGCGAGGTACTGTTAAACCGTTAAAACGGACTGCAACGCCACGTCGACAGAAATCGCGTTCTGTACAACGCGATATCGTACCTCGCGTTCTACAAAACGCGAGGTCTGCCGACCTGGCAAGAAAAGGGGTCATTTCGCCAAATAAATATTTTTGTGAGCCATTATTAAAAATAATAATTTAAAAGGGATTTTTCACCCAAAATTGCCTCAGACGTGTATCTATTACAAATAAAGAAAAAAAATTAGATGATCCAGAATTGCAGATGAGGAAGAGCCAGCTCATGAATAAGACAAAACATTCAAGTATGATCCATTATTGTTTTTTGCAACAAAGTATGATCCATTACGGAAGAAGATAAATATGGACAAAACTAATTATCAACTTCACCTGTACATCCCCCATACGTCACGTCTCTCTTCGATTCATAGGCCTAAACCTCAGTATCTGTATCTGTCTCTGCCCTTTACTTCACCCACCTCTCTCTCTCTCTCCCTCTCTTCATTTTCGCATTCATCATTTCCCTTCTTTATCTTCAAGATTGTGCCTTTTCCCTTCTGTTTGGTTGTTAAGAAAAAACTCTGAGAAAGCAAGGTAAAAGAGATCAAATTTATGATGATTTATCAAAAGGGTGTCTGAAAAATCTTACCTTTGTACTTTGTTTTTTGGGTTATATTTCGGTTGGATTTTGAAGAAAGGTTTTTTTTTTTTGCCTTTTGTGTGTGTGTGTGTGTAATTGCAGAGATGGGGTTTTCAAGGAAAGATTACGAGTTCTTGAGTGAGATCGGATTGGGTTCTAGCAATTTGGGGTGTTTTGTGAATGGCAGCTGGAAAGGAAGTGGCCCTACGATTTCTACTGTTAATCCTGCTAATAATCAGGTTCTTATTTCATGAATGCTTTATTCATGCAAAATGGTTCTATTATTAATTGTGGTGAGACTGATCATGAATCATGATTGATGGATTTGTCCCTCTGCAAACTAGCTTATATCGAATTTGAAACACCATTAACATAATAAACCAATGTTAAGACGCTTCTATAGAGTGACAGTATACTTGGTTTCAATTTGTGACAATAACTCACTCTTAGTCTTACTTCCTTAAATAGTTGAGATTCTTTTATCTTTTACTTACATATTACATTTTGTTGGTTTTCTCTTATTTTTGCTACTGCGTTTTCAGAGTATAGTAATGTTTTACAGACACAACTTCTAGTTACTGAGTATCAAAACTACTTGGTCCATGCGTTTGGAAAATATTAATTTCGTCACTCTTAAAAGTTGGTATATAATTTCGATGTTTCTTATGCAGAAAATTGCAGAAGTCATTGAGGGTTCCATCCAAGATTATGAGGAAGGGATGCAAGCTTGCAGTGAAGCTGCAAAGATTTGGATGCAAGTAAGATGGATAGATACGACACTCCTCAATTCGATGGAAATTTACATTTCTTGATCCCATTTTTACTTCTATGAACCTTTTATGCTGTATTTTATTGTTTCAGGTTCCAGCCCCTAAGAGAGGCGACATAGTTCGTCAAATAGGTGATGCATTAAGATCCAAACTACTGCAACTTGGCCGCCTTGTCTCTCTTGAGATGGGAAAAATTCTTCCTGAAGGAATTGGGGAAGTTCAAGTATGTTATGCAGCTCTGCCACTGTTATTACATTGATTCTCTGCATATATGTTATAAGGTGGCCCATATTGAACTTCATGTTACAGGTTGTGGGTTCTCTAGCCATTTAGCATTTGGTTGAGTTAGTTCAAATACTTCTTGAATCTTCACATGAATCAAGAGGTACTTTGTATTAGGAATCTGTCAATATCTATTTTCCGGGGAAAATAAAATAAAATTTGTTTATTAATAGTCAAAATAATGCAGCAATAAGACATTGCTTCTAGACTTAAGGTTTTCACTCTACATGGTATGAATTGGCCAATTCTTGTAACAGTATTATTTTAAGATATTTCTCTTTTACTGCAAATACTTTCGTCTCTTTTTTTTTTCATTTCCACTATCCTTGGATATCATGAAAATTCTCATGAATCACAGGTGGAACATTGTTAGTATGCCATATCTTATGTGTTTTTGTTGTCGATCTAATGCTGTCCCACATTAGCTTTCATGATATGATATTCCTATAATTGTTTTCTATTGAGTGGATCTATTCTGTTGTTTTACTGGTTCATTGTGCAAATCTGTAGAAGTAGAACTGCATGAAAAATACACTAACTATACATGTAGTTTCTTTATCTTTATAATCATTTAATGCTAATATTGTAGGAAATCATTGACATGTGTGACTTTTCCGTGGGGTTGAGCCGGCAATTGAATGGATCGGTAATACCTTCAGAACGTAAGTGCATAAGTCCAATAGTCACCATTACTTTGTACATCCTCTTATGATTAGTTTCTGGATGACTTGAATTCTGTTCATGAACTTGTGATGAATTAAAGTTTGAAACTTTTGCTGGAACGTTTATATTTGCATGTTTACTGCTGCTGGCCTTTTCTTATCTATAACTACCGTCACATTGTAGATTTGATATTAAATATAGTTTTATATGGTATGTGTGTGGATATAGATTGTAGGAATTCATTCTAAAATGACTGGTTCTGTTGCTAACAGGTCCAAACCACATGATGTTGGAGGTGAGCTACTGGTTTAAACACTATTAACCTGGATTCATAAATCAAGTCTTCGAAAAAAATTGACATTTTGCTCTTGTATTCTGGGAACAGATGTGGAATCCCCTTGGAATTGTTGGTGTAATTACAGCATTTAACTTCCCATGTGCTGTTCTTGGTAAGTTGCATTTCCTTTATTTATAAACTTGGCATTTTCGCTGCAGAGAGGCTTAAACTTTTGTCACATAACTGATACTATAATATCTCTGTGACTCTTTCTTTGTTGCTTAATTCTGTTACTTCTCGGATTTATTCATTTGGATTCATATTTATGGACCACCATTTTAGACAATTGATAGCTGTTCTGTTTAAAATTTCTGCATTGTGTAGGATGGAATGCCTGCATCGCACTCGTGTGTGGAAACTGCGTTGTTTGGTAAGGCTTGATGTCAATGTTTTCTCAGTGATCATGTTTCCATTTTGGGGGGGAATATTTGAATCCTTCAACTGATATATATTCTTAGTGTCTCCATTATGCCTTTTCTAATTAATTGTAAATTCCATTTTTTAGCTCATAGAATCATGTATATAAAGTACTGTGCCTTTTGTTGTTGTTGAAAATTTCTTGGTTAACCTTTTCATTGTTAAATATACATCTGGTATTTATTTATGGCCTTTATGTCCTCGGTTCCCTTTGATGGAACTTCTAATCATGCCATAGTATATTCTACTGTTTTATTTCACTAATAATTGCATGTATTTCATTTCTTTCATTGAACTATAAATCGGTTCAATGCTGTATTGCTATAATGAGATATTTACACTTCTGGAAGTTCACAAAAACTTTCCATTGATGTGCTGGCCTTGGTGATTAGCTGCTTATATTCTATGAAATAAATCCAATTGCATAATCTGCCTTAAAATGATTTATACTTGATAAGTGGTAGGTTATCTTTAATGTATTAACTTACGACCGTGGTCCTTCAAAACTGGCATGAATTGTAGGAAAGGTGCTCCAACCACTCCGCTGATCACAATAGCAATGACAAAGCTAGTGGCTGGAGTTTTGGAAAAGAATAACTTGCCCAGTGCAATTTTCACATCATTTTGTGGAGGTGCTGAAATTGGGGAAGCAATTGCCAAAGATAGACGCATTCATCTAGTTTCATTCACTGGGAGTTCAAAGGTACTTCTATCCTGTGCATATTTGATGCAATTATGTTATTACTTATTGTATTTGGTATGACGGGGTAGGATATTGTATATTCTTGTTGAAGGTAAAAAAAAACTACGGCATACTAATCGTAGAAGAAATATTTCAAATCTGATCTTTTTGCATATTAATTAACAAGAACCTTTATCTCCACATCTATTAGATACAGGAACACTTTCAATGCACCAAGCTTTTAATTTATATTCCATATTCTAACTGCAGGTGGGTTTAAAAGTACAACAAACAGTAAACGAGAGATTTGGTAAATGCTTGCTTGAACTAAGCGGAAACAATGCAATCATTGTCATGGATGATGCCGACATACCGTTAGCTGTTAGGTCTGTACTATTTGCTGCTGTTGGTACTGCTGGCCAGCGCTGTACCACATGCCGTAGACTGGTATTTGCTATTTACGTGAATTTTCTTCTGAATTTTGTCATTTTGATATATGTATAGTATGAAACCTGCCAACAAATTTTCTGATGATTCTTCTCTTTGTTTGTATTGAAGCTTGTTCATGAAAATATATATCAGACTGTAGTTGACCAGCTACTTGATGTGTACAAACAAGTTAAAATAGGGGACCCATTAGAAAAGGGT
This sequence comes from Hibiscus tridactylites, assembly GCA_958450335.1. Lineage (NCBI taxonomy): Eukaryota > Viridiplantae > Streptophyta > Magnoliopsida > Malvales > Malvaceae > Hibiscus > Hibiscus tridactylites. Next base: position 9,559,502 of record OY288274.1, read on the forward strand.
ACCTTGCTTGGGCCACTGCATACTCCGACTTCAAAGAAGAACTTTGAGAAAGGAATAGAGATAATCAAATCACAGGTGTGTTCTTTATTTATTTGTTGTTTCACTCTTAGCCCTGTTCTACCATCTATAAAATAATTTTTGAGTGTTGGTAAAGAGTTAAATGACTTGAAGCTCGAGTCTATTTTTTGATGAATTCATTGGCCCTGTCTTTCACATAACTATTATGTGAGTCATGGACTCTCATATTGATGACTTTCAACAGTATCGGAGGTAGTCTTTAAACTCTCTGCATAGCATCGCAGTATGAAGCTTTATGCTCAGACTTGGTCTGAATTTCAATTGTTTTGTATTTTTTCTGTTCTGGCCTTATTCCATCTTGTGATGCTTCCCAGGGGGGGAAGATTCTTACTGGTGGCGGTATAATAGAGTCCGAGGGGAACTTTGTGCAGCCTACAATTGTTGAGATTTCTCCAAATGCTGACGTTGTTAAAGAAGAGTTGTTTGCACCAGTTCTTTATGTCATGAAATTTAAGGTAGCCTCGTCTTTCAAAATTTCCCCATTTCCCCATCTTCATAGGAGACACTTTGAACACCGTCTGTCATGTTCTAGCGCTATGCAATGAGCTGCCTTCTGAAACCTTGACGAATTTTGCAGACTTTGAAAGAAGCAATTGAAATAAACAACTCTGTTCCTCAAGGATTGAGCAGTTCCATCTTCACCCGTAAACCTGAATACATTTTCAAATGGATTGGGCGAGTCTCTTTACCACCGGTGTCTTGTTAATCAATAAATTCTTCAGTTTCTACTTATATTCAAAAACTTTGTTTATTCTTGTTCATATACGCACTAACACGAAACTTTAGATCGTTAATTCATATAGCTATGGAATTATAATATATAAATCATGCTTCTCGCATAATTTCGTGTGCAGGCCACAAGGAAGTGATACTGGTATTGTTAATGTGAACATACCAACCAATGGGGCTGAAATTGGCGGTGCTTTTGGTGGTGAGAAGGCTACAGGAGGAGGCCGTGAAGCTGGCAGCGACTCTTGGAAACAATATATGCGACGCTCAACCTGGTAAAACATGATTATGAACTCCATTTCCTCGTTCAATTGTTTACCAGCGTTGTGGTTAGTTTCTAAAGTGTGGTTTCCGTGTTTGATATTCTTCTGTTAACATTCCCAATGAACTATTTGTTTTTTGCCTTTGGCAGCACCATAAACTATGGGAACGAGTTGCCGCTGGCACAAGGAATCAATTTCGGCTAGGAATCCACCCATACATGGTCAAAGCACATATTAACCATTTTCATATAGTAGCATTTAACTATTCCCCCCTCATGTTAACTTTTCTTATGTATGTACAATTTTTTAAATGCAGGGTGGGGCCTAACGAACCAGTTTCGCATTCCTGCAAGACTATTGATGCCGTCATTGTTGGTAAGCGATCGTCGATAGGCCCCGATCTTTTATGCTCTAGATAATCTGGGATTTGGTTCACATAATTTTGGCCAAAAACCATATGAATAGTGACATATAATAAAAAGGAATAGAAGAAGAAGAGAAATAATGGCATGGGCATAAGGTTCTTCCTAGGCCTTGCAATGAAAGAACCAGTGATTCCTAAAACAAACTTGTTACTAAAAATTCAGACTGTGAGAACAGTCAGGTCTAGTGTATCTGCTTACAGAAGCACGTTATTGAACTTGCGTATTTCTTTGTATTTTTAACATCTTTCCCGCGTGTTTTAATTCCAATTCTACGTTTCTTTTACACGATTCATTTCTTTTGAATTTGCATTTCAGTATTTGAGTATAATTTCGTAGATTTCGTATCGTTCTACCGCAATTGGGGGCAAGTATTATATGAGTTTAGTGGGTAGTAAACATAAAAGTATGTCGAAAGTCATACTTGTAGTTGGTAGTGGGTAATGGATATGAGACTTTACGCACGTCACTCATCTCAAATCTGACATATGAATAAGGTTATTTAATAAAAATGAAATTTAATTTAATTTATATTATATGTTTATATATTAGGTGACGTTGGGGTGGGTGAATATGTTTGTTATCATTCATGTGAATTATATTTTTAAGTATTTAAAAGAATTTTGGAATAATTAATAGAGTTAAAATCCAAGTTTAGGAAATATGTTCAGGATTTTATGCATAGACAACAAGTTTAAAGAATCACTAAAAATTTTATATAAAGAATTAGGAAGTGATTCATACATTGGTGTAACTATAAGTAAATTTAGTTGGTTGATTTTTATCAGTATTTTAAAAGATATAATTTTTTAAGTGTCAGATATTAAAAAAATAGAGCAGCGGGCTGCTCCTAAATTAGTTTCACAAGAACTATAAAATTCGGATAAAAATTCTGTATTAGTTCAGTGCTTCAATATTAAAAATATTATAAAATTAAATTTTAAACCTTAATTTTAATTTTTAATTTTTAAACTCTATACCTTAAAAATATACCTACCTTAAATTCTCTAAACACTAATCATGAACTCTAATTTAGAATTTTAAACTCTAAAATTTAAATTTAATTTCGAGCGTAGGGCATAAGTAAGATACCGAAAAGAGAAGAAGATTTCATCTATAAAATTCATCATGAATTATACAATTCGAATCATAATTACCACCATATATGGTAAGAAAGAACATTTGAGCCTAGTGTTCCATTATCTGTCTGGTTTTAGAAAGAAAAAAATGAGAGGCGAGCAGAAATTTGAAAGCCAGTATTTTTCGCTAGTATTCCATTAATCCAAGATCTATACTTTTCCAAAATCATCACACAGCTTTGGAAAGTACGTTTGATCATAAAAAAACAAAGCAAGTGAGGGAGATGATGTGTCCTTTGGTGGGGCCAGTCAGAATCCAATACCCTACTTGTTCTTTCACTTAACAATCATGCATGCACTCTCCTTCCATTTCCAGAATCTGCTGTCTGTCAACTCTTTACGCTGGCGGATGCAGACCTGTCAGCAACACCTTCCATTTGCTTCTCACTCATCTATATACTTATCTGCAATAATGCTGAACGTCTTCTAAATTCTTTCATGTTTGTCTATACATCCACTTATTTTAAACCAATGATTTTGAGCTCTTCATATAGAATTTGTTGACGACTAGAATGGGATAATCTTACCGTTTTTAATAGATTAGAATTAATATATGAGTTACAAGGAAGAAGATATTTGTAGATTTTAATTTATAGAAAAATATTATGTGAAAAATAAAGATAATATGGTTTTATTTAATTAGATAGAACCATGGATGAGGTGCTGAGAATGATTCACGGAATAATTTTGTTAATGATTTTTTTTTCGATTAATGTTTTAACAATCAATCTTGTATTAGTAAGAACACAAAAGTTCTATATTAGACATTAAAATTCTACATATATTAGACATTAAAATTCTACATAAGCTTCTAATCTCTGAACTTAAACCTCAATTTGTTCCATAATTTCATCATCTTCAATTGTTTGCTACAAATCAAGGACGCAATCACACAGGAGGAAGTCTTTTCTCTATATTTGCTTTGCAGTATAAGCATATATGCATACGAAATTGGCTTCCCCCAGATTTTCACTTCCATTGCCTCTTATAGTCTTTCAACCGGAGAGGGCAGGGAAACAGCTTTCGGACCGAGCAAGCCCCGAACCCCGAATTTCACCGACCTTTCTCGTAGGGCTACTCGGGGTTGATCTTAAACCTCTTGGACAATCCAAACTCCTTCTAAGAATACTTCTCATTGCAGATATGAGATGAACCGTAGGATCAGGCGGCGGTCCGGAGGAGACGAATTCTTGGCAAAAACTCATGTGCCTTGCCATTGCTTCCTCAGTACTAATAAGCCTCTGTGTCCTTACAATCTCATCTTTCACAGCTTCGGTACAAAGCCCGCATATCCATTTACCTATATATCGTTCTCGTACCCTTTCGATATATGTCGGGGTACATTCTTCGGTCAGTCCGCAGCAATCGCACTTCACAAACTCAACCTCAATTTGTGGAACAGGTTTTGCTGCTGTTGCTTGAGTTTCTGGTGCAGACACCACCATGGCATCACCGATTACTGTCGCAGACATTGCCAATTAGCCCTGTTTAAGACAAGCAATACAACAAGGCATAAGTAAGGCGAATAAACAAACAAAACTTTGGTTTCTGAAAAAGTTTTGTTTTTTTGGTGGATTTCTTCCCTAAAATAGCAAATTCTTCTTCTTTTGGCTCTTTAATTTCTGTTTGGTGTGAATCTGGTGAAAAGGAAGTGAAAGAACAACGTTGACCTTTAACATATGTTACAGCTTACCTAACATTTAGCTGGCGTTTGCATTATTAACAACTAAACCAATAAATTATCATTCTTTTTCTTGATCGTTCATACAAGATAATCATCATTAATCTAAATGCAACTGGTTATGTTCATATTCACTTTTAACATAAACGTGATTAAATTGATCAAATAAGAACAGCTTTATAAAACAAAGCAAAACAACAGCAACAGAGAAGAATTACCAGAAGATGAAACAAAAGTATGGGGTTGTTGTTCGGGCAAATGGAGAAAGTGTTGTTTACTTATTATTATCTCTCCTTTTCCCACTCTCCTTCTTCTAGCTTTCCTGCAGTGAAGAAAATCTTAGACATGAAAACCATTTCCTTGAATTCCCTTCCCTTTTTCTGGTTTTCTCTTGAAACAAACTGTACAAAAACCCAATGAAGAAGGCCAAAGACTAAATCTTTCTTATGAACAGAGAAACCAGGAGATTGCTTTTTGTTTCTCTTCCACACAATTCCGCCCTCAGAAGCGGTTATAACTTGTAATAAATGAGAGAAAAATGGGGGACCCAAAAATATAAATTTTGTTGCTTAATGCTACCAGTTAAATGAAATGATCATGATCATGTACTTACATACAAAATACGTCATCCATGTATTTTTTTTTTAATTTTAAGATATTGAAGAACTCAACGAATAGTGCGCGTGAAAAAAAAGATAATGTTTATTTTAGAAGATTTATATTTAAATAATTTTATTTGTAAAGTGTGTGTCTTATCAAAGAATTAAAAAACAATATAAACAAATATTACCTTATAATCACCTTAAGATTGAACATATGTTTGAATTTTTTTATTAAGTGAAGAGATAGTTACACTATCAATGTAAATACCGAGATTAACCATACAAGATGGGACAATATAAGCATTATTGATCACTCAATCAATTAATACATCTTACAGATTTGATTAATTTTTTTGCAAATCATTTATCAATCAATCTTAGATTTTTTATTGAATAACTTTTTTATAATTTAACATTTTTTTCTTATTTAGATCGTAGGTGTAATAATTTACTATTAAATATGTTTTTAAAAGTTACTACTGGTATTAACTTATACACTCTTAACAGAAATAAGCTAATGTAATACACTCGTATATTACGAATAGACAAATCTTACTATTAAACTTAAGATGTCGTTCTTGACCAAATGGACCAAATATTAAGATTATTAAATTGAGAAAATTATCTTTAATTTTTATAAAATTTGATCCAAATTAATTGATTTATAAATAAAAATGAGTAATTAGAAAATTATAATAGGAAATAGGAATAAGATTAGTCTTAAATTATAAGACATTTTTAACTCGTGAGAAAGAGAGCCCCAATGATTGAAACTTTAAAGGGTGGACTCTAGTATATTCCACGTCATCAATAATTGCTGTAAATGAATCTTGGACGTTGATCTGTGGATTGCCAGCCAAGCATTATCAACTTGGAGCAAACTTTGGGGAGTGGAGGCGAAGTTCGCACCACCTTTCCAACCAGTCATTTTCGGCCACGTGCAACCCAAAACGTGTAAGAGACAACTTCGAAGATTCCCCTTCTGGACATGTTTTTATCAAAGATTAAGAAACTTCATTAATCAAGGCAAAACATACATGAAGGACTAAAGTGCAAACATAAAACAGAGCAATGACATTATAAGCCCGAGATAATACAATACAAGGCACCAAACAATTTTGATGAAATCAGAAAACCCTAACTATGGAAGGGGCAGTAGCGTTTGAGACGGAGTCGAACGTTCGGACCAACAAAACTTTCGACGGAAATTCCGAAGGATCGAGTTGATGTGGTCGGAATAAAGCATGCAACAATGACCGATGAGACAGAGCAAATCATCCCTAGAAAAGCAAAAAAAAATCTTTCGAGGAAGTTCTTCACTAGTGTTTGAATTATATTTTGTACTATCAGTTTTCCTAATAAATTGACAACACCCAACAAAAATATATTAGGTGTCACCCTTTTATTAGTTTTTTTACATTTGAATAAATTGTAAGAAATAATAGTTTAAGGACTGATATATGTAAAAAAAGTGTACCAGAATAGAAAAACAAAGTATAATTTAAAACTAAATCATGTTTAGAGCCCATCTCGAAAGTTGATTTTAAGAAATCTTCATATACTTTTAAGGAATTTCAACTTTAATTAAACTTTATCGTTTAAGATGGTAACATATATTAAAAAAAGTGAAATTAATTCTTGAAAATTACCATTTTTAAAATATTTTATTTTATTTACGAATGATATGTTTACAGTGTTTGCTTCGCATATTGATTCACAGTCAATTTTGTCTTATTCGATTGACCGGGAAAAGGTTAAAGTAAATATCATTTTATTATCTATTTTTAATTTAATTTTAAATGAAGTAAATATATATCCTAGCAAAAGCAATTAACCTAACTCAAATTTCACAGTTCAATGACGAAGTAAAAGTGTCGAGTATTAATATTTTTAGTCAATTTTTATTTAAACTTTATTATTAATTAAAATTATAAGAAAATGCATTTTAAAACATTCCGTCAAACATGTTTTAAATATATGTTTTTTTATAAAAGAATTAATAATCAAAAGAAGCATGATTAAATTTTTGTGAATTGGACCCAAAAAAAATCAACTATGATATGTTTTTCTAGAATAGCTGTGATATTTTAATTAAACTAAAATTATTACAATCTAAAGATTTACTACTAAATTTATTAATTTTGTATATAAAAATTAAAAATCCCGTAAAATGCGGGTAATAATTCATAATTCAAAGCTTAGAAAACTGTATACGTAAAAAATGAACCACGTGTTAGGGGAGAGTAGTGGAGTTATCAAACCTTCAATTATTGGTTTGAAAAACAGTGCAAATCACGCAACCCCTTTCATTCCCTTTTCTTAGTTCTCACTCCATTATTAGTTTATTAAATTATTTCAATTTAACATTCGATTTATTTATATTAATTCTAAGTTTTAATTTGATAAAATGGGTTTGTTTTATGATTTTTTAATATTATTTGATAAAGTTTTTAAAGTTTTTTTATAAATATTTTTTAAAAAATAATTTTATAAAAAACTGTTGATAATTCATATTTTTAAGTTCTTTTCACTCTTATGGACAAAGACGAAGTTAGGACATTAACTCGGAAAATAAAGTGTAATTAATAATAAAAAATAAGAGAGAAAATTAAAATAAACTAATTTTAAAAAGTATATATATATATATGTATGGGACAATGATCTAAGATAAAGCAGGAATAGAATTTTCTCACCCTTTATATGTCACACTAATGATTTTAGTGTCATGTATATTATCAATAAAATGATAATAAAAAAATAATCATTTATACATGTGTCATAAAATTATTGGTGTAACATATAAAGATATATAGAAAAGGGATTTACTAATTTTGTTTGATAAAGCATAGCTTGTTACTTGTTTTATAAACACATGGACCAAGGTTTGTCGAGGCTAAAGAGTAAAGAAAGCATCGACAAGTACAACACTTATATATAGCCTTCACCAAGTGCCCTAACTCTCACTTAAATTATGGGCCATTCCCCATTTCCTTTGTGACAGAACATCTATATCCAACCCATAACATCAACTCTTGTTCCTATCCCCCTCTTATTCATTCATTTATCCACCTCTTTCTTCTTTAAATGCTATTATCCCTTATTTATTGCATTTGAAAATCAAACCATTTTATGTATTATTATTTTATTGGTTCAATACTTATTTTAGTCATTGTCATTTATCCAATAGCTAAATTCTCGGTTTGATATCTCAAGAGCCGTTTTTTTTTTATTAATTTAGTGTCTGAATTTTCATTCGATTAAAAGAATTTGATTTCTTAAAATAGTCACAAGAAGAATTTATAAACACAAATGGCAAATCGGGCATTTAGTAAGATTGGCTATCCATGGAGCAGCTGCTATCGCTTCACAATGTGTGTGTGAATTGAAAAGTACTTTTTCAAATGCAGTTTTTCTTCAAATATTATTTCTCTAGTATTGTTTATGGTTCTAAAAATACTTTTGGTACCAAAATTAAAATACTTTTTAAAAGCAAAGCTAAATTGCTCTTGCGCAACAAAGTGGTGGAATGGAACTACAGCTCCGGTTGCAGTTGACAGGGTATCCTTGCTACTGTATTGTAAAAGCAGGCTTCAAAATCTGCAAGATTTCAATACATATGGTAACACTAATCATGATTTCAGAAGCACATCCACAGTACAAATTCTTACCCTTTAGATGATAGTTTTAATGGGTTAATTACCATCTAATTTATTACTTTTTTGTCCATTATCCGTTAAGTATAGAAGTCAACTTATGAATAGTTATTAAGTGCATTGATGAAAAAAAATTATCATTAAATTATGTCGAAATAATTTTTTAATCATTGAACTTTTAAAATTTATAAAATAGTTACCAAACCGTTAGTTTTGTCAAAGGGGTGTATGTGTAATATCTCATTTGACTCTCACTTATAACTAAAATTTTGTTTTGGTTTTTAATTTTCAATTTTTTTTTAAAAAAATACAAATAAAATTGGGTTGAATTCAATTCATATGAACTATATTTGGTTGTTGAATTGGAAGAAATGTACTATGTTATGGGAGCTACGGGATGTGGGTTGGGATTATGGAGCCGAATTCGTGCCCACGGTTGAAGATGGATACACACTGTGATCATATATAGACGAAAAAAGTAGGCCTGACTGATGAAACTGAGATCTCCAACAGCTTCAAAACATGCGAGGCTGCGAAAATTGTTCTACCATTGATGCCCAAACCACAAAGAAGAAGCTTCTGTGTAGGTCCAAGGCCGAACTATATTCTTATCGAAGCTTCTTCAATGTTCACTAATTCCTTTAAAAATTATTTGTCAAGAAGTAGAAACCAGTCAGTGAGATGATAAGAGTTTCTTATCTTAACTAATGATAGAGAGTTCCGTCACTTCTATCGTCACTCTAGGCAAGGTGCAGCTTTAAAACTTATGGTCCGCCTCTATTACACCACATTAGAACTAGAGTCATAATTTGATAATGAAATTTGAATGTTCAAAAGTTTATGAAACACATTAGAATGAGAGAATTAGTTTAGGGATGAAATTGGAACATTTGAAAGTTTAGAGACCAATTTAGAATGAGAATCATAGTTTGAGGATGAAATTAAAGCATTAAAAAGTTTAACGGAAAACTTAGAATGAGGGTCGTAGTTTAGGGATGTGTGATGCAATTAACTCATTTTATAAATTAATAGATAATATTTCATTTAACTACTCAATGACAACATTTTTTACATTTTGTTAATATTTTTAAGTAATAATTCTAAAAAATTTAAATACGTAGAAATATATTAAAAAAATCATATATTTCATAACAACAATCGCAACTAGGCTAATGGTCATGAGGGTGGTTCTTGTGGTGAAATCAGTGGTTCTCTTGGGTTGCATGCTAATAGTCAGGAAGGTGTTTCTGGTTCAACTTCTAATTTAGTTGTAGATGATGCTAAGCTGAAATTTGTTGTCAATCAGGATGCGCTTGGTCCATTGGCTGCTGGTGAAATTGTAAATACCACTGTTTCAGAAAGTCCTTCACATGCATCTATCACTTCAAATAGCTTTGAAGTATTGGCTGCAGAGCCTGAAGGTGTGATCTCTCCTAAGAAGGGTAGGCTTGCTGCTGAAGGGGTGGCGGATTTAATGAATCAATTGAAGCCAAAGGGAAAGGGGGCTAAAAATAAAAAGATAGAGAAAAGAGGTAAGAAGGGTGGTGGTGGTTCTCCGGTTCATCAATGACTCTCATGACCTGAAATATAAGGGGTTGTAATGACCCCTTGAAGTTGAAAAGAGTGGGTAAGTTAGTTAAACAGTTGAATGTTGAGATTTTATGTTTGCTTGAAACAAGAGTGCGTGAAACAAATGCTTCTGGTATTATCCAGAAGTGCTTTAAGGACTGTGCAAGGGAATCCGTTGGAGTGCCTTTTTATTAAACTCAAAAGGCTGAAAGAGCCTTTGAAGAGGTTAAATAACGAGCATTTCAGTGATTTACATGGAAGGATTGTTAAGTGTCAGCAGGAGCTAGAAGTTCTTCAGAGATAGATTTTGATGAGGCCCTCTTTTGATACTATTACAGCAGAAAAAGAGGTAAATCAGAAGTTGTAGGGTTTATATAGAGCTGAGGAGAGGTTTTTGAGGCAAAAGTCTCGAGTGCAATTTATTAAAGAAGGGGATCAGAACACTGCCTTCTTTTTTAGGCAAGTTACTGCTAGGCAACGATTTAATTCTATCCGGGTGTTGGAAAATAATTTGGGTCAATGACTGTATACTTTTGAGGATATCTCTAGTGAACTGATAAATCATTTTAAAGCTGCTTTGGGTGATGTTGATGATAATGTAGGTTTGGTTGATGATGAATTGCTCAAAGAGATATTGGGTATTGAATTATCGGATGATATGAAGGATAGTGTTGTTGCTCCTGTTTCTTCAAAAGAGGTGAAGGATGTAATGTTCTCTATGAATGGAAACAAGGCCCCTGGCCCGGATGGGTACCATGCTAGTTTTTTCAAGATTGCTTGGAGGATAGTTGGGGAGGATGTGGTTCAAGCTATCAAGTATTTCTTTCAAGTGAGCATGTTACCTACTGGTTTTAATTCAACCATTCTTACATTGGTTCCAAAAGTTGCTGCTCCGCTATTGGCCACTGATTTCAGGCCAATTTCTTGTTGTACCACTATCTACAAATGTATTACTAAGATCTTAGTGAATCGTATGAAGCCCTGGTTAACAAGTTTAGTTTCACAAAATCAGAGTGCTTTTCTTTCAGGTAGAGATCTTGTGGAGAATGTGCTGTTAGCTCAGGAGTTGGTGAATGGGTATGGGAGGAAACATGTCTCTGCTCGTTGTGCTTTGAAGGTAGATTTGAGGAAAGCTTTTGACTCTATTAGCTGGAGGTTTATTGCTCAGATGCTTAGGGTTATGGGCTTTCCAGAGCAGTTCAGATGCTGGATTCAAGCTTGTATATTTCATTTTAAATTTTCAATTGGCTTGAATGGAGGCCTCACGGGGTTTTTTTCGGGGGCAAGAGGAGTAAGACAAGGGGATCCCTTGTCCCCTTACATCTTCATACTTGTAATGAATGTACTTTCGCGATTGTTGAATCTAGCAGGCGAGCATGAAGTTCTAGATTTTCACCCAAAGTGCAAAAGAATAGGTCTCACTCATATCTGTTTTGCTGATGACCTTTTGGTATTTACTAAGGGCTCAGTTGAAGATGTGTGTGCTGTACAAAATGTCATTGTTGAGTGTGTAAAAGTTCTATTATTTACACTCTTTTTAACCCATATTTCTGCTGCATTCAAGCATCAGTGCATTGCATTTAGGTTAGTTTTTAGTAAAACATCACAAATGGATTAAAAGCACGGATTCTACTAAAAGATGGCTATTTTTGCAGGTATCTGCCGTAGTTGACAAAGAAGGCAGGCGCAGGGCAGAGAAGCAGAAGAGCTGAACTGGACAAGCAGACGAAGAGGACGAAGCTGCCATGGACCTGTCGTGACAGCATGGTGACAGCAGATTTATGAAGAGGAAAAATAAAGTGGACCTCGATAGATGGAGAAAAATCTGCTCGTCTGTCGTGTGAAAACCAAATATTTTTCCAAGCCCCGGATCAAAAGATATGTCAAGCCAAAGGTCAAGGAGAAGAATTCCCATAAAGCAAGGAGGCAGCTGAAAAGTAGGAATCCTTAGAGATTAAGTATTAATTAGAATCTTACTTTTCATTAAAGTTGTAGTCCTTGTTAAATTAGAATACTTGAGCCCAAAGCTTATATAAGGGCATAGATTTAACCTATGAGGCATCGAATACCCCATAACCGAAACCTAAACCCCTCTGTCGTCCACCCGTCACCGACATGTTCTAAATTCCCCCTAGGGCTACGGGTTGTTGTGTAAAGTAGTTGCAAGGGTTGTTTTGTTTTAGGAATTTTCAGTTCAATAAAATAAACTTCAAGTTCTCTTATTTTGGTTTTAACATCTTGCAAGAGCATCGGGAGAGCATTGTGAGGTTATCCATTTACTTAGCATCGGGAGAGTTAAGTATACGAAAGAAATAAGAGCAAGTTCTCTAGCTTATAGTTGAACTATCTTGTGCCTAGGGATAGGGCGAGGTTAAGTGGCTAATGAAGAATTCATACACATCGGTGTTCATCCTTCGATTCACGCCGGGAGGTATCATCAAAGACGTGATCATCGACAGACTTGGACCTAGGGATAGGCCAAGGCAGATCTGAGATTCTTGCCAAACTTGAAGTACGGAGTTGGTGTGATCGTTGCCGCGACAGCTAACGGACAGCCGCCGCGACAAGTGCTGTCGACGACGGGTACGACGACAGAACTGGAGTTCCTAAGCAATCCAATACCTGCACTACCGAGCAATTCAATACCAGCCCATTCTCTCTATCTTGATATCTCAATTATTTTATTTGCGATTTTCCTTATTATTTTCGTGACATCTTTCTTAATTATTTTCTTTACTTTCGTGCAGTAAACTAAGGTGAAGCTATTAGCCCAATCCCTGTGGAGACGATATCCGATACTTCGTATCACTTTACTACTTGCGTCGTGTACACTTGCACTACAATTGTGATAGACTCTTTTACACGCAACAAGTTTTTGGCGCCGTTGCCGGGGATTGACAACATAACTACATCTTTCTTTTATTGCACTTTTTGTTTTTATTTTTATTCTTGTTTTCGTTTTTGTTTTTATTCAATTTAATTTTTCTTTTGTGCTTCCAACTCTCGTTTTTCACGAGGTTTTCTTGTTTATGCGCAGATCTAAAAGAGGTGAAGATCCTGAGTATCCTTTAGATCTAGAAATTGAACGTTCCTTCAGTCTCAAGAAACAACTTCGTCGACTTTTAGACAGAAACGAATACCTCGAGGAACAGCTAGAGAAGATGGGCCATAACCAACCTGCCGGTGGTCGTATACCACCCCTTGGCGATAATCACCCGCCTGTCGGTGACCCGCCTGGGGCAGATGGACGCCGGTCATGTCGTGACTACATGCTGAACGATCATGTAGAGCTGGAGACCACGCTGCCGGATATTGATGTTGATAACTTTGAACTTAAACCTGTCATGTTTAGTATGATCAACAATGTCGGGCAGTTTAGTGGTTCGGCGACAGAAGATGCTAGGGAGCATCTCAAAACATTCTAGGAGATCTGTGGTTCGTTTAGACTGCCAGGAGTTAGTCCGGAGATACTGAGGCTTCGGTTATTCCCCCATTCATTGAGGGATAGAGCTAAAACTTGGTGGAATAAACTTACACCGGGTTCCATTATGACTTGGGCAGATCTAACTCGTGAATTTTTATCTCGTTTTAATCCTTCGCATTTATCTGAGCGATTACGTAATGAAATTGCTACTTTTCAACAGGAAGATGACGAGCCGATGCACGAGGACTGGGACAGATTTACTACTCTTCTACGGAACTGCCCAATGCATGGATTCCCCGTCTGGAATCAGGTAACTAAGTTCTATAATGCTGCTAACTTACAAACTCGCATTCGCATTGATTCTGCAGCAAATGGACTATTATTGGATAAAGATCCAGACGAGGCATTACAAGTTTTGAAAAATCTAGCCAAGAATGAGGAGCAATTTCCGACAGCTAGAAGAGGGGGTAAACGGGTACTTGCTGTCAAGGACTATGAGGCCGACAGCACTATGAAATCACAGGTAGCATTCCTTACTAAGGCAATGAAACACTTATTAAATGAAGATGAATTACGAGGATTTGTTGTCGAGGAAGTTTGTACTATCTGTGAGGGAAGTCATAGTAGGGATGAGTGCCCAATAAATATAGAAGAGGGAAAATATGTTGGAAATTACAAGCCGAATTATAACTCCAACAACTATAATCCCAATTGGAGGAAAGATCCCAAATTTTCCTGGAGTAACCCCAACAATGCCCTGAATCCGCAAGCATATAATCAGAATCAGGGAGGTCCTAGATTGCTGACGAGACAGCAACTACCGCCGCAACAGCCGCAGCAACTGCCGCCGCACCCGCCGCCACAGCAGCAACAGCAGCCACCACCTGCCACGAGTAGTATACTGGAACAGACTCTGGCCACCTTTATGTCTCAGACCGGTACGTATATGGAGAATATAAATCAGTTTGTCAAGAAGACATAAAACTTTATAGATAAAACCGAGATGAGAATGACAAATCATGAGGCTACGTTGAAATCTCTAGAGACACAAATGGGTCAGGTGTCGCAATATATTAAGCCAAGGCAGAATAATGGATTCCCTAGCAATACTGAAAATGCTAGACCGCCCCCACATGAGCAATGTAAGGCGATTACTACTAGGAGTGGGAAAAGGCTACCAGGGCCGGAAAAAGAAGCTGAAACAGAAAAGGAACCCGCCTTGGATAAACCTGCCGAGGAAGCTGCCCCGACAGGTGATAAACAGACTGCTGCCGATGAGCCTGTCACGACAGCAGAAGCGACATAGGAGAAAAAAGATGACTACCGTCCTTAGATTCGCATGCAGTGGGAAGGACGCATTGCTGATTATCGTCCTCCACCACCTTTTCCCCAACGGATACAACAAGCTAAGCATGAATCTCAACTTAAAAAGATTTATGATATTTTTAAACAGGTTCATATTAATATTCCGTTGTTAGATGCTGTTAGGGAGATGCCCGGTTATGCTAAATTTCTCAAGGATGTTATGTCAAAAAAATCTAAACTTGGGGAATTTGAAACGGTAAAGATGCAAGAAGGTTGCATGAGTATTCTTCATAGGCAGCCGCCCCAGAAAAATAAGGATCCGGGGAGCTTCATCATACCATGTGTAATCGGCGACAAATTTGTGGGTAAGGCACTTTGTGATCTTGGTGCCAGTGTTAATCTAATGCCCAAATCTATTTTTCAGAAACTAGGTATTGGCAAGGCGCGGCCCACGACAGTAACTCTGCAGCTAGCCGACCGCTCTTACGTTCACCCAGAGGGAAAAATTGAAGATATTCTGGTAAGAGTGGATAAGCTTATTTTTCCTGCTGACTTTCTTATTTTGGATTGTGAGGCAGACGAAAACGCACCAGTCATCCTCGGGCGACCCTTCTTAGCCACGGGAAGATCGTTGATTGATGTGGAGAAAAGAGAACTCACCATGCGCGTCAACGATCAAGAGATTAAGTTGAATGTTCTCCAAGCGATGAAACATGCCGATGTGGACGAGGAATGCAAGGCCATCATTGAGGTGACCTTTGATCATCCCTGCATCAGATCGGGCTGCCGTGATATAAAATTTGGTCACTGCCGCGACAGCCACCTACAGGCCAGTCACGACAGCAACGACGACAGCACCGACGACAGCGACTCCTCTGAATCCGATACATCTAATACTGAAGGTCAGGAGGAGGTAAATTGGTTAGGCCATCGTCCAGATAAGTTATTCGAACCTTTGAATTACACTTCGGATAACCATTTAATCCAAAAGCCATCGACTGTAGAACCACCTGCCTTAGAACTTAAGCCCCTGCCAGGGCAACTTAAATATGCTTATCTTGGTTGCAATGATACACTGCCCGTAATCATCTCTGCTAAGCTGCCGCAGGAACAGGAACGGCAGCTGATCGACATGTTAAGGCAGCACAAAAAGGCGATTGGATGGACGATAGCAGACATTCAAGGCATTAGTCCGGCGATATGCATGCACAAAATCCTCCTAGAGGAAGATCATAAGCCGACTATTGATGCCCAAAGGCGGTTAAACCTTGCGATGAAGGAGGTAGTGCGTAAAGAGATAATTAAATGGTTAGATGCTGGTATTATTTACGCCATCTCCGACAGCAAATGGGTGAGCCCAGTGCAATGCGTTCCAAAGAAAGGAGGAATGACCGTGATAACCAACGAGAACAATGAGTTAATCCCAACCAGGACTGTGACCGGTTGGAGGGTTTGTATGGACTATCGGAAGCTTAACAAAGCTACCCGAAAGGACCACTTTCCTTTACCCTTTATTGATCAAATGCTTGATAGATTAGCGGGTAAGCCTTACTATTGTTTTCTTGATGGTTACTCAGGTTATAACCAAATTGCTATTGCACCAGAGGATCAAGAAAAGACGACTTTCACATCCCCTTACGGAACATACGCATTTAGGAGGATGCCGTTCGGCCTCTGTAACGCACCTGCCACCTTCCAAAGGTGCATGATGGCTATATTCTCCGACATGGTAGAGGACTTCCTTGAAATTTTCATGGATGATTTTTCTGTCTTTGAAGACGATTTTGAAAGCTGCCTCGGCAATCTTCAAAAGGTACTTGAAAGATGTGAAAAAGCCAACCTTGTGTTGAATTGGGAAAAATGCCATTTTATGGTGGACGAAGGAATAGTCCTTGGCCATAAGATTAGCTGCCGTGGGATAGAAGTCGACAGGGCCAAAATAGAAGTCATAGAGAAGCTGCCGCCGCCGACCACAGTCAAGGGCATTAGAAGTTTTTTAGGGCATGCGGGTTTCTATCGGAGATTCATCGCAAATTTCTCGAAAATCACGAAGCCCATATGCCATCTCTTAGAACAGAACCGACCCTTTGACTTTAATGAGGAATGTACTGAAACATTCAAGGTTCTGAAGGAAAAGCTAGTGACAGCCCCCATAGTACATCCACCAGATTGGACACAACCGTTTGAGATCATCTGTGATGCTAGTGACTATGCTGTCGGGGCAGCACTTGGGCAGCGCAGAGATAAGGTATTTCACGTCATATACTATGCCAGCAAGACGTTGAATGACGCCCAAGTGAACTACACCACCACAGAAAAGGAGTTATTAGCTGTGGTGTTCTCCATCGACAAGTTTCGTTCTTACATACTTGGAACGAAAGTAATAATACACACCAACCATTCTGCCCTAAAGTATTTGTTCGCAAAGAAGGATACAAAACCTCGATTGATACGATGGATCTTGCTATTACAAGAATTTGACCTTGAGATCAAGGACAAAAAGGGGACAGAAAATCAGGTGGCAGACCACTTGTCGAGGTTGGAAAAGGGACAGAGTCTACCCATAGACGAAACAAACATACTGGAGACCTTCCCTGATGAGCAGCTCTTTGCTGCCGCAATCGCTGTCGCGACAGCCATGACGGCAGGTAAGTCTTCTGACCTTCCCTGGTATGCTGATTTCGTTAATTTTATAGTTAGCGGAATATTACCTTCTGATCTTAATTATCAAGCCAGGAAGAGGTTCCAAAATGATGTTAAGCATTATTATTGGGACGAACCTCTTCTTTTCAAAATGTGCGCAGATCATGTTATAAGGAGGTGTGTACCACAAGAAGAGCAAGAAGACATTCTCCATCACTGTCATGCTTCACAATATGGAGGTCACTTAGGAGGTAATAAGACTGTTGCCAAGGTGCTGCAGTTAGGGTTCTACTGGCCGACACTATATAAAGATGTACAGGACTTTTATAAGAACTGTGACAGATGCCAGCGGACAGGTAACATCTCGAGGAGAAACGAGATGCCACTGCAGAACATTTTAGAAGTCGAGATCTTCGACGTTTGGGGGATTGATTTTATGGGACCTTTCCCATCTTCATGTGGAAATTTGTACATCCTCCTAGCAGTGGATTATGTCTCCAAGTGGGTTGAAGTCATCGCCACTCAAAAGAATGATGCCAAAACGGTCCAAAAGTTTTTGCACAAAAACATTTTTTCTAGATTTGGCATCCCTAGGGCGATTATCAGTGATGAAGGGAGACATTTTGATAATAGGGTAATTGCTGCCGCCTTGAAGAAATATGGTGTCAAGCACAAGATCGCGACAGCATACCACCCACAGACCAATGGACAGGCTGAGATATCCAATAGAGAAGTAAAGAACATTCTAGAAAAGATGGTTAAACCAACTAGGAAAGATTGGTCTTTACTTCTGAATGATGCATTATGGGCATACAGAACAGCTTTCAAGACTCCATTGGGCATGTCTCCATACCGACTGATTTATGGGAAAACCTGTCACTTGCCTGTCGAGATCGAACACAAAGCATATTGGGCAATCAAGGCAGTGAACATGGACTTGGACAAGGCCGGCCAGAAAAGGTTATTAGACCTGAACGAGATTGAAGAATTACGACAATGCAAGAATATACAAGGAGAAAACAAAGAAGTGGCATGACAGGAAGTTGCTGCCACGACAGTTCTGCCCAGGGCAGCTTGTATTGTTGTTTAATTCTAGACTTAAACTCTTCCCAGGAAAGCTAAAGTCTAGATGGTCTGGCCCATTCCAAGTGATACAAGTTTTTCCCCATGGTGCCATCACAATTCAGTCATTAAAAGATGGGCACCAATTCAAAGTCAATGGACAGCGCCTCAAGCATTATCAGGGGACTGAAGCCCCAGGAATACAGGAAGTGGTTACTTTAGGAGATGCCCCACAAGGCATCCCTAATTTAACCTAGTTTTTAATTTCTTTATTTATTATTATTACTTATTAGGAATTAGGTTTATTTTATTCGAATAATATTTTGTTAATTTCTGTTTTTAGGAAATAAAGGAGTCAAGAAGAAGAGAAGAAGTGACCCAAGCCCACCACCCATCCATCAGCCCAATAAAGCCCATTTATGGAAACCTGTCGTTTCGGCTGCCGCCGCGGACGGATAAGACAGGCTGTCAACAGACTGACACGGCAGACGCAGAAGCGTGTGGCAGACGCGTAACAGACGCATAAATGCGTGTCAGACGCGTCAGACACGCTAAATCCCATCCGTCGCCCCGTTATTCACGCCTGTTGTTACAGCATTAAACGGGCAGACCCTCGACCGCTATAAAACCCCGTTTGCATTTTCATTTTTTCTCACTTCTGCTGATTCTCTCTTGCTTTCTCCCCTAGTTTTCATTTGCTTTCTTTATTTTTACAACCCTTGATACTAACATGTCTACTAGACAGGCCCGTCGTAGTGCTGCCTCAGCATCTTCTTCAGCAGCAGCAACGCCCTTTGCCAACAAGGAGTTATGGGAGGAACGTGGTTTCGTGTACATTCGACATGCGCCCAACATGGGACTCCGGCCGTTCATTGTAAAGGCCATCACGGCTCAACTATGGGAACACTTTGCGAAACAACCGGCATAGCTAAACGACACATTAGTCTGGGAATTCTATGCTGCCATAGACAGCAAAACGGCGACATCTGTCACCGTTCGAGGTGTCGAGGTACCCTTCACTGCCGACAGCATCAACCACATGTTTGGCCTCTTCTTTGGCCCCGATGATGATGCCCACCAGAAATTTCTCGACACCCTCGATATTGCCGCTTATGATGCTGTCATGGTGGAGTTGACAGAGGAGGGAATATCATGGACAACTAGCAAGAAGAACCCCCACTCCGTCAACAGGGGGCAGCTCCTCCCGGAAGCCAAACTGTGGAACGCTTTCATCAAAAAGCGTATCCTGCAGTCTTCCCACCACACGACAGTCAACCGGCAGCGGCTTGCCCTTATTCACTCCATCATGCACGACATGCCTATCAATGTAGGTCGATATATGAGGGACAGCATCCTGGACTGCGCCTTCCGTTCCGACTCCCGCTGTGCTGCTGTCCCCGAGGAACCCTCCGACAAAATAAGGAAGGGCAGAGGCTGGACAGACAACAACCTCAACAGCCTCATGGAGCTGGTCGCGGCTACACATGTCTCATCTTTCAACCCAGCCGGCTCCCCAGAAGAATCATCAGAGGAGCCTGCCCCGGAACCTGCTGCCACCACCGCTCCGACAGACCAATCCGCCCTCCTCCTTGCTACACTACAACGGGTAGAGGAGAGACAAATGGGATTGATGACGTTCATTCGGGACTTCGCAAACTCGACGGTAAACTTCATTACCCAAACTTTGAATTTTCCCGATGTTCAATTCCCTACTTTTCCTGCCCATTATTTCTATAACCTCACCCCTGTTCACACACCCACACCACCTGCCTCCCCACATTCCCACTCTACTGCCTCCACCACATCACTTGCCCCGACGGCAGCAGGCAGCCCACCGGCAGACACCTCTCCCAGAAGAACAAAGAGACCTGCCTCTGATGACAGCCCGCTGATCCGGAGAAATTTAGAGAGGGAATTTACGCCGGTTAAGAGGATTAAACACGTGGCAGACAAGAAAAGGCTGTCCAAAGCTAGTACCACCACTAGCAGCACCTGGGACAGTGGCAGCAGTTCCGATGTCCAACTCGTGGAGCAACCTGCCCCTGAACCTGCCCAGCCTCCTCCACAGCCCAGACGCCGCCATCAGATCCGTGTCAGCAGCAGCAGCGAGGACAGCGACTAAAAATTTAAGTTTTTATTTTCCTCTTATTGCTGCTTGCCTTTATCTTTTGTGATGTACTTTTTTATATTTTTGCTTTTTCTGTCATTTTGCATTGAGGGCAATGCAACCCTCGAGCTTGGGGGTGGCAACCCTCCATCGTTAATGGAGTCTTAAGTACATTTTTTTTATTTGTTGTGTCTTTTATTTATTTTCTCTTAAAAAAAATCAGAAAATATTAAACTGTTGGCTTAAAACTGTGAAGTTAACTTACCTGTCATGACGACTCTGTCGTGGCAGCATCTTTAGGACAGTTTAAGGAGAAGTTTAGAGCCTTTCTATAGTTCTGAAAACTTAAACACCTTTGTGACTGTTATATTGCTTAGATTTCTTTTAGCCAAACTAGAATAGGAAGCTTAGAACTTGAATAGCCCCTAGAGGTGCCTAACACTGGCTCTAGGAAAGAAGTTTAGCAAAAGAAAAATAAAAAAAAAAACT
This sequence comes from Hibiscus tridactylites, assembly GCA_958450335.1. Lineage (NCBI taxonomy): Eukaryota > Viridiplantae > Streptophyta > Magnoliopsida > Malvales > Malvaceae > Hibiscus > Hibiscus tridactylites. Next base: position 9,580,668 of record OY288274.1, read on the forward strand.
AGAGGTGCCTAACACTGGCTCTAGGAAGCTAACTAGAGGTGCCCGAAACTGGCTCTAAAAAAAACTTAGCTTGAAAATAGAAGAAAAAGAAGCATGAAAATGTGCCTTCTAAAAAATAAACTTTGGCATAAAAATTCGAGTTAAGAAGTTGAATATTCTAGTGAAACTAAGAGAGTCTTAGCATATAACTGTTCACAAGCATGCACACACTGCACGAGAGCTATAGGGAGATTCCGGACAGATCCTAACCTTTCCAACAGGTTGCTGCCGCCATAGAGAATGAGCGACGGGTAAGGGACAGTTCACTGTTTGAAGGCCAACACAAAAATATTCATTTTTCTTTTTAATTGCTTGAGGGCAAGCAAAAACTTGAGTTTGGGGGTGTGTTGAGTGTGTAAAAGTTCTATTATTTACACCCTTTTTAACCCATATTTCTGCTGCATTCAAGCATCAGTGCATTGCATTTAGGTTAGTTTTTAGTAAAACATCACAAATGGATTAAAAGCACGGATTCTACTAAAAGATGGCTATTTTTGCAGGTATCTGCCGTAGTTGACAAAGAAGGCGGGCGCAGGGCAGAGAAGCAGAAGAGCTGAACTGGACAAGCAGACGAAGAGGACGAAGCTGCCATGGACCTGTCGTGACAGCATGGTGACAGCAGATTTATGAAGAGGAAAAATAAAGTGGACCTCGATAGATAGAGAAAAATCTGCTCGTCTGTCGTGTGAAAACCAAATATTTTTCCAAGCCCCGGATCAAAAGATATGTCAAGCCAAAGCTCAAGGAGAAGAATTCTCATAAAGCAAGGAGGCAGCTGAAAAGTAGGAATCCTTAGAGATTAAGTATTAATTAGAATCTTACTTTTCATTAAAGTTGTAGTCCTTGTTAAATTAGAATACTTGAGCCCAAAGCTTATATAAGGGCATAGATTTAACCTAGGAGGCATCGAATACCCCATAACCGAAACCTAAACCCCTCTGTCGTCCACCCGTCACCGACATGTTCTAAATTCCCCCTAGGGCTACGGGTTGTTGTGTAAAGTAGTTGCAAGGGTTGTTTTGTTTTAGGAATTTTCAGTTCAATAAAATAAACTTCAAGTTCTCTTATTTTGGTTTTAACATCTTGCAAGAGCATCGAGAGAGCATTGTGAGGTTATCCATTTACTTAGCATCGGGAGAGTTAAGTATACGAAAGAAATAAGAGCAAGTTCTCTAGCTTATAGTTGAACTATCTTGTGCCTAGGGATAGGGCGAGGTTAAGTGGTTAAGGAAGAATTCATACACATCGGTGTTCATCCTTCGATTCACACCGGGAGGTATCATCAAAGATGTGATCATCGACAGACTTGGACCTAGGGATAGGCCAAGGCAGATCTGGGATTCTTGCCAAACTTGAAGTACGGAGTTGGTGTGATCGCTGCCGCGACAGCTAACGGACAGCCGCCGCGACAGGTGCTGTCGACGACGGGCACGACGACAGAACTGGAGTTCCTAAGCAATCCAATACCTGCACTACCGAGCAATTCAATACCAGCCCATTCTCTCTATCTTGATATCTCAATTATTTTATTTGCGATTTTTCTTATTATTTTCGTGACATCTTTCTTAATTATTTTCTTTACTTTCATGCAGTAAACTAAGGTGAAGCTATTAGCCCAATCCCTGTGGAGACGATATCTGATACTTCGTATCACTTTACTACTTGCGTCGTGTACACTTGCACTACAATTGCGATAGACTCTTTTACACGCAACAGTCATGCATGCTTTTTATACCTTATCAGGCTTGCAAATGAATGCATCAAAAAGTGAAGTTTTTTGTGCAGGGATGGAGGAGGCTGAAGTTCAGGAGTTGATTGTACGAACAGGCTTTAAGCTTGGTTCTCTTCCGGTCAGATACTTAGGGGTTCCTCTTGTTACAAGAAACCTGTCAAGTGCGGATTGTGAGGGGTTGGTGGGGAAGATTGTGAAGCACATAAGGAGTTGGCCATCTAAATGCCTTTCCTTTGCGGGGAGACTACAATTAATTCAGGCAGTGATTTTTAGTCTGCAGAATTTTTGGTGTCGAATGTTTATTCTGCCTTCTAAGGTATTGAAGGCAATAGAGCAGATATGCAATTCATTCCTGTGGAAAGGTAGAGATGGATCAGCAAGGGGTGCTAGAGTAAGTTGGGAGAAAATATGTCACCCTAAGTGTGAGGGGGGCTAGGAGTTAAAAATATTAAAATCTGGAATAGGGCTTGCATGATGAAATGCATATGGCTTCTCATAGCCCAGTCAGGGTCTCTCTGGGTGGCTTGGATTGAGCATTATATTTTGAAGGGATTATCTATTTGGCAGGTGAATTTGAAGGCCAGTCATAGTTGGTCAATGAGGAAAATTTTAAAGCTTAGGGAGGGTTATGCTAGGCTGGATGTTTCTCGTGGTAGGTTTCATGCTAAAGAAGTTTGGGAACAGCTAAGGCATAAAAATGAAAAAGTGGCATGGGCTAAAGTGGTTTGGGGAGGATTCATATTGCCTCGATATTCTTTTATTGTTTGGTTGGTGATACAGGACAGGCTTCCAACTAAGGATCATATGGTGCGATGGGGTTGTCAAGTGGATCAACTGTGTCCCTTATGGGCCTTTGAAGTTGAGTCTAGAGATCATTTATTTACTTGTTGTTCTTTCTCTAGGCAAATCTGGAATGACTTGATGCAGGATATTGGTGATGCTAGTAGGATACGCAATTGGGAGGAGTTCCTATTATGGATGCAAGTAAATGGGAAAGGGAAATCTTTGCAGGCTACCATTATTCGGCTTCTTTGGTGTAGTTGGATATACATTATTTGGCAAGAGAGGAATGGCAGGATTCATGGCCGTTGTTCTAGGAGTGCTGCTGAAATTGTTCGTGAGGTGAAGATGGTGATTAAGATGAGGTTAGGGGGATGCCCAATTGCTTTGGCCTCCCATTCTCTTGCTGCTGCATGGGATCTTTTGTAGTGCCTAGTTTTTACACTTTCTGCTTATAGCTTAGTTGTATATATGTTAGTGTTGAAGTTATAGAATTGTAATAGATGGTTCTTTTTGGATGAATAAAATTAAATTATTTATCCAAAAAAAAAACAACCGCAACTAGGCAAAAATAAGAATAACACACTCAGCAACAATACATGGTAAGAATACCAGAAGCTACACTCAGCCATTTAGTGGCAAAGGTTAGAGCTTTGTGCTTTGACAATTGCAGAAACTGAAAATGAAAAGATCCATCCTTGTGTATTGATTTCATCAAGGATTTATAATTTGATTTTACAAAAAAAAGCACCCTATTGATGCAAGCAAAATTCATTTCAGCTATTACTTGTAGTATGATATCCAGAATAGGAATATAAAAAATAATTAGTTGTAAAAATACTTTTACATATTTTTAATTTTTTAAAGATTATCATCTTCGATGACGATAATTAACAACTCAATAATTATTTTGTACACAAATACAAAATTTAGTGACCATAAGAATTATTTTAACATAATTCAATGATATTTTTAAACTTTATAAAAAAAAATAATGAAGGACAACTAAACCTATTTTTAATATAGTTGTATTGACATATAGATTTGTAGTCCATTCAATAATGTTTGACATTTTACACATTCCATCAAATCAAGCCTCCCTTGGACGCTTGTCATATTTGGCACCAACCCACTTTTTCTTAGAACTTTTAATTTTAAATAAGCTTAAATTAAAAATAGGTGTCTAATGTATATTATTTTTGAACTTTAGGTGCCTAAAGTATTATTTTGTAAAAATAGATGCTCAAAGTTTCAAAAGTTACAATTTTAAGTATCTGATCGTTGATGGGTGTTGAAAAAATTGTTAACCAAACAATGCTCGACACATAGGATGTTATTTTATTTTTTTTCAAAATTAAAAAAAAAATTAAAAAAAAAATCTTTAATTTTTCATAGATTTCTAAAAGTTTGTAATTTTTACAAAACAACCCCTAAATCCCTAAAATCTCCCAAACCCAAATCCAAAATTGTCACCGTTTCCGCCGTCGTTCGCTGCTCCTAAGCCTACTCCTTTGTTTGTCGGACCTAGCCGGCCGTTTTCCCCTCACGACGTCACCGGAAACGATGAACGACGTGGCAGCCGAACGTCGAACATCAAATGCGAAATCGACGTTCGGCTGCCACACCGTTCATCGTTTCTGGCGATGTCGTTATGGGGAAAACGACCGGTTAGATCCGGCGACCAAAGGGGTAGGCTTAGGGGCGACGATCAGTGATAGAGGAGGCGATAATTTGGGGTTTGGGAGATTTTAGGGATTTAGGGACTGTTTTATAAAAATTACAAAAATTTTGGAAATTTATGAAGACTAAAATTTTTGGGTGTTTTTCTTTAAAAATATTAAAACAAATTAAATTAGTGTCACATGCCGAGCATTGATTATTTAAGATTTTTTTAACACCCACTAACGGTCATGCACCTAAAATTATAACTTTTGAAACTCCATGCACCTATTTTTACAAAATAATACTTTAGGCACCTAAAATTCGAAAAGAGTATACTTTGGACCCCTATTTTTGGTTTAAGCCTTTTAAATATTATCTTGAGATTCATTTCGGTAAATATTTTGAGATATTATAAATATTTATCATAAGAAGTGAAACATAAAACAAAGAAATTATTAATAATGAATTAATATATTGTAAGATATTACTCCCTCCGTCCCATTAATTTTGTCATTTATTGACTTTTTTGGGGTCAATTTTTTTTTAATTTTGACCTATTATTATATTAAATTTATTATTGAAAAAAATATAAAAAAATATATTTTATAAACTTTCAATCAAGTAGTTTTAAAATATATATTTTATAAAATGCAATTGTTTAAAATATTTAAAATAATCATGGTCAAAGTTTTAAAATGTTGACTTTTAAAAAGTCAATAAGGGACAAAATTAATGGGACGGAGGGAGTAATGTTTTATAATAAGATGAATGTTTAAATTATACCGTTTTTAAGTGTTTAATTTTATTTTTTGTTAAAGTAAGAGCATTACGTTTTATTTCGAACTCATTTTAGGTCACTTGTTAAACAATTTTTCAATGAATACGTGAGACGTGTTCTTTGCTCATCTTTTTTCACCCTTTTAATTTTTTAGGGAAACAAATAGAAAGCTAAGGGAGAAATTTAAAATTTTATTTTTTTAGAGATCAAACAATTTTAATTCTCAAACACCAAGGGCGGTTTAAAAATTTTAGGGGCTCTGTGCAATATATTAAAATGAAGCTCTTAATTTATAATCAATAAGAGATATAATTTGTTTTTTTCAAAAAAAACTTTAATACAAAAAATCAACTTATATACACACATAATTATATATATAAATCTATAATTTTTTTATAAATATTTAATTTAATTTAAGTTCTCTATTTTGGGCCCCTCTCTATTGGGGGCCCTGTGTGATCGCTCCTATCGCACCTGTCCAGAACTCCCACTGTCAAACACTTCGATTTTGGAAAAATTCAAGTCCTAAAAATGTTCAAAAACACTTTGACATCAAAAATTTATCTATACAAAAGTGAAACCAAGAGCCAAACTTTGAAAAAAAATAGTTATTAAACACTTCGATTTTGCTTGTAACGACGAATTGGGTAAAATCAAAGCTTAAAGAACTCCTCAGTGGAAGATAACAATTTTTTAGTGAGTGATCCGAGAATAATTACCAGATAAAATATTAAACACTTAAATTAAAGAAAAAAACAGGTAGTAGAAAAAACGATGTGATTTATAATTTCGGGCGAATTTACTTCTTTAATAGAGTCATACATTGCTGATAAAAAATCTTTGAGTTCCTTCCCTCTTTTCAAATTATTGTTCCATTATGAAATTATTATACTAGCTATGTTTGACAATTAGTAGATAGCTGACAACTGATAGTAGGTTACATTAGATGATAGCTGATAACGGATTATATTAGCTGATTTGACTAGCAGATTATTTTAGCTGATTATATAAAAGTGTTTGGTAAAATTAACTGATAGTTGATAGTTGTTAGATTATTTAAGCAAGCAAAATGACATACAAGGACATGATTATATTCAATATTTGTTTGAATAGTTTATTAGTTATAAATATTTTGTATCTAATTAATATTATTTAGATTTATAAAAATTAATTTTAATATAACCTTTCTAAACATATTCGAATGATTTATATATTAATTTATTATTTATATACTTGTTTTAATATAATTTAATTAATTAATTTAAATACATATATAAACATGTGATAATAAAAAGAAAAAAATAAATAGGATTAGCTTATAAATATAGTAAGAAAATATTTAATTTAGGTTATTTGGAGATTTTTGGTAATTGGTAAGGGTAAAAGAGTCTTTACAAGTTTAATATCAAACCTCTAATCTCAGAAAGCTCCTATTAGGGTTTTTTTTAATTAACGGTTTCACTCCAATCCGTTCTTTCAATCCGCTTTTCACCAAACAACAATATTAACGGACTTGACTAATCAAACCTCTAATTATAGCTCAAACCTTTAATTTTTACCTAAATCGCTCTTTACCAAACATGACACTCAAAAAACACACATGGTTAGCCAATAAGCCGTTTGAATTAAGCGTTGAATTTCTATTTCTGTTTTTATTTATTTTCTTGAAGGGAATAAAGTGCTGTGCTAACTATGGCCATGTTTGGTAAATAGCGGTTTGGGCAAAAATTAGAGGTTTGAAGTATAATTAGAGGTTTGACTAGTCAAATCCGCTAATATTGATGTTTGGTAAATAGCGGATTGAAAGAGCGGATTGGGGCGAAAAAGCTAATTTTGAAAAAGCTCCTAATATGAGCTTTTTGAGATTGGAGGTTTGATATTAGAGTTGTAATGACTCTTTTACCCTTAACAATTACCAAAAATCTCCGAATAACTTAAATTAAATAATAATATTTTTTAAAATAAATAATAACATATTAAATATTAGTGTAAACTACATAAATGACCACCATATTATTGGTAAAGTCGCGATTTGACCATCTTACTTTTTTTTGAAGCAATAAAACCACCAAATTATTTAATTGGTTGCAATGTGACCACCAGCCGTTAAAAACTAACGGGAGGAGTGACGTGGCAGTTAATAAAATTGGTATAATTACACATTTGGTCTCCGCTATTTGTACATTTTATCAATTTGGTCCTAATTTTAATAAATAAAATAAATTTATTATTTTTTTTTGGTTGCCCTCCGGTCTCCAGGGCTTAGCCCTGACTAATCCGAATCGACCCGCGTCGCACACCTGGCATTGGTGGGTGAGTCTCCCAGCGGGGATTTTCTGCATACAGAACGTTCGAACCCGAGACCTGCTTAAGCGATACCAAGCTGCTTACCACTTGGACCAACCCCCGTTGGTAATAAATTTATTATTTAATTAGGCTGCGACACGTGTCACCACCTGATTGGAGGAGCAAAATTAAAGAAACTTACCACTAGGCCAAAGCTATCCATGTGATGCATTGTACAAAAGCTAATATATATTTTATTTTGTTGTTTGAAATCTTAAGCGCAAACGAAACACCGGGGCACATTCTTCTACCGCTGCTATCATCCTACAACCATTTAAGGAGGGAAATAACTTTAGATAAACAAGAATGTAACCATATCTACTTTACACTATCTCACTTTAATGTTTAAAGTTTAAACTTGAAAATAAATAGACAAACTCACTGGACTAAGGTCAAGCAGTTTCTCGTTTGCAAGAGCCACAACCTGTGCAGAGAATGGGGCATTATTGCAAAACTGCCAACTTGATCAATAAGGGAATAATTTATTTAGAAAAATAAATGATATCTTACAGCGAAGGCTTCATTGATTTCATAGTAGTCAATTTGAGAAGCATCCAAGCCAGGATTGGAAATGGCTTTGGGTATTGCAAGGGCTGGAGCAGTTGTGAAAAACTCTGGAGCCTGGAAATCTATTCAGGTAAGTAACTCGTTGTATAACAATTGATGTCAAAAGAAAAGTTTGAGACTTCTATTTGGCATCTTCTCTAAAATGTTTATTCAAATTTATACATTGTTGTGAGAAGTACCTGAGCAGCATCTGCGTATCCTGCAATCTTTGCAATCACCTGCAGACCCAGTTTAAGTGTCGTTTCTCCACTGACAAGGATTAAAGCAGCGGTAGAAGAATGTGCCCCGGTGTTTCGTTTGCGCTTAAGATTTCAAACAATAAAATAAAATATATATTAGCTTTTGTACAATGCATCACATGGATAGCTTTGGCCTAGTGGTAAGTGAACTCACCCTTAACCCAGAGAACGTGGGTTCAAAACCTACTGGAAGCAAGGAGCTTGTTTCTTAAATTATTAAATTAAAAATATATAAATAAAGTCCTCCAATAATACGGTGACATGTGTCGCAGCCTAATTAAATAATAAATTTATTTTATTTATTAAAATTAGGACCAAATTGATAAAATGTACAAATAGCGGAGACCAAATGTGTAATTATACCAATTTTATTAACTGCCACGTCACTCCTCCCGTTAGTTTTTAACGGATGGTGGTCACATTGCAACCAATTAAATAATTTGGTGGTTTTATTGCTTCAAAAAAAAGTAAGATGGTCAAATCGCGACTTTACCAATAGTATGGTGGTCATTTATGTAGTTTACCCTAAATATTATACTTATTTGTTGTTACTACTAATTTATATGGTGATATTTGTAAGTTAATTATATTTTTTTATTATCACATATTTATATGTGCATATAAAAAATTTAATAATTATATAAATAATAAATTAATATATAAATCTTTCAAATATGTTTAGGAAATTTATATTAAAAAATAATTTTTACAAATCTAATTAATATTTATTAGATACAAAATATTAATAACTGATAAATTATTCAAACAAATATTAAATATAATCGTGTCCTTATATGTCATTTTGCTTGTTTAAATAATCAAACAGCTATCAGCTATCAGTTAATTTTACCAAACACTTTTATACAATCAGCTAATACAATCCGCTAGTCAAATCAGCTAATGCAATCAGCTATCAGCTATCAGCTAATGTAATCCGCTACCAGCTATCAGCTATCCGCTAATTAAATAATAAATTTATTTTATTTATTAAAATTAGGACCAAATTGATAAAATGTACAAATAGCGGAGACCAAATGTGTAATTATACCAATTTTATTAACTGCCACGTCACTCCTCCCGTTAGTTTTTAACGGCTGGTGGTCACATTGCAACCAATTAAATAATTTGGTGGTTTTATTGCTTCAAAAAAAAGTAAGATGGTCAAATCGCGACTTTACCAATAGTATGGTGGTCATTTATGTAGTTTACCCTAAATATTATACTTATTTGTTGTTACTACTAATTTATATGGTGACATTTGTAAGTTAATTATATTTTTTTATTATCACATATTTATATGTGCATATAAAAAATTTAATAATTATATAAATAATAAATTAATATATAAATCTTTCAAATATGTTTAGGAAATTTATATTAAAAAATAATTTTTACAAATCTAATTAATATTTATTAGATACAAAATATTAATAACTGATAAATTATTCAAACAAATATTAAATATAATCGTGTCCTTATATGTCATTTTGCTTGTTTAAATAATCAAACAGCTATCAGCTATCAGTTAATTTTACCAAACACTTTTATACAATTAGCTAGTCAAATCAGCTAATGCAATCAGCTATCAGCTAATGTAATCCGCTACCAGCTATCAGCTATCCGCTAATTGCCAAACAGAGCCATAGAATATTATAAAGGGCATCAATCCATTTTAAAAAATAAAAGTTATAATTTTTAAAAATAAAAAATTATATTTATGTTCTATGATTTTTTAAATAAATTATTTAAAATATAATTTAAATAAAATCTCAAAATAAAGAGATTTTTAATAAGATATTAATAGTTTTAAGTGTGAGATTTTTCCCCTGTGAAGATATTATATTATTTATATATCTTTTTCATCATCTGTAAACAATATTGTTTTAACTCAATTCTCAATTTATCGAAGAAAATGTATCATGTTATATATTGAAATTATTTTTTAAATTCAGATTTAAAGTATTAGCTGATTTTTTTTATGTTTCTTAGTGCAAGCGTTGATGGCCGGTTGGTCAGAGCTGTTCAATTGCTTCATTCTCCTTCTTTTAAGTCTCGGATTCAAGACCCAACAAAAGCATTCATTCTCCTAGAGTCTCCTCTTCCCTTTTAAGTAGAAGTACAACTAATATTTGTCAATAAAAAATAAACAATTAATCATTCGTATTCTTTTAGCTCATATAAAAAATAGAGACCGACTATAAATATTAAAGATGCCTTCATACACAGGATAAGAACCGAACTTTTAACCATCTATTAAGGCATGGCAAATAACATTAGTTAAATTTTTAATGATGCTAATTTTATAATTTTTTTTCTTGGTTCTTGACAACGTGAGGTAGTCCAAAGTAATAAAATATTTTGTGTCGCATTCTTCAGACCATATAATAATTATTTTTACATCACAGGTTGAGAATAAGCAAAAGGAGGTTTTTTTTTTTTTAATTATTCAACTATGCTGACTACATTTTTTTAATTTTAATATAACATTATTCTTTATTATACTGTAATTAATATAACATTATTCTTTATTACAGTTTCATTTTCATTTTATCTTTTAGATAATATTTTTAGTTATCCATTGGTCTTATCATTTTGTTCTCAGTTACTTTTTATATTTTAATTTCATCTCACTCGTTATCCCAATAATATTTTCAGTTAAAAATCACTTAGTAAAAAAAGACTAATTAAAAAGGATTACGAGTCAAAGAAAAAAAACATTAAAATTCTTTTAAAAAATTTAAAAATATTTTTGAAAACTCAGAATTCTTTTTAGTTTTTTTCTTTTCAAATTTTTTAAATTTTTAATGATTTTAATGATTTTATTTTTAATAAGTTAAGCATAAATTACAAAATTGGAAGAAAAATTACAAGTTCAAAACATAAATTTTTATAAAATCATATATATATTTTTTAGATTTTTAGATTTTAAGGTTTTTTTGCATTTAATAGTTTTTAGTTTTCTATTCTTTTAAAACAAAAAATCTTATTTTTTAAAATATTCTGATTTTTATAGATTTTTTGGGTATTTAATTCATTTTTAGTTTTTAAAATAAAATAACTATAATTATAATTTTAGAAAAAAAAATAAATTCAGAACATATATTCTAATAATTATGGATTTTTTTATTTTATTTTATTTTTTACTTTTTATGAGTTTTTTATTTTCTAAAATTTTGAGATTTTTATTTTATTTTATGACATGTGTTGCATTTAATTGATTTAATGCTAAAAAAATCTTCAAACGTTTGATTGAATCGTCACTTTGATCATAATTCTTTTTTAAACAATTTAGCTCTGAACATTTTATTTTGAGGTCGTGAATGAAAATTGTTAGTCAAATGACAATAAACAACTTGAAATGACTTGGTAAAATGACACGTCAGAAGAAAAATATTTTATATTTTATACTCTTTTAAAATTATTTTTTGACTAATGTATTATTCAGTAAAGTCAACATATTTGTCTATATGACACTGCTATCGCGGTGTGCACTGCCATGTAGGTTTTTCACGTCATTTCAAGTCATTTACCGTTGGTTGACTAATAATTTTAATCTACATATAGGGCATTTTGACTCAAAATGAAACATTAAAAGACTAAATTACTTTTAAAAAATAAGAGCCAAAATGACTATTTATTTAAACGTTAGGGCATTTTTTGACATTATGTACAAGCGTATAACTTAATACAATGACAGTATAGAGAATTAAAGAGAAGAAATTATACAGAAAAAATGAAAAATAAACTATTGTACAAGGGTAATTTTATATTGAACTTTGTTTTTTTACTTCATTGCACCTTTTTATTTTTTTTAACAATTGTTACTTAAACGAAGAGAAAATTTGTTTTTAATGAGTTTAGAACCCACAACTTAAAAAGATAAGAAATGTCAACGAAAAGTTTTTAACCACTTGTTCTAAAAATTATTGACTTATAATTTTAGTATACAAAATAAATATGGGTTATGCTAATGACAGCCCTAAGGGCTGTCAATAAGAACACTATAGATTCTTGTAATTAATGTTTTTAATTTTTTTAAAGAAATATAGTATAATGTAATTAATTACTTTCCTAAAAAGTTGTGTTTCATTAATTTAATTTTTTTAATTTAATTAAACAATAAAACCCTAAATTCAAACTCTAAACCTCAAACTTAAACTCTAAATCCTAAACCTCAAACCCAAACCATAAACCATAAACCCTAAACATCAAACCATAAAACTTAAGCCATAAGTCATAAACCCTAAACCCTAACCCTAAACCCTAACCCTCAAACCATAGACCCTAAACACTAAGCAATAAACCCTAAATCATAACCCTAACCCTAAACACCAAACCTTAAAACTTAAACCATAAGCCATAAACCCTAAACCATAACCCTAAATCCAAACCCTCAAATCCTAAACCCTAAACAATAAACCATTTTAAGTGAGTATTAATTACATTAAACAACCTAAAATTAATTAAACATGATTTTTTAGGAATGTATTTAATTACATTTTACTAGATTTCATTACAAAGCAAAATAATCATTTATTATAATGCTAAACAAACATTAATTACAAAGCAAAACAAGCATTAATTATAAAAATTTATAAAGTTTATATTGACGGCCCTTAGGGCTCTCATTAACAAAATCCAATATATATATATATATACACACACTAAAATCAAGCATAAATAAATGAGAAAATACCTCTCTCTCTCTCTCTCACACACATAGGGTTAATGTACCTTTTGGTCTATGACTGACTTTTATATGCAATTTAGCCTCCGACCTTTTTTTTTGCTGAATTTGACTTTAAGTCGTAAGTCGACTTCCGAATTTGATTTTGATATGTAATTTGGTCATTAACTATTTTAAGAATTTTAATATATTGATAAAAAATTATTTATAATTTAAAAGTTATCTAAAGTGTTATGTTTTATATTTCAATTTCAATTTAATATAAATTAAAATACTTAATTAAGGATAAATTTATGTTAAAAATTTAGGGTCAAAACTAAAGGGGGTAAAATCGCATCCTAGAAAAAGTCAATACACAAAATTGCATTCTAAAGCAGAAGTCATTGCACCAACAAAAGAATAAGGGGCAAATTGTATATTAGAGTCGAAGTTAGAAGCTAAAAAGTACATTAACCTACGTGGTCATTTACAATTTATTAAAATGAAACTTTCAAATTTTAAAAAATATATTGATTTGTTGTATACGTAATAAATTAAATTTTGAATGAAAAATGAGTCTAACAAAAATTAAAATTCATAAAATACAATACCATTTATTTTCTTATGTATTTTTATCAATAATCCAGACCTAATTTTTTGTTTTCATATTCAACTTCACTCATTAATTTAGATGTAATGTAGAGTAGTTTCGAGTAAAATCAAGACAATTATGAATGTACCCATGCCTACCCTAAAGTAGGGGATAGGGCAAACCCCACCTACACTCAACTTCATCCCAAGCCATTATTTTTTATTGTCATTTTCATGGTGTTTATGACATAAATACTTTATATAAAAATATATAATTTATTTTAATAAATGTTTTAGGTGAATTAAAAATGTTTTGTACATAATGTTATTAATTTAATGTTTGATGAATAAATAATAATTTTTAATTATTTTATTTAGAAACTTCAGAAGGAGAATGTTAGTTTTGGCTGATAAGTGACATCAAATTTATTTTTAAGTTGAGAATGAAAATATAACGACCTGGAATTTTTTGAATCAACTTTCAAGGGTTGATGCAAGTTTAGTTGAACCTTTTTTTAAAGAGATTTAGGCTAGCTTGGCCATATTGGGTCTCTTTTGATAAGAAAAATTAGTGGAGGGATTTATGAAGAAATTTGTTTCAAGAAAAGATCACTTACTTGGTAGAAAGGCGGTGAGAAATATTTTTAAGGTTTTAAGAGGGTTTACGCCTTATTTAATATATTAATTTGCCTTTATACTTGTTTGACTGGTGAAAGAGGACAGACATACTTTCAAGGCTAAAGGAAAAAATGAAAACGTGGAGAGAGTTGATTCAGGGAATTGACTTTCGTGATTTTAAACAAATTTGTACGATTTCTAACTTTAAAATGCTATCATAAATATAATAATTTTACATGTTGTGTGTTTGTATCCTAAGTATGCTTTGACGATTAAAGTTGAGAAATTAAGGTTAAAAATGATCGTAGAATGTTCACGTTTGGGATGAATTTTGTTGCTGAAAATGTAATTTTTCGAGCTTGGAGTAAAATACATTCTCATATGCTGTCATAAATAAATGAAATTATTACATATACTTCAAAATTATTTAATTTAATACGTTTCGGGCTTGAATAAAATTGTATTAAAAATATAATTCTATAAATAAAAATTTAATACGTATATCCTTTCAAATTTAATATGCTTAATAATGTTACAATAAAAAAATATTTTTGACAATCATTAATACATATTAATAGATATCAAATTTTGATAACCAATAAATTATTTAAACAAATATTAAATATAATAATGTCATTATATGTTAATCTATTTGTTCAAATAAGTAAACAATTAGTATTAATTATAAGTTAATTTCGTCAAATACATTTATATAATCAATTAATATAACTAATTAACTAAATAATTTTATAAAATTCACAATTAACCATCAGCTAATATAATTCATTATAACCAGGTAGCTAAACATACGAAATATAATTGTATTCCACTCTTCGTAATAAAACCCGCGAGTTCTCCACGTGGCATGTATAATCGATTAGCTTTCCGCTTAAAATAATAATAATATCAGAAAATCCATCTTCTCCCATCTTTATAACTGCATTTTAAAAACACAAACAGTTTACCTCTTGCCTCCACCTTCATTAAAGCACTCACCAACGAAAGGAGTTTGCCTTTTCAGCTTCTATAAACTCACCGGAGAAGACAAAAAGCAACATCAAAGTCATGGCCGGAGAGTTCTCGACGTCGGTCACCTGTGGCCTCGTGTTATCAAAGCGGCTTTATTATGGCAAAGGCGCTTCACCGGCTCCGGCAGTAATGTCGAGGTCGTTGTCATCGAAGACGGAGAGTTGCCTTCCGACGGCGGTGATGGCGTACGCGGAAGTTCCCGAACCGGCCATGGTGGATAACCCCGACGTCCCTAGCTACCAACCATACGTGCACGGTCGGTGCGACCCGCCGGCGTTGATTCCGTTACACATGCATGAGGTTTCCATGGAAGTGGAGTGTTGTATGGATAACGCCGTCGTTTCCGTTAGCAGCGCGTGGCGCGTTCACTGTGTAATGGCCAGCCGGAGATGTGATTGCCGAATTGCTATTCCCATGGGACAGCAGGTAACTGAAAAGGCATTATCAATGGTTTTAGTACTAATTAAAGTTTATTAATATTGTTTACTTTATACACAAGTGGGGGACAGTTTGTCACTTTGTTGCTGAAAAGATGATTATTTTAATGTTTACCATAATTAAGTTTAAAATCCATTTATCAGCATGCTCAAATTGTATAGCCAAATCGAGATTTTTATTTCATAGTGTGGGCCATTTCGTTTGATTAGCAATAATTGAGGCAAAGAAAAAATTGCCCTTTGAATTTGGTCCTTTTCACCAAGAATCATACTTTAGAAAGCTATATGCACCTACTTTTTGACTGTACCCTAATCATGGATGAACGTAAGATTTTATGTTAAGAGCGAACCTATAAAATTCTATGAGCGAAATTATAAAATTTTAAGAGGCCGAAAATAGATTTTCAATAAAAAAATACATAAATTTTTTAAACAAATTTTTAAATACGAATTTCAAATTTTCAAAGGTTGCCCCCTCGGTCCATCCTTGTTCTTAATCTTTCTTGTCTAAATCATGATGAGTGAAGATTCACCGTGGCCATATATACACCAGATTATGACATTTTTTTATGTTTATTTGTTTTACTTCTGCAAAATTTGATGTGACATTTATCTGTTTTACAAATTCTCAAGATAAACATGGTGTGGCTAACAGGGTTCACTTCTAGGTGTTGAGGTTAACATCTCCCAGACTGAGAGGTCCTATAAATCAACATGGGTCACATTTGCTGATTCAAAACAGACAGAAAGTACTGCCAAATCTGGACATGGATACTTCTTGACACACGATATATATACTTTCAGAATCCCACAAGTAATTACTTTCTCTTTTTTGGTGGGGTTTAATCCCTTTGAATCATAAACACCGACATTCGAATCACAAATCCGTTAGGATGCTACCTTTTAACGTTGATTTCACATTAACCAACTGAGCTAAGCCTTGAATCATATGCTCTTAACATGTTCTAGGTTGATGGAGGGTCTAATATATCAGTTAAGGTCAGCTGGTCACAGAAGTTGTCCTACCAAAATGGTCAGTTTTGCCTTAATGTACCGTTTAGTTTTCCGGCATATGTCATTCCTGTTGGGAGGAAAATCCCAAAGAGAGAAAAGATTCAGTTGAAAGTTAATTCTTGTACCGGAACTGAGCTTTTGATCAAATGTAGTAGCCACCCTTTGAAGGTATGACAATCTCAGAAAAAATTCTGGCTTCTGAAATCCGGAGGAAATGACATGTTCTTATAACTTTATAGGAGCTAAGTCGGGAGGTTGGTAAATTAAGTTTCATACATGAAGCAGAAGTGCCAGCATGGTCAACTACAGACCTCAAATTTGCTTATACCGTAAGATCTTTAGAGAAGAGATCATTTTAATGAACTTATTTTGGAATTTTGAGGGTCATAAAACAGGCAAGGATGCATAATTAACTGGTCCTGCTTGACTGCTGCTGCCTTTACAGGTTTCATCGAGTGACATTTTCGGTCAGGTTCTCTTGCAATCTCCACCATTGCATGATTTTGATGAAAGGGAGATGTTCTTCTTCTATCTTTTCCCTGGAAATAACCAGAACAGGAAGGTTAGTTTCTACGAATGTTCTTTTCTTTTAGATGGAGTGAAGCAATGTGCTTTATATTATTTCATGTATTCTTATACCATGAGGTGAACCTGATAGGTTTTCAGAAGAGAAGTGGTTTTTGTGGTTGACATAAGTGAAAGCATGCAAGGACGCCCAATTGAGAACGTAACGAATTCGTTATTGGCATCGCTCTCTAAGCTCAACCCTCAAGATTCTTTTAACATTATTGCTTTCAATAGCGAGGTTCACTTGTTCTCGTCAACAATGGTGCCTGCTACTCATGGATCAATCCTAAATGCTACTCATTGGCTTAGTAGTAATTTAACCGCAGACGGTGGTACAAATATCATGCTGCCCCTTAAACAGGTACTAAACTTTATTAGCATTTCTCAAGTGACTGATCAATTCCCAGTTAAGCATTAACAATTCTAGCTTTGAAATCTGTAAATTATTAACTGTTCCATGACTCATAGAATTGTTTTACTGTCTAATTATGTTTCATTATAGGCAATGAAGTTATTGTCTGACACAAGTGATTCAATTCCTCTTATTTTCCTTATTACTGATGGATCTGTTGAAGATGAAAGAGAGATCTGCAATTCCATGAAAGGTTATTTAACAAGTACAGGATCAGTTTCTCCTCGTATATGTACTTTTGGCATCGGTGAGTTTTTAGGTGTTCTGAAGTTCTTTCCCTGTTTTTTCAGGCTACTTTAGCATAATGCCTGAACTTAATATCTCTTGTTTGTACTGCAAGTTGTCTTTACATTCTCGAGATCCTTAAATCTCAGATTGTTGTGCAGTAAATTATATTTCTCTTCTGCAAGTAAACACATTATTCGAATGCCCTATTAGTTTTCTTTTATGGTGTCAATACGACTGTCGACTGATGAGTTTGTCAATAACTCTTTCAGTATTTTATAAGCCTACTTAAACATCTGAGCCATATTTGTTTGTCTACCGCATTCTTGCAGCATTATTACTTATTTTTGTGTTCAAATCTTTCTCTAGGTTTGTATTGCAACCATTACTTCTTGAAAATGCTGGCTCAAATTGGGAGAGGCCATTACGATTGCAGTTACGATGTAGGTTAGTTTCTTTCTAATTCTTCCCTTCTTTTTCAGCTAGAAGTTAAGTCATCAGCTAATGTAATATGTTACTAATAGAATATTATGCTGGTAGAAATGAGAACTAAACTTTTTGACTTGAGTGATATTAGATATTCTATTATAGTACTTTTATTTTTCGGATACTATGCTCAAAACCAAATTTGCATTCTGTTTCTGTCAAGAATCAAAGTTTTTGAATTTATTTTCTTGAAAGCTTCTATGAAACAAAGTGTAGTCTAGTTGAAGGATGCATTAGGAAACTCGAGGCTAAACTATTATGGAACAATGTGGTGTGATAGGCTTTTGATACTCAATACGTTATTAGGTATATTAAGGGATTCTGGTGCTATTCACTCTGATTTCACCCTTTTTTTTGGCCAGACAATATCGAATTGCGAATGGAGAGATTATTTACTACAGCTTCTTCAGTTGTTCTAGCCAATATAACCTTGGACATGCCTCGACATCTTGATTCTCTTGAGGTACATGGGAGTTGTTTGCAGATTTCCCGAATCATTTTTCTTTTGTCAAATAAGCTGCTATATGATTGTCTCGATTTTACCATCTATTATACCATGGTCCATGAGAGCTTGTCCAGATCTACCATCCTCTTAGCCATGTTAGCAAGATATCTTACTCGTTTTTTGTCCTGCAGTTATTTCCATCACATCTTCCGGACCTCTCATTCGGAAGTCCTTTGATCGTATCCGGCAGATACAAAGGAGAATTTCCAGATGTTATTAAAGTTAATGGAATGTTGGAAGATATGAGCACTTTTCAAACCGACTTGAAAGTGCAAAATGCAAAGGACGTGCCTTTTGATAGAGTAAATTTTCTACTCCTGGGGTTAATACCGCTGAATTTTCGGTTGTTCGGATCCTTTTGTTTACCACAACAGTAGTTAAATTCAAGAAGAAAGCACTTCTATTTTAATCCATTTAACAAATCTGCCTTGACTACCTTTCACCCCAGCCAGCTCTTGCTGAATGACCTGTTTGCATAAAACTAGCACTGTTTGCTTTAGATTATCTTACATTTTGAACCCTTGGTTTATCTTTTCAATTCAACACATTGTTCATCCCTCTAGAATGCACATGTAGAAGTACGGTTATTGATGCATCTGCATTTCTAATTGTTATGTTGTCAGATACTCGGCAGGAGGCAAATCGATATCATTACATGTCATGCTTGGTTGTCGGAGAGTAAAGAGCTTGAAGAGAAGGTAACTTATTGAAACTTCGCTTCACCTTAACACCGTGGGGCTCAAGATACATTTTATCTGCCATATTTAGGTACACAATCACGTCGTGGCTAGCATGTTTAGGTTTGTGTTTTGGTCCCATTGACACTCTTATGGCATGTAATTTTCTGAAACTATTAAGCTTTATTTGGTACTCATTCCTTGGAGTCGGATTTATATCTTTAATCATACACCTAACCATTTCTTTTGTGCTGTTTCTGGTGCAGGTTGCCAAAATAAGTCTACAGACTAATTTTCCATGTGAGTATACCCGCTTGGTTTTACTTCAGACTGACAGTGGGAAGAAAGTATCCGAATCGACCGTAGTAAGTCAGGTATGTTATATAATTACAAAATAAAATTTGGGTCAATATATAACATTTCTGATAGAAGAATAGAGTAGATGATAAATTTACTATTCCTTTGACATTGGTTGCTATATAATTTAAGACAGAAAATGAATGTCTGTCTGTGGCGTGCTCACTTAGTTTCTTTAAATTTAACCAGATATTTGACAAAATAAATCTGTCAACGAAGGGAGATCCGAATATTCAGAACATAATTTTACTAGGATGCCTGGGTGTCGGCTTTGGTAACTTGACTGCCACGGCTAAGAATATCGCTCCAGGAACCAAGGAACCCAACTCACCTGAAGGAGCAGAGATTTTGGTCAAGGCTGCTTCCAACTGCTGCAGCATGCTGCTTGATCGCTGCTGTTGCATGTGCTTCATCCAAGCTTGTTCATATATGAATAACCAATGCGCGATTGTTTTGTCACAAATCTGCACTGCTCTCGCTTGCTTCGAGTGTGTCAATTGTTGTTATGAACTCTGTGATGGCTTCTAGAGATACGATGAAAGGTAGTTGAATTCTTGACGACGAAAAGACATAGATACAAATATTTCTGTAGTTATTGTATGTATATTGCAGATGATAATGCTAAGAGCAACATGTTTATTATTATGGTACTAAGCTACTAATGCAATGATACATATATTATTCCAATCCCCTTACATTACAATTTTGTTTATATCACCTTAAACAATGAACGTTGCTTTCCTAGATGAAACAACAAATTTCATGGTAAACTAAATTGTAGGGACAGATTTCACAGTGCTTGATTTATACCGAGTTGCAGTTTTCTCGATTGCCTCAAATGGATAGATGGCAAAAGAGGTCATTCGCCTATCAATGAGTCTGTTTAATCAGAGCAATGATCTGAACAAATTCATGATAGGATTCAACAATATTGGAGTATTTTAAAGCATGGACCGGGGTCTCTCATTCTCAGTTCTGACATGATTTCTGGAAATATGGTTGAGAGTAGGGCATCCAGAGAGGGCCATGGTGAGATCAAGTTCATCCTTCAGCATTTCGATAACCCTTTTCACCCCGTATTCTCCCTTCGCTGCGAGCCCATACACAGCAGGCCTTCCAATCTGCAACTCTTAACATGTCAATCTCCACAAAAATTGAGAAAAGTATTAGACAAACATAATTCAAGCAATCTATGATCTATCAGTGCTTCAATATGTATACATGTATTTTTCTTATATTTACCAGTCTGTGCCTGTGTAGATATATACACACACATCAATCTATCATGTGGAGTTAAAGTGCATGTCTTGAGAACACAGAATCTTATAAATTTCATGCAAAAGATAGTAAAATTAGTGTTACACACATCCTATGAAGAGCGGGATGGGAAGTCGAACATAGAAGAACTTACAAGGACAGCTTGCGCACCAAGGGCTAAGGCCTTGAAAACATCTGTTCCTCGCCTTATTCCTCCATCAAATAAAACAGGGACCTTTCCTTTAACTGCACCAACCACCTGCAAAGACCATAGTGAAAATAAAAATTTGTTCTATGTATATCCGAAAAGCATGGAAATGGAAGAGCATGCTTAATGCAAATGTTCTTGTAATGCATGTGTTACCGAAGACATTTCTGGTTTCAGAATTACAAGCACAACTGGTATTAATGAAAAGGCCTCAGCTGGATGGCTCTCCTCAACGTTTGCTTTTATACAAGTACTACTATAATCTAGGTTTCTCCAAACTCAGAATGATTTTCCATGCATTAACCACTTACCATGCAAATCTAATCATGTTAGAAATCTAAAAGCTGCCACAAGCAAGCATGATCAACGCGAGTATGAGAGGTTTTACCTCTTCTAGAACAGAAATAGTGGATGGAGCATAATCTAGCTGGCGAGCCCCATGATTTGAGACAACAATCCCATCAACCCCTACTTCAACAGCCTTTATTGCTGCCAATTTTCATATATCAAATTCAAGGGATTCTTTTTATATCAACAAGTAACATAAGAGCATCTGAAAGGAAAAAAAGAGGGACAAAATACCCTTGATTTTAAATGATTAAAAACTCAGAATGAAAATATCAACCTATGGTGTTGCATATGAGGAAATATCTTATTTAATTTTCCAAGGCAAGCCGATAGCATTAATCAAGCAAAAAGCATTCCCTATAGAATAATTGCATGATTGGATATTTCTAATAATCCATTATATGACAAAGAGTAAAGCTGTTTATTTTATTTTTCGTACAACAAGGGCAGAGCACTTGAACTGCTAAGAGTATCTAAACATATTCTACTCAAAAGAAGCAAGCTAAATTCAAGAGGAAGCAATAGAAGAATTTGTTTTTTGTTTTTTTAGCTCAGCAGCCATAGAGGATTTCATCATAGAGCATGGGGTTCAGCTAAGAAAATGGCTCTGTTATAATGGAGGTCATGCGAAAATCTGATTATTGAATAGGAGATTACAATGAGTTGCTGACTTCTAATAGGACTTTTCTGCTAAAGATAAAATTCTATCTAGAGATAGAGATTACAAAGACTCGTAAGACTTATACTGTCTTATCATAAAAGACTCCTAAACACAGAGATCCACTAATTGGCCGAGTGGCCAAGGATGCTCATGTTGCCCCATTCTATATGGGTTCGAATGCTGGCATTTGCCCTGGGAATGTAATATCTCTCTACTTAATAAAAAAAGACTCCTAAACAAACAAGATGTCTACACGTCAGATTCTAACAGGCTCCTTTCTAGAATTCCAAGGAATAAAGGTTTCAAAAATCTATATTTGTCAATTTACTAACATAAAGAAAATCAATAGCAACTGTTCTTGTAAAAATATTTCTATTTCAAAAAGTTTAGTATCCATTTTCATCTTTTACTGTAGAGCAAGGAACTACAATGTAACTAATTTGATGAGGCTCTTCTTACCATCTTCATGAGTAAGTACTCCCTTGATCAGAACCGGCAACTTTGTGATGGATCTTAACCATCCTATGTCCTGCAAATGTTGCAATAAACGGCTTCAAGTTAAAATGATTGAAAAAACAAGTGTGCTTACATGCCTAATGATAATAATTGTGAAAGTTTATTTTTAATTAAACAACATAACTATTTAGATCAGTCCTGTATATTCATCATTTACATCAAATACAAGTATGGGGAAATATCAATTCCAAAGAGCAGGTGAAAAGTTGACCAATCCAGTTTATTGGTTTATATTTATACCTTCCAAGACAAAGAGGCATCAAATGTACTCTTGGCAAATTCTTCTATGTTTGAACCGTCATCCTGTAAAAGTTTGATAAACTGGATGAATATTAAATGCTTACAATGAGTCTCAACTTTAACTAGAACTTCCAAGTTGGATATATTCCCATATCCAAGGGTGATATACCCTCATATGACACTAGGCCAAAAATATCTCAAAAATATATTTTTAAGAAAAGTATACCATAAACTAGATAGCAGAAAATAAAATCACACTTTTTCTGAACATGGATATAAGCATTAATGCATATTTCTTTCTAGACATTGCATCTAGTATATTTAGCAACAATTGGGGAAATAAAGTATTTTCACTTACACTGGAGACTGCAGTTGATATGAGACCTTCAAAGTTCTTCAATTGAGGTGCAACCATTCTGCAAAGTATGAAAATTTTCAAATGAGTAAATTTCAGCTTGTTGTATGTGTTGATGAATGAGTTAATGTTCTCAACAACATTTGGGAACAAAGTCTCTGCCCTATCCACAGCATGAAAAGAAGTTAGATAAATCTGTCAGAATGAAACAAAATTCATAAAAGGAGACAATATGTCACTTGTTCTTTATGTCTTTCTCCCTTCGACCAAGTCTAGGAGTATCAACCGTTAGGACGATGGCCTTGTATCCACACCTTTCAGCTCTCTGCACTAAATTGGCTGTTACATTTCGCTTCTTGTATACCTGATCAGAAAAGGATAAATCTTATCTTTGTGATCTGAAATCAGAAACGATAAATTGCTCTGAAAAAATGAAGATTGATTAAAAATGTTGAAGCAGAATGGTACATATATCTGGAAGAACCGAACACTATTGCAGCTTGAAGCAACCTCCTCAACAGTACAGGTAGACATGTAGGATAAAATCTGCATTCATAACACAATTCAGTACTCACATTTATCACAATCTAATAATCCAAAAACTGTTTATACTTTATATCATATCTATACCATTATTGTATTACACGCAGCAGCTGCTCTGGCCGTGGCAACCTCACCTGTAAAAAGCACAATGAAAATAGTAAAATTGGTTCTTGAAATAGGAGAAAAGGACAGCCTATGATACCAACCTTCAGGGTGTGCCAACTTGTGCATAGCAGTTGGAGCAATCAAAATTGGTGCCGAGATTTTGTAACCCAGAACAGTTGTTGATAAATCGGTTCTGCTAACATCGACAAGTATTCTTGGCCGGATCCTGAAAATCAAAGTAGCGAAATCAATAGAACATTTTACCTCTCTAGCCACAATAATTACATTAGCAGGCTTAACTTAACAGCTTACGTAATTCTTTGGAATGCTTCCACATTTTCTTTTAGTGTTTGTTCATCCTCGGCTCCGCCTCTAAAGTAGTCATAGTACATTTTGGGAAGGGCTTGCCTAGCTAATTCTTGGAACTCGTTAACATTAACTAGTTGAGCTTCCATTTATCCTGGAAATAAAGATGCATATACAACAAAAAGGAAAGGAAATATTAATTCTCCAAATCCTTTACTTTATACATTGATTTCATGTTAAAATCAAATCCCTTTAGAAAAATCAACGTGAAATGACATGGCTCATATCCTGAGATTCTTAAAAGATTCACATTTTATCAAGATTGAGAAACACTAGGGTTCATCATAAGCAGCTAAACAGGTTTTATTGAAGGTATAGTTCATGACAGGAAAAACAGGCACAATAAAAAAATCTAATAGAAGATTACAGTAACTAACAAAGCCTCAAACTCTGTCCAGCAGTAAGCAATCAAACATGATTAAAGATTAAAAGGAAACTGAAATTCAACAAGTAAAGTTTCTGACTTTATGTAAAAAGTTGTTTGATAAAGTTTACAACGTACCTTCCAAGATAGAACTTTAACGACAAGGGAAGACGATTAATGAGTTTCCCTTTCGGTCGACTGCTCTCACAAATTGATCTGTTTCTGCTGATAGTAGTAGTTGTTGTTGCTGTTACAGTTTCTCGATATTGACAAGGCCTGTATTTTGGCATTTAGCATTTGCCATTTAGCAGAGGTTTGGGATATTTTAATTGAATTATTATTCTATACAACCCCTAAACCTTACAACTAAAAGTTTGAACAAAAAAAAATCTTACAACTAAAAAGTTTATAGAAACTTTCAATTTCTAAAATTATTGTATAGGATATAAATTCTAACCACTATCTATAAATTTTAAACTTTTGCACCTAAATCCCTAAACTTTATACCTTAAATTAAAATTCTAAACCCTAAAATTAAAGCACGTGTGAAAATTGAAAGTATCCGTCCAATTATTGACGAATAAATTACGCGTGTATATAAGTATAACATCATATAGATGATGGGTCAAATTAAGAAAACATTATCATATAAGTTTCGATCAACTTAAATTTAATAATTACCCTTAAATTTAATAATTACCTCTCTTTTGACTATTCGACCGTTAAGTGTTTAATAGTAGCATCGCACCAGTATATTCAAAAAAAAATTATTTCTGAAAATTTTAACCTTTTTCATGGCCGAAATCCTTTTTTCAATGTAGTTTGATAATAACCGATCATTATTTGCGATACAACTGGTACCACAATGTTTTCTTTTCTTCTCTTCTTCTTTTCATTTGGGTCCCCCCCCCCCCCCCCCCCCCCCCCCCCCCCCCCCACCCCGAAATTTCTGATAAAACTTGTCTTCAAACTTCGATTAATTTTGTTCTGATCTACCATCTTCATTATTCAATCAAAGGTAAGATCAATATATATTATTGTCTTTCTCGTCCTTAAAAGAAAATATTCTATGTTGGTAAATGAAAAAAAAAATTACTAAAACATGAGTTTAAGAAGAGAATTTAGGGTCTTTTACATAAATTTTTTATACATAAATTAAATAATGTTAAATAATTAGCGGTCACGTGACCACAAAAAACAATTTAAAATTTCAATGATGAATTAAAAAAATTTAGTTATCAACAACATGTTGGTTTAGTGGATAAAATATTATGTTTCTAAATAGGATTAGAGTTTAGTCTTTTATGAATGGAGTAAATTAAACAATAAATTTATGTACTACTCAATTCGAATTAATTTATCAATAAATTAAATACAGATAATTATACTAAAAAATTTAAAGTTAAATAACCAAATGGAAACACCAACAAAATTAAATGGAAAAAGAACACCCTCCAAATAGAGACTAGAAATACTCTGCCCTATTGGTATTTCTATGTATACCTCAATACTAAAAATAGAGTTTAGGATTAAAGTTTAGGGTTAAAATCTAGAAGGTGGATTTTAATTTTTAGAATTTAGGATTGGGGTTTAGAGTTTATTTTTTTAGTGTTTGGACATACATAGGGATAGAGGTATAAACAGTGACGGAGCCACAACTCCAATGGGAGGGGCTGTGGCCCCCCCGGTAGGGGGAAATTTTTTTTTTACCCTTTGATTTCTTATATTTTTTTGAAAAAAATTGGGATAATTGTGAATTTGCCCCTCCCACCTTTCAAAATTTATGTTTTGCCCCCCAACTTCAAATCCTAGCTCCGTCCCTGGGTGTAAATGAGCCAAGTCGAGCCTGAATAGTGTTATAGTCGATTCGGCTCGTTAAGAACTTGAGTCGAGTCCAGTGTCGTTGAGCTCGACTTGGCTCGCCAAGCATTTAAGCTCAAGTCGAGTCTAATCGCATCAAATATTAATCAAACTTTGATAAAATCAGACTTTAGTAGCTCGCAATCTGTCTTGTCTCATTTACAACTCTGTTATTATTAATAATAATATTTGTTGAGTAGATTTATTATTATTATTGTTATTATTATCTAACTACATACATTTGAGTTTATTTTAATTTTAAAAATTAAAAAATTAGTATGCTGTACTTTTGAGTAATTTATGAGTTTTTCGAGTTAAATACTAGGCTTGTCTCGATAAAAGTTTAAACCGAGTTAGAGTTTAATTAAGTCAAATTTTCATCAAATTTTAACTGAATAGACGTGAGTAACATATCATCTATTTGGTTTTGAGACAACAACAAAAAATTTCCCAAACGCCGTCCCAACAATAAACAGATATAGTATTATAGTTGCAAGCTAGCTCATGGTAACCCAGTTTTCCAAACGGAATCAAATAGAAAAAGAAACGTGGCAATAACATGGCGCGAGTGGATACATAATATCCCCAGCAAAGGACGCGTGTGACAAATGAAGATTCCAAAAGACTTGAGATCCTAAAACATTTTCTATGTTCAACTTCAATCCCAGTTTTCTTGTATGTATATATATTCCACATTTCTTACTATCCAACCAGACTGAATCCATTACTCAAATGAGCCATGACCCATTGGTTTAGTTTCCCAGAAAACATGGAAAAATTCATGTTCCATGGCACTGATGAGGAGGAGGAGAAAGGATTCAGAAGCATACCTGCCGACATTCTGGAAACACCCAATGAGTTCATCTTCTACTTAGATGTTCCCGGCCTATCCAAACCAGATATTCAGGTACTAATAGTATATAGAATGAGATATAATCCTTATAAGTTTCAGTTTGATTTTCCTGATTATTTGTTGGTGGCCTGGGTTTTTAAGGTGACTCTTGAAGACCAGAAAACATTGGTGGTTAAAAGTAATGGGAAGAGGAAACGAGAGGAAGTTGAAGAGGAAGGGTGCAATTACATCAGACTAGAGAGGAAACCACCCCGGAATCTGATGAGGAAGTTCCGGTTGCCCGACAATGCCAACGCCTCTGCCATTACTGCTAAATGTGAGAGTGGAGTTTTGACGGTGGCTGTTGAGAAGCTTCCCCCGCCACCAAACCCTAAAACTGTTGAAGTCGCCATAGCTTAAGAAAGCAAGAGCCTTGGTTTTTGTTTCTCATCTTGCTTGCAGCATCATCATGGGTTCTGTTCATGTAAATTATGTTAGTGAACTACAGATAGTAGTAGACATGTTTAAAAATCTGATTTAACTCAGAGTTAGATAATTTGAAATCTTCAACTGTTTTATTTTATAATTCAAACAAATCTAATCAAATTTAATTATATAAATATAGTACTAAATATTAACTAGTAGAATTGAGGGGTTTGACTTAAATAGTACTAAATACTCATAAGTAGAATGGAGGGGTTCGACTTAAATTCTCAAAAATTTTGAGTTATTTAAATATTATTTTATAATGTAAATTTTATTTATTTTTTTAACTTAAATCAAGTCGTTTTTTTAATGGATGAATTTTACTCACCTCATAAATCATAAGAACTCTGAAAGAACTAAGAACATGTTGATCTCCTTCTCATAGAGTCACAGTCATAAGAACTCTGAAAGAACTAGGTACAGTAGTATGAGATTCCTATAATTTCCCTTAAAATCATAACATTTGACATGAATTAGGTGGAATCTCAAAATTTTCCAATTTCACTCGGTTGCTACAGTGCATGAGAGATAATTTTTAGTATAACTATTTATTTATTAGGACAATTTTTTAATTAAATTTGTTTTATTCATAATATTAGAATTCAAAAATTTAATTTTTTATCCCATTGGTTATTGGACTAATTATTGTTAGCGGATAGAAGATACATTTTTAATCTGTAATTGATATCATAATGCCATATAAATTGGGCTTCAAAAAATTTATTGGGCTTTGGTTGAATGATCAGGCTTTTGGAAAATACGGAGGAAAATCTAGGTTAAATTGTCATTTAAATATCGGCTAGGGTTTCCCTCGGCCTCAGAAACTCTAGTTTATAAACTCAAATTCTGCGCTACTCTCACCCTAGCCTCATTTGTTTCCCCCAATCTCCGGTGTGATTCAGCAGTTAAACGAAAAAGCAAATCATGGCTACCACGACTGTCCCTGCAGCCGCGAGGCAGCTTTCTCCTAAAGAAGCCGATATCCAGATGATGTTGGCTGCCGAGGTCCATCTCGGTACCAAGAACTGTGATTTCCAAATGGAGCGTTACGTCTTCAAGCGCCGCAATGATGGTAAGTTTCTCGTGTCACATTTCTTTCTTCCTCATATAATTTAGATTTAGTTTTATTTTTTTATTGTTATTTGTTGCGTTTCTTTGGTTTTAGTGTTTTTAAATTCCATTGAAAGAATCTGTTTATGCTTAATCACTTGTCTGTTCAGCTTATCGGATTAAAATTAGCTTATCTCAAGTATTTTATACTGAATCGGTCTGAAACATGAAGTTTCTAATGCAACTCTGGTTGCTTTTTAGTTGTGCATCATTGATGATTGATTGGTTTTGGCAGTCGAATTTACAACTAGAGACCTTATTTGGCAATGTGTTTGAAACATAACTTGGTGGAATGAATGTGTTCATTCTTCAGCTTAGGATTTTGCTATGCAATAGATTTCTTAGCATGAATTATCTGGCTGGCTACTTGGTTCATTGTAAACTATATGTTTTGATAAGGTAATCATCATCTTGTCCTCGATAGGAATCTACATCATCAATCTTGGCAAGACCTGGGAGAAGCTTCAGCTTGCGGCACGGGTAATTGTTTCTATTGAGAACCCTCAGGACATCATTGTCCAATCCGCTAGACCCTATGGCCAGAGAGCTGTCTTGAAATTTGCTCAGTACACTGGTTGTCATGCCATTGCCGGACGGCACACTCCTGGTACATTCACTAACCAACTCCAGACATCTTTCAGTGAGCCTCGCCTACTTATCCTTACAGATCCCAGGACTGACCACCAGGTAAATTTCATGCTACTGTTTAGTTTGTGTGAGTTTTATCATGACGGTATGCTAATTATGCTTACTATACAGTAATGTTTGTGGATCAACTAACATTTGAGTATATTATCTGCAGCCTATCAAAGAAGCTGCTCTTGGAAATATTCCTACCATTGCCTTTTGCGATACTGACTCACCGATGCGATATGTTGACATTGGTATTCCTTCTAATAATAAGGGAAAACACAGCATTGGTTGTCTTTTCTGGCTGTTAGCAAGGATGGTTCTTCAGATGCGCGGTACAATTGCTCCTGGACAGAAGTGGGATGTGATGGTAAAAGAAAAGACCATTATTATGTTGTCAATATGATTTGCACATATGTATTTTCCGTGTTCTCATAATGGACATTGTATGTAGGTGGATCTATTTTTCTACAGGGAGCCTGAGGAAGCTAAAGAACAGGAAGAAGAGGAAGCTGTTGCTGCCCCTGATTATGGACTCCCTGCTGCAGATTTTGGTATGGGTGCTTTAGGTGCTGACCAATGGCCTGCGCAAATGGGTGATCAGTGGACTGATATGGCTCAGCCACCTATTCCAGTTGCCCCTGCGGTTAACTGGGGTGATCAAGGTCAGATTTTTTTTACTGACTTGATATAATACATAATTGTATTTCATTGCCTAATCTATTTTAGAATTTGAAAATGCAGTTGCCGTTAGTGGTGATGTTTGGGATCCTGCGAGTGCTCCAGCACCAATCTCCGCCGCTGCAGTCGATGTTTCTGCTCCTGCTGCCACTGGGTGGGAGTGAGGGTTTTTTTATTTAGACAAACATTTTTGCTATTAAAAATGAATTGTGATTTAATTTGTGATTTTGACACATTTTAGTTATAGTTTTGGTAGACATGAATGACTGGCTTGAGTTTTTTGTTATTTCTGTTGTGATCTTAAAAGGATGAATCAAATTATATTGTTTTACTCGTTATTTTTTCTTAGGGTAATATGTTATTTTTTCTCCTTTTTTACGAATTAAATATCAATTTCTTATCTATGAGAAAGTATATATTTGCTTATGATGGTCATATTAGTATTAGTGTTAAACGTGCTATTGAATACTAAATATTATAATAAGACAAATTTTATGAGAAAGTATATGCTTGCTTATGTAATTGTCAAGGATAGTTGGTGGTCATAAATTGATACGCTATATCTAATACTAACAATCTTATTATGGATATAGTAGGCCTTAATCGAAAGACACGTGTGTAATGGACAAAAGGACAACTGTTATTAAGCACAAAAAAGGGGACAAGTCGAATGAGTCAGAAGCCTTGAGCTCTCATATTATAACATAATTATCTACTTAAGGAGAATGGTACTGGTAGAGCATAAAAAGAAAAGACAATAAGAAGCAAAGATGAGAATATAAACAAAATACTTTTGTCAACTTTTAAATCGACTAGTGGACCTTCGTATAAATCAGAAGAAATTAATTACCTAATGCTAATTAAACACCGTTTTATTAACCACCATCCCATTGTCGAGAGATTAATAGAGTTGAAGGGGAGTAAAAAAGAGGAAGGAGAGGGTTTATATTGATTAGGGCTGTGCAAAACCGGGTTCGGTTAACCATTAGCAAATTATTTCGGTTAACCGATAAGTTCGGGTCACTAAATTCTCGACTCTAAACCGTATCCATTCAACCTGTTAACCGTTTAGTCGGTTAACCGAAAAATTCGGTTCGGTTCGGGTAACGGTTTTTTATTTTGTTTATTAAAAATATAAATTTTAATAATATGTTAGAAAAAAAGTACATACATTTTAAAATCGACACATGATATTATTATATTTTCTAATATTAGCAAGTTAAACACTTAAACTTGATAAAATAAAATTATGGTTTTACTTTTGGGGAATGAGAAAATAAAATAAAATTTAATTTTTTAATATAAAATAATAAAATAACATATAATATAATAATATATATTATATAATCGGTCGGTTCGGTTACCCGGTTTATCCCAAAACCGTAAATCGTAACCGAACTGGTTTCTTTTTAAAAAATAAAAACCGAAACCGAATTTTTCGATTCGATTAACCAATTTTTCGATTCGGTTTTTTCAGGTTTCGGTTTTGATTTCGGTTTTTCGGTTTTTTTGCACACCTCTAATATTGATGCTTGTGAGTCGTGAAAATGGTTTTGGACTCTAAAAATGAAGGTTTTGTGATTTCCACCAAAAGTTGAGATTTTAAAAATAACTAAAGAAAGAGGGGTAGTAGAAATTTATATACTTACAAAATAATGCAAGATTAATCTTAATAAAATAAGACACTTATAAAAGATAAGATTTAATGCGGTTTAGGTTGTTCAAGATCTAGAAATATATTTAAAAATGGGTAAACTACTTAGTGACCACCGAACTATAGGGGCGTATTTATTTTGATCATCGAACTATCGAACTTGTCAATCATACTATTAAACTTATTAAATTAACATATTTTGACAACCGCCGTTAAAAAATTAACGGAAGGGTGATATGACGTGGTAGTTAATAAAAATTTGTAAAATTACACATTTGGTACTTGTTATTTACTTATTAAATCAATTTGATCCTAATTTTATTTTAATTAAATAAAATTAATCAACCAATCAGATGATGGCACATGTCATCACCTAATTGGTAATTTATTCAAAATTTAAATTATTTTATTTAATATTTAATATATTTTCCCCTTCAATCAGGAGGTGAGTGTCAGTGTGTCACCACCTTGTTAAAGGGAAATTAAAGAAGCATAAGGAATGCCAATAGGGAAGTTTGAATTTAGGACGTTGGACCAAGGTAAATTTCAACGCTTTTACCACTGAGCCAAGCTGTTGTTTGTGTCATAAATCGCACTTTTTTATATACATTTCTTATAAAACGGTAAATGTTAGGAAAATTAAAGCATGAAAAATAGAAATAGGGTGGTTCAAACATTGGACTAAGAAATAAATTCCAACGCCTTTATCACTGAGGCAAGTCGCTCTTAGTGACACAAACTACACCATTTTATATACATATCGTTTAAAGCAATAAATGTTAAGGAAAAAGAAATAAAAATAGTTAAAAGGAGACTCGAACTTAGTGACTCTCTAAGTTTTACACATTTTTAGATCGGATGGGTGAAATGGATAGATAAGATTAACAGAATATGTGAAAATTATCACTTAGAAAAAAAGGTAAGGGGTTTATCTCAACCATTCATTTCTCCCATCCAACGATCCAAAAAACGTGTAAAATTTAAAAAGTTTTACACTGTATAAGTTGATCCTAACCCTATATATATATTTATAAAACCCAACATAAAACCCTCGTTCTCTGTACAAGAATTAAGCGCATTTTTTTATAAACAAATTGTTTAATTGACGCGGTACCGACTTTGATGTTGGTCGTTGATTTTTTTTTGTTATTTAATTTTTAATAAGAATAATTTTGTCTTTGTGGCACGTTTATCTTTGTCTTTTGGCACATATTTTATTTTTTTTGGGTCGTTTGGTCGTTCTTTTTTATTTAATGTTTTTAGAGTAGATTTGACAACGCCACGACTAATCAAGATTATACTTATTTGTAATCATGTTGATCTTTCATGCTTTGGATCTTTAGATTGAATTTGAATACATGGTTTGCGATCGTAGATAGTTTCTTACGACACTCGACTATGATTTGCAGTTCTCGGTGGTCTTTCAATAGCTTAATCTCATTTTGTGGTTCGTTTGCCGATGCTGTCAGATTTGTTCGTATCTATTTTTTGTTCGAGTCTTTTGGTTGAGTTTTTAACCTTTTCTATGTATGGTCTTGTATGATCTAAAGTGACTAATTTTTTGTGTCAATGTTATTGAAAAATGTTCAAGTTATATATTTAGTTTAACCCTAATTGTAATTTTAAATATTTTTTTCTCTTTAATAAGTGATATATAATCTCACAAAACTTGATATATCTTAATATCTTTCAAGTTTCAATGTTATTACAAAACTCATCTTTGTAACATAACAACAATATCCACTTGACACAAATTTCATATCGATGTTCGCATTCAAGTCTTTAACGACTTCAATTCTAACATAAGTCATATATATTGAAGCAACGTAGATAATTATTCAACAACTTTAATTCTTACATAATACTCATGGAAATACTACTAAATCAATTGACAATTATTCAACGTTGGTACTAAACACTCTTATTTTAAACCAAATTGTTTAATAATATTTTTTAAAAGTATATTTTCTCACTAATTTTTTTAAAAATAATGTTAAACTGACCCGAATACAAAGTTATTTTAATATAAAAATATTCAAAATTAAAGTTATACGAATACAATATAACTCGGGTCCAAAATAATCAAATTATTGGACCGGTAATTTTATCGATCACAATTTGACTTTTGCAATCATTGATTTTAACATATTTTATGTGGTATCCAAGTGGTTAACCTTTTTCTGAACAAACCCAATTAGTTAATTCTAAAGAAGCATAAGTAGTAGGAATTTAATTGAAGTGATAGAGACAGAGATAGAAGTCTAGAACTATGTGGGTGTGGGGAAAGACAATTATCTCTAATCTTCGAATAATTATTTTTTATTTTTGTTTTTTTATTTAATTTTAAAAAAAATTAATTTATTTATAAATTTATCTCCCACTTTTAAACATTTTTAATTTGTTTTAACTTTAAATCTTGACTTCATGTGGATAAAGAAGCAATGCCAAATAAGAACGGGCATATGAAAGAGATGAGTCATTAAGCAGCGGAGGAAAATTCCAAGATAGCATTATCTGTAGCCATTTCAGTATGTAGCCATAGGATACATGTCGAAATCAAAGTACATGCACTGTGCCAAAAAGCAAAAATATCTAGTGCGGTATGGCCCCCATCAACCTTTGTTTATGCTGCATTCACAATCAAATAGCGATGGGCAATAACGAGCACATATACTTATCTGAAACACAATGCAGGGAATATGAGATTTAACTCAAATGGCTCACATAATTATTTTTAGGGTAAATTACGTAAATCACTACTAAACTTTATTCTCAAATTTATTTTGGTCGTTAAAGTTTTAAAACGTTTAATTTACTCATTGAAGTTTAGACATTAAACGTTTTTGGTTACACCTCTGTTAACTTTTGGACGACATCCATTTATCGACAAACGAAGGAATTTCTTCAAAATCCAAACGGAGAAAAGCTTCATCGACACGGGTGAAATAATATATGGAGAAATAAGCTCCATCCGATGGCGGAGGAGGGAGATCGACGAGAGAGAAATTAAAATCCTTTTGTCATATTTGTGTACTTCGAGGCACTTTCCGGCAAAATGGAGGTTAGATTCAAATAGACATGGGCACGGGTCGGATCGGGTTTTTGGCACACCCGAACCCGACCCGAAAATATATACTTCAAATCCAGACCCGACCCGACCTCATACTTGAAAAAAACCCAACCCGATGTCCTGAACCGACCCGGAAATTATATACTCAAACCCGACCCGAGCTATTAAAAATAATAAATTTTAAGGACCTGATTGTAAAAAAAATAAATTTTAGGGACCTAATTGTAAAAAAAGTAATTTTAATGACCTCATTGTAAAAAAATATATAAAGAGTGAGCATTATTGTGAATATCCCTACAAAAATTTAAAGGAAAATTACACTATTAGTTCGGGGTTGGATTTTTTCCACCCTAAACCTAAACTCGACCCGACTTTACCCTTAAAAAAACATGACCCGTACACGAATTTTCTATGAAAAAATCCGACAAAATGCCCATCCCTAGATTCAAACTCAAAGGGTCGAGACAAAACGACTGGTGAAATTTGGGACTGAACGACCACCATCTACGACCGTTAACGATGTCGTCCGATGACTGTGAACGGAGGACTATGTCCACGTCATAACGCTATAAAAAAGTTAAGGGATCAATGGCAAAAAAAAATTAGTGTCTAAACTTCGGTGAGTAAACTAAATGTTATAAAACTTCAGTGGTTAAAATAGGTTTAAGAGTAAAGTTTAGTGGCGATTTACGTAATTTACCCTTATTTTAAAGAACAAATTATTATTATTATTATTATTATTATTATTATTATTATTATTATTATTATTGAGGAAGGGACAAAGATCAAATCAAATCATGGACAATGAAGGATAATGTCACTCAACTACCAGGATAGTGAGATTATCAACAAAAGAAAATTATTTTTAACTAAAAAAATTAAATTCTAAATATATATTTAATTAAATTTATAGTTGATGTTAAAAAATATGTTTTATATTATTTTAGAATTTATGTTATGATTATTAATATTTTCTTAAAATAAATGAAATTATTGAATGCTGCATTTTAACTTAAATATTTTTTTATCAATATGATAATTACTTTAATGCTTAATTTAGTGGTTAGACTTTGCACCCTCATCCTAAATGGTAAGTTTGGATCCACCTAAAGCCTACATATTTTTCTAAATTATCCATTCGAGTTAATTGTTCGATACTATAATTGAATCCAAAACTAATATTTAATGTTAAAACCAAAACAATTTAAAATCTAATGAGAAAAATGATACAAACATTAAAGCTAATTTACCCTAATTTTATTTATCCATTCTTGTCTTAAAAAAAAAATCCCAGCTGGCATCCCTTGTTCTTTCACTTTACATCATTTACAAATTATCTTATCCAATTCCTCATCTCAAAATTAAAAAAAGGGGAAAAAAAGAGAGAAGGCTTATATGATCAAATCACTAATAATTAACCTTCAACTTATATATGTATGAACTTATGAATTATGAGACTATGGCCCAATGGTTTTGGTTTTGACGAGTCGATTTATTTCTCCGGTGGAGATCCTCCATGAGTAGTCGGGTCTCTCGTCGGCCGTAGATAGTGTTACAATGTCGATAAGATGGCATTGTTCGTTTCGAAGACAGTTCAAGTTCCATCATTTCATCCAAAACAATTTGCCTGCCCCTGCACTCTATGCTGCAAAACCCTTGGTCACCCCTGCGTTCACATAATTTTTAGTATATTAATTTAAATTTTGATCTAAATTATAATCTAGATTCATTTTTAGTTACATAATAAATGTTATCACGATCGGTTACAATAAATATTACCGTAAAATAACAATTGTTATATACAATATGGTATGAAATCATTAGTTACCTGTACATGAAAACTGCTTTATCTAGGCACAAGTTATTGTTGCATAGATAACATGATTTGAGGAAGCAAGAGTCTTGATATGCCGGCGGCAACCGAACGTTAGAGTTGCCGCTATGCTTACTCGAGGCAACGGGAAAGGTAATTTTCAATACAGGTTTAACAACAACAGATTTTTCCCCCTGTGGGATTTGTGTAAGGATTCTCAGCCCAACAACAACCGATGAACCTTTACAAAAGTTCGAATAAACCGGGTTCTTCTTCTTGCCGTCTTCGCCTTCACCGTCTTTCTCATGTTGCTCGAAAGGGCTACTGAGTTTTGGCGTCATCGATGTTTACTGAACAATATAATTGGAGAGCTTGAGAGACAAGGAAGATGAGAATGGAAATTGAAGGGAATGGATAGAGATTTTAGTAGTGGGGAAGAGTGATGGATATTTAAGAGCACTTTTTTACCATATTAGAGTGAATAAAAAATATCAAAGAAATGTAAGGACTTCCTTTTTGAAGCTTTTTTTAAGTGTGTTTGGCCCACCAAGAATAAGACCATTTGGACTTCTCATTTTTAACCATTCACTTTTGCCTACACATGAGAAACGTGTACAAAATATATTTATTCTTTTCTTTCTGTCTTTTATGGGATTCTGAATGTATCTACAGAAATCTAACTATTAATCTTATAAAAAATTGACCTTATTCTCATTTTAGTCAAATTATTATGATTTCAACAAAAAAAATATATTTAACAATTAATTTTTTTCACAACATTAATGTGATAACACTATGATAATCTACATTAGATCTAACAAATTTGACCCGAGACTCAATATGAACCTGAACGTTATGGTCTAAACTTAACCCGAGACTCAAAGTAAACTGAATCGAATTAAAATCGAATCAAATTTTAGCTTAATCGAAAATCAAACCAGGCCAAAAGTAATCAAAACTAAAAATAATTCGAATAAAAAAAACAACGCAAACTTAAATTGCTCAATTATGTATGTTTTATTCTTCTTTTTATTATATTACTAATTAACAAAGTCATTTAGTAATTGTTTAAATTTTAATATCTTAATATCATCTTTTTCCTTTAAAATAGCATCTTCATATATCGACTCAAATCAAAAATAGATCGACATGATGTTGACCCGACTCGAAAAACAACTGATTCAATACCTAACTCGAAATAACATAAACTCAAACTAAATTTAAATCAAACTGGCCCGACCTGAGTCAAACCTAAACCGCAAGCAACTCAAACAAAAAAATAATCTCAACTCAATCTCGATCATAACGACCCAATCTAAATCTAATTTGAATGATCCAATTGCCACCTCTAATATGCATGTAATTTTTTTGTTAACGTGACATAATTCACATCAATAATTAATTTTAAAATTATAAAACATATTTTTAAAGAACATAATTTATTCCGAAATAATATAAAGCGACACAAACTGTCACATTAATAAATTACATGACATCAATATTGAAATATATGTAAATTGTCATACGAGTTATCACATCAGTAACATAAATTTTTATCGATAAAAATGTATTAAGAGCCAAATTTATCCAAAAGGAATTAGGGTCATTAAAAAAAGTCAGGCTTTATTAAAAGGGTATATGATATGTGAAATCTATTAGATGTTTTTTTTTGGGGTTAATTTTAGTCCTTGAAAATTTTATTTCATTTTAAAATAACCTTATTTATTTTTTAATTATATAATTTAATCCTATAGTTGTTATTATAAAAATAAAAATTAGATTCTTTACTTTCTGTTTATCTGGATTTGAAAATTAAGTGTCTTTATTGTCAAAGATCAACTCTTTTATTTACTATCTTTAGAACAAAGCAGTCTTTTCACTGATTCTTTTTCACAGGCTAGTACTGAAGCAGAGGTATTGGTTTCTTCTTCTACATCTTTGTATCTGTCGATGCCCTTTATCTTTTTTATATTGATATTCTTTTACTCGTTTTTTATTAATGTAGAAGTTTTTCTTGGTTATTATTGGATTTTAATTATATATATATATATGAGAAAAAAAGCAGGAAATTATGTTTCTTTCGTTTTTTTACTTGTAATTTGTATTATTGTTTGTGGTTTTGAATATTAGTACATTATTCAATGTGATTCTTGTTTTAATTCACAATTCTTGCTCTCGGTGCTTAGATTTGTTACTTCTTTCTATTAAGTTAATCTAGTGGGATGAGACACTAAATCTTTTAATTATACAAAATCAAGAGTTAAAATCATGAGCCTCTACAAAATTTGATTCGAATCAATCCACCACTGTATCGAAGGACAAATGGGTTCCACTCAACCACAGCTAGTGGAATAAGCCATTTGAATAATAGGGAAATCAAACAACATTACTAAGTAAATATCTACAGTTCATGAACCCAACAAATGATCTCAGTAGAAAATCAAATGATGTTCATTTTAAAAAATCTGAATTCAATCGTTTTGTCTATAAAGTGTTAGTATAATCGAACAATCTAAAAAAACATCTCTTTTAAAACGAACAAAAATACTATGAACT
Source organism: Hibiscus tridactylites (assembly GCA_958450335.1). NCBI lineage: Eukaryota > Viridiplantae > Streptophyta > Magnoliopsida > Malvales > Malvaceae > Hibiscus > Hibiscus tridactylites. Next base: position 9,620,050 of record OY288274.1, read on the forward strand.
AATTGAAGAGGTTTCCCATAAAGTCGTACATTTTTTCCTACCAAAGAAACTAGTTCAAACATCACCAAGCAAGTCGAATTAGAACAGACAAAAGCGATTTGCTACCCAAACAAGCAAATCTGCCCAACCAGTACTATAGCTTAACTGACAATTACTACAGTTTAACAAAACTTTGTCCCATAGCAATCTTGCAAAACTACACTCAGCAAAAAATGATTTTTAGTCTATTAAAAAATATTAATAAACTATTATTTAATTAATATATCTTTCAATATATAAATTTTAAATAATAAAATATTTTCATTTTCAACAATATTTTAATGATATATAATATAATAATAATATTTATTATTTTATTAACGATAGTTTAATCCATATACAGCATGTGGGCATATTCACTTAAGTAATAGCATTGGCTTAGTGGTTTAATAATATTGTTATATCTTATTAGATTGGAGTTTAAATTCAAGCAAATTCTCTCTTTCTTTCTTTCTTTCTTTAATTTTCACCAATAAAGTAATATTTTTTAGACTTAAAGGTTCAATAAGCCCTTAAATTTTTATAAAAAAATAATTAAGCTCTTAAACATTTTTTTTGCACCTAATTAAGCCCCCAAGCTCAAGAAAAAAAATCAATTGATCATTTGACCAACATTGACCGTTAACTTTAACGATTTTTTTTTGAAAAAAAATATTTGATACATGTCACAATAGGATAATGTGACTTGTCATTTCTATGATTTTTTAAACTTTATTTTTTCAAAAAAAAATCTATTTTTTGAAAAATTCTAAAAAATATGAAAATATTTTTTTAGTTTCGAAATTTATTTAAAAATAATAAAATTTCAAAATATTAAAATATTTTTTAAAAATAAAATATTATTATACATGTATAAAAAATATTTTTTTTTAAAATAAAAAAATAAAAGTTATTTTGATTTTAAAAATATATTTAAAACTATATTTTAAAAAATATTAATTTTTTAAAAAATATATATATAAAAATTAAAGTTATTTTGAAAATCAAAATATTTTTTATTATTTTATATTTTCAAAATAGTTTTTATAAATGTATGGTAATTTAATATTTTTAATTTTTTAATTTTTAAAATATTTTAATCTTTTAAAAAATTATTATTTATTCTTTTAAATAAACTTCGAAATCAAAATAATTTTTAGAAATTTCCAGATTTTTTAATTTTTAAAGAATTTTTTCTGTTTTTATATGTTTTAAAAATTAATTTTTTAAAATTCGTAGAAACGACAAGTGGCATTATCGTATTGCGACACATGCCAATAAAAATTTTCAAAAAATAAAAATCGTTAAAGTTAACTGTCAACGTTGGTCAAATGGCCAAATTAATTTTTTCTTCTTCTTGAATTTGAGGGCTTAATTGATTTTTTTGCAAAAGTTTAGGGGCTTGTTATACCATTAAGCTTATTTTTTTATTAAATATAAATACATTATATTCTCAAGGTAAATATCTGATTCGAACTCATATAAAATAATGTAACATGAGTATCTTTGATCTCTAAACCAGTTAATAATTCTCAACAAAGTACCCTTTAATAAAACATATTATCAACATTTATCACTTGAAAGGGTTGGCCCAACGATTGCAGTATTAGCGCTCCATACTGTTATATGGAAATGTGTAAATAAAAAGGACAAAAATATGAAATTATACATGTTTGTTCAATTGCCGTGTCATCATTTTTGTCAAAAGTTAATGGTCAGTAATTTAATTAAATTATTTTAGAATTTTAAAGGTATAATTGACAAGAATTATAATTTAATAGTCAAAATATAATCAGGCCTATAATTAGATGGTCATATATATAGTTTACCCTATAAAAAATTCCTTTTCATCTTTGAATGGCATTGGATCAAACTTTTGTTTAATTCTAGTAACATTAATAAATGGACTTGATCAGAATCAAAGAATCATTGGTGAAAATGGGATAAAATACTTTTATTGATCTTTGATTCTAAATGTCGTCATTTCTGACTAGACAACAGACAAAGCTTGTGCTTTGCCTATTCATAGTTTTGATTTTTTGATAAATGTAGAATGGAACCTTATTATCGGGTGTTTTATTATAAAACGTTTTAAATTTAGTCGGAAGAAAAAAAATACACCTAATAATAATTATAATAATATAAAAAATTAATCGTTACAAGTCACGACTATCCTAACACCATAAAAAACGATAAATCATCATATAACAAAGAAAGAACCACATTCGAAGGCACCAAAAACGACCATGTTCAAAATCAGCTTTACCGAAAAGAATAGCGAAACTAACCCGAGTCAACGTAGCCATTCTATCAGCTACCATATTAGCTGACATATGAATCTGACGAATATAAACCTCCCTAGCCCTATCCAACAATTCTGTTATTGCATTCACAACGAGTGGTGAACCCCACCATAGTTTTGAATTGTTGATACTATCCATTATCAAAATTCGTAACCCTTTGATTCAGATAGCAGAATGTTGATAGATTTTCTCCTTTTCTTTTTTAGTCTTTAATCAATTGCAAAGATGCCTTACTTGAACTTCATGACATATTTAAAATTTAATTCGGTTCAACAATAACAGTGATATCTCATTAAAAGTTACTTTAATAATCGAGTCATACTAAAACAAGACCTAAATAATGAAAAGAGAAAAACCATGCACCTAGAAAATTTTGTAACACCACAAATTCTTTTCACATGCATGATGCAACATCCAAATTCATGGAGGATTTTTAGTATTTTTTTATTCCAAATGTTCTTATTCCCTAGAAAATAATTATACACGTGATATATGTTTTGGAAATTTTAAAAGAAAACCACTAAGAAGAATATATAAGAGATGCCCATTTCTTTTTCCTAATGTAATGTTAGGTTTTGGTGTTATGGGAAAATGGCATCAATGGCTTTTGCAATTTGCATCAGCAATAATTCAACAGCTGTGCCCGACTTTTAAATTCAAATTCAATAACCTTTTGTAACTCCAAAAAGAAAAACACAAAAATGCATTGAATTGGAATTAATATTAATATTTTTTATAATTATTGTCAACATATTAGTCGATTAATCTAAATAAGATATTATAGAGGCTTATTATAGGAGATGATTGTTTTGATTCAATTTACGTTAGAATTCATACCTCTTACATTAATATTTTTGCATAGGTAATACAATGGGGGTATTCAAGCTTTATTTGAATCTAGTTGCTTTTAGTGATAATATATTACACTTTTTGATGTCATTTTGGGCGACACCAAATATATTGGTGAAAACAATGGCCAAAGGAAGGTTTGGAGCTGAGGAAGGGTGGTTCACTCGTCAAAAGACGAGCCGAGAGCCACGAAAAATTATGGTTGATCGTTGAGTTGAGCGGTTTGCTCCTGGTTAATTTGGGCTGAGAGACACTAGCAATGCCGAGACGGTGGCCGGCTACAGTTGGTGGTGGTTCACCCATTCTAATGTAGGCGGAGAGCCACTGGTCGAGAGGGAGAGATAAAGAGAGAGTGTGTGTGTTGGGTGTGATATCCCATAGGGAGTCGAGGGAGGGTCCCTTTTGCCTTCGGTCATAAGGATATTTATATTCCTTTGGAGCTGTGGATGGCGAGATATTTGACGAGACCTTACCAAGCCTAGTGATGGATGTTGGTAGGCTGGCAGGTTGTAGCTCAACTGTCAAGCTGCGAGCTTAATCGAAATTGATGATTGTCTTATCTTGTCGCAAGGGCCGAGAGCAGGAGGTCTCCGAGGTTGATAGGTTCGTACACGCATGAGTGTCTGAGCTCCGTGATTGTTTGAGGCGTGGTGTGGACACGGTGATAACATCCCCTGAGATGTTTTTAGGGTAAGATTCTCCAAAAGCAAAATTTTAAAAAATTATTTGACGGAGTCACAACAACTCAGCAAAAATTCTGATTTGTTCTTTGAATTTTGCATTGAGTCATAAAAATAACCAAAAGCAGAGTCTTGGTCCTTGGAGGGACGAATTTTGTTTGGACGGAAATGCCAATTATCATTCTTTTTTCCTTTTTATTACAATTTTCGTTGATGAATTGTTAAATTAATATATGACGTGTGCATAGTTTTTTCCCTTCTAAAAATTTGATTATGTACAATTATATAAATGAAAATAATACATATTGATATCTGATTACCCAAATCTAAAAGATAAATTCAAATTATTAAAAATTGAATCTACCAGAGAAAGAGAGTAATATTTTCTATCAGGATTTTTTTGGGTATGGTTCGGGATTGGAGATAGACACAAAGGTAAGTTGGCGACATAATTTATGCTTTTAATTTGAACAAACAAAATTATGCTTTTAAGATATTCTCTTCATAATGGAGAAGCTGACTAAAGACTAAAGAAGATGTAATGATATAAAATTCTTCCAAAAAAGATATAGAGATGATATAAAACAATACCTCAAAGTCTTGCCGTACAGCCGTTCGGTCCTTCGGGACAGGGCGTGTTGGTAGGCACCACACTGGTCGGGAGCTGTCCCCGCTTTTCTGATGAGCCCATGAGAGGGCGAAACCAGTAAGCATCGAATGGAAAAGGCTTAGCCCCGGGCTTATGGGAGCCCTGAGTTGCCGCACGGGGGAGTTGTCCCTGCGTGAAGACTCTGACCCCGTGACAGATGGTATCAGAGACAGTTCCGTGTGCTAGCTGTGAGCTTACCAAGCGCTCCATGTGCTGCGCGTAGCGGGTCAAGTGGACGAGCGATGTCTCACACCCGAGTGAAGTGGTGTCCGCGAGTGGGACCTCTAGAAAGAGACTGAGACGAGGTAGGGTAGGCAGGAAGCTACAGCGAAAGTTCACCAAGCACTCGCAGAACATCGGTAATGAGGGCGAGCAGGCAGGGAATTGCACACTCGATCTGAGTTGGTTCCCCATACGAGCGGGAACGAGATTTCTCCCCATGCACGAGGGCGTGCATGAATTGAGTGGGGGAGATTGTCACGGTCCGTTTGTGTGATAAGCAAGACCGTGACGAGATGCTTGCTGGCTATGCTTGATTCTCAAACTTACTTGTTGCTTGATCCCCAAGTTTGTTTTCATTGATTCTCATATGAATAGAAACCATTCGCGTTTCTATGCATTACCCAACATTAAAAATAAGGGTTTAGGTTTAATGTCTTTGATTATGATTTAAGGTTAGTGTTTAAGGTTTAGGGGTATGGTTTAATTTATAGGGTTTAGATTTTTAGAGTTTAAGATTTAGAGTTATTGTGTAAGTTTAATTTTCTAGTGTTGCAGCATACATAGATGTACCAAAAAGGAACATAGCATTTTTGTTTGTCTTAGATTGTATCGTGTTTGTAATATTTTTTATAAGAGTAAAGTTAGTATTTGAAAATTAGTATATTTGTTCGATAAAATTTTGATACACAGGCTGTGTAAAACTAATTTTACACCAGCTTGCATATTTACACTATAAAACTCAAATTATAAATTTCTAACCTAACCCTAAAAACTAAACCATATACCTTAAATTCTAAACGATAACCTTAAATTCTAAATCCTACAACCTAAACCCCTAAACTAAAAGACACATATAAACTAAAGTTTATATGGCTTGTGTATCATTTTTTTCTTTAGAATTCATATTATAACCTAACAATTTTCTTGTTTTTCTAAAAAAATATCTAAACTATCAGTTAGTCTATCAAAATAAGAAGCCATATCTCTCATACTATTAAATGTATTAAGCCAATAACATAAAAAATTGTATTAAGTCAATATTAATATGGAACCACCTTTTCTGCCTTTTTCATCCCTCTGTCTCTATTAATATGAAGTTCTCAATGCTGCTTTAAACTTTGAGTCAATCAATCACCCATATTCTGTTGTTTTCCCCAAATTTCAATTTCATGCATGTTGGTCACTTTCAAGTAACTAAACAAAGATGCGTTTATCCCTGTATTATTCAAAGAGCCGGATGAAAATTACAAGATTTAACTTCACTTTGATGATAAATATAAAAAAAGTTATCTGATTAGATTTAAATACATTGTAATTGATTTAAAAAAAATAGTAAAAGTTTATCTCCTGCATTAATATATTATTAATTAAATATTAAAAAAATATATTTTAACTATTTTTTATTATAAACGAAGTCCTAATTCAATATATAAACTAGTACTAATTGTTTTGGCAACGTCATATTGGATTCTCTATATTACGTATCTTTCAATGCAAGTAAAAGAGTCACTAATATTCCCAACTCTTTCTACAACAACAATTAGGTCTTGACTACATTATCAATATCTATAAATAACCTGCTTTTGTGCGTTCAAGCTCTCCATAGACCAAAGAACAATAAAAACCCTATATTTTCCTCTATCTTCTAAACTAAACCAAACCATGGCTCAGCTTTCCATCAAGAACTTTCAGCTACTCAGGTAAATATCTGCTTAATTTATATAGTACTATATGTTATTTTCTTTCTTAGCCTTGTTGTTTTACTAGTTATTATGATTATTGAGTATGTATTTTTTTTAATATACTGATGTGAATACATGATAATATTAGTTTATATATGTTTAGGATGAACGTTATTGAGTATGTATTTTATGTGTTGTAGCAGACGATCATACGCGGTCGCGACAGAGAACACGAAGAAGCGAGCAGTGGCATCGGTTATGAGAAAGGCAGCGGATTTGATGGCAGAAGTTTCGGCAGCAGATAATGCGGAGAAGGAGACGTTCTGGATGAGAGACCCGAAAACCGGGAACTGGATTCCGGAGAATCACTTTGGCGACATTGATGTTGCAGAGCTGAGGGAAAAGCTTCTTTCCAAGAATCAGAAATAAGTAAAAAAAGAACTCTACTTTAATGGGAATTGACCTGCAAAGACTTGTATCCATGTTTTTCAATGCAATCAAACGTTTTCCTTTACTATCATTGCAGTTTGAAATCTTTATTATTTTATTCAAATCATTGCTTTTAAAAAAAAACAAATCAGACACTAATTAGGGTGGATTCTGTCATAAACACATCATAATATGAATTGCTAAAATACAGTAACTTGGCAGAATAGAACTTATGCAAAGTAGAAAATGACTAGACTTGAATTTTGATTGCGGATGACAGCACAATGAAGTTAAGAGCTTATGCCATTAAAGCATTCTACGTAAGAACAAAGTTTTTTTTAATAGTCTTTGGGGAATACGTGTTAGAGTTGTGATCCAAATTCTTAGTAGATCTTGTTTACTTTCTATGTAAATTCGGTTTTACAAGAGATTAAAAAAAAGGGTTTCAATGATAATAGAATGAAATAGGAAAATAGGGAAGGACCAGAGTTACTGTTGAAGAACAAAACATAAATTTTGAAAAGTTGAGCATGAAAAATTTATAATTAATTTATTTTTTATTAAAAAATTATATAGATTGAAGTTAAAAAAATGGTGGATGGGAGGCAAGAGCCCCTCCAAATATACACAAGAATCTGTCACTGTATGTAAATCAAACCAATTTTGATGTTCAATTTATTACAATCAAATGATGTCATGGTTCTTGCTTTTCCTGAACATGAACCGGAGGAAAAAAAAGTAAGAGCCCACGACAAATAAGTAAAGAAACTAATTTTTATTGATCCAAAACTATAATTTAGAAGAACAAAATTTGTGTTATATTTCGAGTACAATATTTTAATTAATATGAAGAGAGATTGACGAAAATCAGTCAAAGCGATTTAACTTAGTAACGATTGAGTGATTAAAATGCTAACTTTTTAAACGACGGTGATGAAATTGCAAAGATTATTTTTCTGATGATTAAAATGAAAACGTCCTAAAAAATTAGATTACCAACATGGGTAGTTTATCTAGAAATCTATTTAGAACTAACAAATATTTTCCATCCTATATAAAAAGGTAGTGGAATAAAAAAGTTCAAGTACACAAGTAGTCACTAAACCATGAAAAATAATCGTTATTGACACTAATCTTTCAAACTGTTACGAAATGATCAGTAAATAATCGAATTGTCACACTATTTTATAAACTCAATGACCAATTTGTAAGTTGTAACAGTTTGAGAAACTCAATGACCAATTTGTAACTTTTGAAAGACCGGTGACCAAAAAGATGAAATTTCCATAGTTTAGTGCCTATTATTTTACTTTACCCAACGAGAAAAATACAGGCTTTGCTAGTTAGAGAACCAAAACAGACATTCATATTCCGTCGTTTAGGGTGAGAGGCAGCAAATGGATGACCCTTCAAAGTCTCCCGCGTTTCCGTTGCACATTCGTCTTTTAAATATAGTCAACCCTCTAAAGTACAAAATCTCTTTCTCTTTTAATCTCGTTTTTGTCCTTCCATACTGCAGAGTGCACAATTCATATCATGTACCCGCGTTAAAGGAGATAGCTTTCTCTGCCACATGATATCGGGGGCAAAAACAAACATATGAATCGCCACTGTTCATAAATTCAGAGAGAAAAGAAACAATTTTTTTACTGGATTGCGAGATTAGATATATTTAGGATGCCCAGATTATTTTGTGTGTGTATGGAAACAATGCGTAGGCTTTTTTCAGTTGGTGTTTTGATACAAACTTGCTAAATGGAAAAATGGGTTTCTTTCTTTGATATTCAGGAGATGATGCTCATTATCATGGTCAAGAATTTCACCATTTTATTGGTTTCTTGACTTGAGGGGGAGGGCTTTCTCTTTCAATTGGCTTTTGCCTGATTATCGTTTCCTTGTAGCGGTCCATTTGCGTGCGTGGCAAGAATCTGTTGGCTGGTTGCTTCATTCTTGACGAGGTTGATCATCAATTGTTTGATGATGATGACGTTGTTGATTGGCGTTTTGAGGTAAAGCTGTTGAATTGCGAAATTTTCTGTTGTAGTTATCTGCGGGAAGGGGGAAATTGATTGATTTATCATTAGTTGTTGGAACGAGGAGATGATATTTTATTTGGGAAAACGGATTTTGTTTAATTCCCGTCTGGGATTGATTGATGAAAAATGGACATGTGTTGGTTCATGAGAAAGGGTGTGCTCTGATCTTATTATAAGGTCTGGTTTCTTGCAATTTGTGGTTTTGTTCCACTAGTTTTGGTTCAAGAATTTGAAGATAGAAGAAATTTCATAAAATTTCTGAATTCATTTTATTAGAATCATGGTGCAGATTTGGTTCCCAGGAATTTATTTGGATCCGGTTTTAATGGAGTTGAAAACGGTTTCATTGGATCGAGATGAAGAAAAAAGAACTACTTTGATAGCTAGATTGGTGGACATAAAAGTTCTGTCATAGAATTTTGTTGGTGGGATTGCGTCTTCCGGCCGTCTAGTTTACGGTTTCTTACGGTGTCAAATGAATATAGCACAATGAATGAAGATAGTAGAATCATCGGTAGGTGGATGATGGATGCTTCTAACAACAGATTTTCTGAGGTAGTTAGATTACTAAAGTCGTGGATCCCTTGGCGATCAGAGCCTGCTAATGTGTCACGCGATTTTTGGATGCCCGGTCATAGCTGCAGGGTATGTTATGACTGTGATGCCCAGTTCACGTTATTTAACCGCAGACACCATTGTCGACTTTGTGGCCGAGTTTTCTGTGCCAAGTGTACGGCAAACTCAGTTCCAGCTCCATCTTATGACCCAATGATCCCCCTAGAAGAGCAGGAGGTGGTGCGCTTATGTGATTATTGTTACAAGCAATGGAGGTACGGCTTAATTACCGATGATGGTCGAGTTTGGGTGCCCAACCAGGATCTTTGTTCCCCAATGTTGCCCGCTAGTTTTACCAGAACTAGATCTGGTGGCCTCAGGTCAGTGCCATATCGAGCTGGAAGATATCAACATTTGCATCCAAGGTCTATTCGCGGCTCTCGTTCTGCAATGAGAAAAAGCATGCGTAGGCATAGCTTGAAAACACCAAGGTTTAGCAAAGATCTTATTATGGATGCAGAAGATCCGTCTTCAAGCCAATATGAGTTCTCATGGAACAGGTCAGATGATCTTGCACCCTTAAATACATTTTTCGTAAAATTTTGAAGTTTTGTCTACTGATCAAGCAAAACTTAATTATTTATATTTCCACTTGGGCCGTAGGGTGTCTGAATGTATATATAATATATATTTTTCCATCTATGTTAGCATTATTTTTGTTTATTTATCAATTTATTTTAATCAACGCCGCCTATTGAATAGATCTCTAAAAATCAGAAATAGGGAAAGGACAGAAAAATAAGTAGCCAATTGGAAGAGTTCTAAAGAAAAGGTTTTAACGTGCTATTCCAATTACTTACATGTTGCTTGCTTTTCTTTCAGTGTTGGGATTGATGGCGAGGACGATGCATACAGCTTGTACTTGTCTGATTTCTCTGAAGATAATGGGTACTATACACCTCTTAGTTCTGATGAGATGAGCTATAATGATAGATCACATAAATTTCATCCTGAAGGAGAAAATGTTGACTCAAAAAGTTCTGAAAGAATATTGACTGGAAAGGTTTGGATTGATGATGAGGATGATGAGTACCGCTTATATTTATCTGATTCTGAAACATTGCATTACTCTGATGACGATGGCTACTATACTCCTACCGACTTTGATGACATTAGCAATGATGATGATGATGATGATGACGAGGAGGAGGAAGAGGAAGAGGAGGAGCCACAAAATGTTCATCCTGATGGTGAAAATATCGACGCAAAAAGTTTAAGCAGTTCGCCAGTGAACCAGGTTCCTTCAAGTTCGGAAGGAATATCACAGCTTGTGAAGAAAGATGAACGCGATGGTGATGAATGTGAAGCATCACCTTCTTCATATCCTGCTGAACCTGTAGATTTTGAAAATGATGGACTTCTTTGGCTCCCTCCCGAACCAGAAGATGAAAACGACGAGAGGGAAGCTGCTCTATTTGATGACGAGGATGATACCGATGGTGCAGGAGACTGGGGGTATTGGCGCAACACAAGCAGCTTCGGAAGTGGGGAATCTCACTCTAGGGATAAACCAACTGATGAGCAGAAGAAAGTAACAAAGTATATTGTTGATGGACATTTTAGAGCCTTGCTTGCTCAGCTTTTACAGGTTGAGAACCTTCCTGTGGTTGACGAAAATTGTAAAGATAGCTGGTTAGAGATCATCACCGCTCTTTCTTGGGAGGCTGCTTCGCTTTTGAAGCCATACACCACCAAAGGGGGAGAGATGGACCCTGGTGGATATGTTAAAGTGAAATGCATAGCTTCTGGACATCGCAATGAGAGGTAAGTGTTACAAAGATGGTAAATGTTTGTATGGTACCCTTTATCACTTTGTTCTAATGAGTTTTGATATCTGAATTCGATAAATCTCTGAGATGACCACTATGATTGCTTTGTAAAACAGATAACCCTGTATCTTGTCTGCATCAACCATTTACCTTCTCTTTAATGTTCCAGCATACAAATGTAATACATAATGCCGTAGTTTGGCTGCTGATAGTCAGGTTCCTAATTTGATAACTCATGTAAATCTGAAATGTTCATGCTAGGATTTTTTTCACACGCTACTTAATAGCACATATTCAACTCCTCATTTTTTTCTGATCTATGATAAATAAGAGATGAATCAATCAACAATCTTATCTGAGTCAATAGCCATAGATACTGTTAAAATGTAAAAATTTTGTTAATTTGAATGGTTCTTCTCCATTTCTCCACATTCGCATATTGTTTTGAAACTTGAGATAGTCGTCCATTTCTAATAAAAAAGTTAGAAAAACAAAAGAATATTATTATGCCAGGAATGGTTTCCCAAGCAGTTGGAGATGCCTCTCTTTTAAAGTTCAAAACCTCACTGTTTGCCATGGCCTAAACATGGCAAGATCTGCTGCCTCCCTTCAATTCTTTCAGTATCTCATGCTATGAGTAAAATAAAGGTTTTCATAATAGTGTATTGTTGAAATTAGACTATCAGTTGCACCACTTCCATTTACTGCATTGATACATTCCAATTTAACTACATCACTGCCCTGGTTGTCAACCTTTTAATTTTTATTACTATTTCTGATTTTGCTGTGGTTTCATATAGTATGGTTGTCAAGGGAGTTGTTTGCAAGAAAAATGTCGCCCATCGTCGAATGACATCAAAACTAGAGAAACCTCGATTGATGATCCTTGGTGGAGCTCTTGAATACCAGCGGGTCTCTAACCTATTGTCAAGTTTTGATACTTTGTTGCTGCAGGTGTTTCATGTTTTATACATTTCTTTCAATTTTGCTTCATTGGTTTTTATTTCAATGTGGGGGAGCACTTTTTCTTCTAAATTCTAAATTATGTTTATGTTATTGGTTTGACATCTTTAACCAGGAAATGGATCATTTGAAGATGGCTGTAGCAAAGATACATGCGCATAAACCTAATATCCTTCTAGTAGAGAAATCGGTTTCTCGATTTGCCCAGGAATATCTTCTTGAGAAAAACATATCACTTGTTCTCAACATCAAAAGGCCATTATTAGAACGCATTGCACGCTGCACAGGTGCTCAAATAATCCCTTCAATTGATCATCTGTTTGCTCAGAAGCTGGGTTACTGTGAAAAGTTTCATGTTGAGAGGTTCAGGGAAGATTTTGGCTCTGCTGGACAAGGAGGGAAGAAATTGGCCAAGACACTAATGTATTTTGAAGGCTGCCCTAAGCCATTGGGATGCACTGTAAGTTATTTAAACTAACCAAAAACAAAAGAAAACTGGAAAAGAATGGTATACAAAGTTCAATTTTACACTGTTGTGGACATGATAATATTCATGTTCTCACAGTGTTGATCCATATCAAATTTATTGTTATTATGGATCGTTTTATTAGTCTAACTGTATATACATATGCGTGCTTCAGATACTACTTAGGGGTGCAAATGGAGACGAATTGAAGAAAGTCAAGCATGTAGTTCAATATGGAATTTTTGCAGCTTATCACTTGGCTTTGGAGACATCGTTTCTTGCCGATGAAGGAGCCTCTCTGCCAGAATTCCCGAACTCTCCAATGGCTGTGGCACTTCCGGATAAACCATCAACCATTGCAAGATCCATATCAACAGTTCCTAACTTCACCACTGCCAATATAAAGTCCCCAGGACCTCAGCATTGTAGTGGACCACAAAGGGCTAATAGTGTTCCGTCAGCAATCATCGGCCGTAATATTCAGAAGATAGAAGAAACTCCAGCATCTTTTTCAAGTAAAGGTACAAGCTTGTGTTCTGTACAATCCACTTTGAAAGAGTCTAGTGTCCTTGTATCAACTTCTGAGAAAACTTCAGATGTGTTTTTCAAGAAAAGTGAAATGGGTACTATGGACAAAAATAAGTCATCTTTCATGAAGAGTGGAGTTCGTCCATCAGAATCTTCGGCACACATGAATTCAAAGAATAATAGCTCAGCAGTTGCACTTCAACTGGGTGGTTCAGAGGTAACATCTGTGCAACAAGATGGTAAAAACCATAATAACCAATCTGAGGTGTCAAAACCATTACAAGAAGTGTTTCCTTCTGCGCCTTCTGATAATCAAAGCATTTTGGTATCTTTATCATCCCGAAGTGTGAGGAAAGGGACCGTCTGTGAAAGATCTCATCTCTTTCGTATCAAGTACTATGGAAGTTTTGATAAACCTTTGGGTCGGTTTTTGAGGGATAATTTATTTGACCAGGTAAACTTTATGTTCTTCACACTTATATATTTCTCTGTTCAGATGCGGCAATTCCCTTGAAACTAAGGAGACTGCTGATTTTTCAGAGTTACCGATGCCCTTCTTGTGACTTGCCTTCAGAAGCACACGTTCACTGTTATACTCATCGACAAGGAACACTAACCATGTCTGTTAAGAAGCTCCCTGAAATTTTCTTGCCTGGTGAAAAAGAGGGCAAGATCTGGATGTGGCATAGATGCTTGCAATGTCCTAGGACCAACGGTTTTCCTCCGGCAACTTTCATAAGAGTGATGTCTGATGCTGCATGGGGTTTATCATTTGGGAAGTTTTTGGAGCTTAGCTTTTCAAACCATGCAGCTGCAAGCAGGGCCGCAAGTTGTGGCCATTCATTACATAGAGATTGTCTTCGTTTCTATGGGTAATTTTCTTTCCGTATCGTTTTTATTTTGTTAACAAATATAATTTTGTGAGTATAAATAGTTTCCTTCAAAAAAGAATGTGCCATTATATGGTTTTGTGCAGGCTATTGACCCTTATAATTATAGTTCGTCACACTGTGTCATTAAACTCCTCGGTCGGTTGATATTAATCATAGCATATTTTTCAGTGATCTTAGAGACTTTTTGAATGTTCTAGTTAATTGGTTACGCATCTGATATATGATGTGGATCATGACCTGGATGGTAAAATACCAGGAATTGTTAGCTGAAAAAATCTTCAGACATCTCAGCTTCACTCTTTCTCTCTGTGTTTAAATATATGTAGATTTGGTAGAATGGTGGCTTGCTTTCGGTATGCAACGATTGATGTTCATTCTGTCTACCTCCCGCCTCCAAAACTTGAGTTTTACTATGAGATTCCGGAGTGGATACAGCAAGAAACAGATAAGGTGCAACAATAATCGTTTTGGTTTTATGAAGGATTCCAATTTGGATCTTTCGGCGTTTGTATAATCTATTTTTATCTTTTTATTATAAACAGGTGGCTAACCAGGCAGAACTTCTGTTTTCTGAAGTACTAAAGTCTCTAAATCAAATTGCTGAAAAACAAACCAGCTCAGGGCCACCTGATTTGAGAGATCAAATTGCTGAACTAGAAGGAATATTACATAATGAGAAGCTGGAGTTTATGGTAAGACTCTATGTGCTGTACTTTTTCTCTTAGTTGAGATGGATCTTATGTCTAGGCCTAAATCAGTGGAGTTTGTCTATTTCCCTTTGGTTTAGGAATCATTTCAAAAGGCTTCGGGAAGGGAAGTGAGAAAAGGGAAACCTGTTGTAGACATCCTTGAAATAAACCGGCTGCGTCGGCAATTACTTTTCCAATCTTATATGTGGGACCAACGCCTGGTTTGTGCAGCCAAATTAGAAAATTACAGCCCCCGGAACTGTTTCAGCAGTTCAATTTCAGGACATGAGGAGAAACCCTTTATTGATATTGAAAAGCTCAAGGACATGGATATGTCAGAACATGGAAAAGGATCTGAATCTGGTGACTCTACTGTGGTGCATGCAAAGTTCAATGCTAATCAGTCATATGCAGTCCATCAAGAACCAGACCTGAACAAAAATCCAAATTGTGGAAACAAAGACTACAGCAATCTTTCTGCTAGCCAAAGCATGTTTGACCAATTTGACAATGGGAAACATAAGGCAAATGTTCGCAGGGCCTTGTCTGAAGGCCAGTTTCCTGTCATAGAAAATTTGTCAGATACCCTTGATGCTGCTTGGACTGGAGAAATTCAGCGAGGACCTGTATTATCTAAGAAAAACTCATTTTCACTTCCTGATATTGCTGCTGTAGATTTGGAAGACCGTTCTGAAGAAAAGATTGTGCCAAAGATTGTTCGTTCTCCTTCTTCTGCATTGTTCAGTATAGGTTCTGAAAATATGGAAGATTTCGTAAGCTGGTTAAAAATGCCTTTCTTGAGTTTCTATCGTTCATCATCGAACAAAAACTTTTTAGGAAGTTCTTCAAAGCTTGATACATTGAATGTGTATGATCGGTTCAATATGTCATCATTTAGAGAGTTGGAACTGCAAGGTGGGGCTAGGCTGCTTCTGCCGGTGGGTGTTAATGACACTGTTATTCCTGTTTATGATGATGAGCTCACAAGTACCATATCATATGCTCTAGTATCACCTGAATACCATTTCCAGATAAGTGATGACGGGGATAAACCTAAAGACTGGGGAGATTCAATGGCTTCATCATCCTTCTCTGATTCAGTGAATTTTCAGTTGTCTCATTCTGTTGATGATATAACCTGTGATCCCCATAGAAGTTTTGGCTCAGGAGATGACCTTGCCGGAAGTCGCAGCTCCCTGATAATGGACCCACCCTCTAGCATGAAGTCTTTGCATGTCAGGGTGTCATTTGGAGATGATGGATCAGATAAAGTGAAATATACGGTTACTTGTTACTATGCAAAGTGGTTTGAAACCTTAAGGAGAGTATGTTGCCCATCAGAGCTAGATTTCATAAGGTCTCTGAGTCGTTGTAAGAAGTGGCGAGCTCAGGGCGGTAAGAGCAATGTTTTCTTTGCCAAGACCTTAGACGACCGGTTTATCATTAAACAAGTCACAAAGACAGAGTTGGAATCATTTATAAAACTTGCACCTAAATATTTCAAGTACTTGTCTGAAGCAATTAGATCTAGAAGTCCAACATGCCTGGCAAAGATTCTTGGTGTTTATCAGGTGCTTATTCCTAGAGCTTCAGATGCTCTAATTCTATTATCATAATCACTAATCTTTTGGATAAACAAGACAAATGGCTGATTTTGGTCACCATTAATAGTTGCTGCCTTACTATCATATTAATGCCCAAATCACAGAAATCCGAAGCTGACCTGCGCTTTCCTTTAACAAAGTGCTTAGAAATAAGGTTGTTTTGCATAAACAAAATAAAACTATAAGGCTGCATAATGAAGCTTGCTTGTTTTATAAAATTGTTCTGGGTGTTTGATGCTAACTGCTTATACCTTTGAATGAAAATGATCAAGGAGTTTTAGAAATGATAGAAGACCTTTGCTTTTTCTTGCTTTTAGGAACGAGATGTTACTAAGAGGGTTCATTTATTTACATAGATGATAAGTTGCTCGTGTTTTCCGTAATCATTATTTATTTCTTATTGTTGATTTTTTTTCTTGGAAGATTACGACAAAGCAACCTAAAGGTGGGAAAGAATCGAGGATTGATGTTTTGGTTATGGAGAATCTTCTGTTTAGGAGAAATGTCACACGGCTATATGATCTCAAAGGATCTTCTAGATCTCGTTATAATCCTGATTCTAGTGGAACCAACAAGGTTCTGCTAGATCAAAACTTGATCGAATCAATGCCGACTAACCCAATTTTCGTGGGTAATAAAGCGAAGCGTTTGTTGGAAAGAGCAGTCTGGAATGACACTGCTTTCCTCGCAGTAAGTTTCAAATTGTCGCTTTAAGTTAACATGCATGGGATCTGTTCACATGATGTTCATTTGCAAATTTATGCTAACAAAAGCGCATATCATCCAAGTTTTCTCATTTCTTTATCTTTTTCCACCTTGCAGTCAAACGACCTGATGGATTATTCATTATTGCTAGGAGTGGATGAAGAGAAGCATGAGTTAGTTATCGGAATCATTGATTTCTTGAGGCAGTATACCTGGGACAAGCATCTTGAAACTTGGGTGAAGGCTTCAGGCATCCTTGGTGGGCCAAAGAATGCATCGCCAACCGTAATTTCGCCTGAACAATACAAGAAAAGGTTCAGGAAAGCAATGTCAACTTATTTTCTAATGATCCCGGACCAGTGGTTTCCTCCTACAGTTCCAAGCAAATCTCAGTCAGATACAGGTCAAGAGAACGCCCAACGTGGTACCTCAGCTAAGTGATTCTGTGAGTCTGTCATTGAACATTCAATTTTTAATTTGGGAGTCAGCTCTTCCCTTCTTTTTTCCCTAGTTCATATGATTCTTTCCATTTTTTCAATTCTTTTGAAGGGCAGTTTTCCGTTAAGACCAAAAGAGATTCATAATTTTATTCCTTAGTAGTTGCGAAACAAGGCTCTCTAAAGCCATGGGAATTTCTGTCAAAGGTCCAATATTTCTTGATCTCAGCAGGAAATTTTTGTACAAAATATTCTTTGATTTAGCATTTTATCATGTAGTGTATTTTTGTCAACTTTCTTTTCTCATGTACCACAATGAATTAGAAGAATTCCCAAGTCTTTCACATGTTCCTTATTTCTGTGTTCATTGTTCATTCAGAATCGAATTGCTATTTAGTGTTCCTAGGATTCAACTTTTTCAATCTGGTCTGCAACTGCCAAACACATATCAAACGATCATTGATCAAACAATAACAACAAACCCAGAGGGGTTATTGGCTTTGATCATGATAATCCAGGGGGAAAAGTGATTAAAAGAGAGTTCTTCTAGCTATCTATATACAATCTATAATACTTTAAGTGTCTTTCTTGTAGAAACAATTATTTCATGAAATCTGTGGAATCTGGTAAGAGCCAAGTTTTTTGTTAAATTCAATCCACTAGGAATCATCTTGCACAATGCTAACACCTTTTATTAGAACTGCTGAATTCGCCACCAGTAACGATTTGAAGCCATCTATCTTGAAGAAGATCGAGGATTTCAGCATCTCTGGATTCAGAACATTGCCAAAAAGCTTCAACTTGGAGTACAATTCACAGTAATTTGAATATGGCTTATCATGCAACCTGAGACAGGGTTCTTACCTTGGATGATAAGTCGTACCCGAACCCTGTCGAGGAAAACGAGGGCCTTCATCGTACCCTTCGCAAACCATTTCTCCATTTTCATCTCTATAGCAGATTACACCATGGGACGGATCCTCGAAAACCTGTTTAAACACGAAGCCGAAATCAAACATCCATGACAGGTTAAGCAATCTTTATGAACAAGAAACATGGCAAGACAAAACAGGAAAAGAAAAAATGAGGTTAACCTTGTTCTTGGAGAATGATCTGATCTGATGAGTGTAAGCTTTCTTGCCCGGAACTTGATCGTGTTTAAGCATAACGATCTTGTTGGCATGTCTGATAACCGGATGAGATGTTGTAACCGGAACATGAAACGGAACAGAGCTCGTTACAGACATTGATCTCATGCTACATGGAAGGAAGGGAATCAAAGGAAGAGAAGACATCACTGTGTTCATGTCAACACTATGGAACATGACAAAGCATTGGTTATAAAGTATTGCAACGTTTACTTTTTTTTCTTGAATCTTATCGTTTTTAAGATACAACATCCAATATATATAATTGTGGGGAGGTTAATGTCTTGTCATGGTTTTGCAACCAGAAGTTTAAATAGGTAAGGTAGGTCCCTTGTTGCTGGTGGTGAAGCCTGAGTCAGCTTTTGTTGTTGATTCTGCTTCTTTTTTTCTATACAATTTGTTGGGCCGTCTACTCATATATTCATTCCCTTGTTGAATTTACAAGTTTCTTTACTTTATTTTATGCCCATTGAACTCCAATGATAAGAGTTTGCAGCTCTTCCTATGTATGTATGTGTATAACAATTGCATCATATCATGGTAAACTCCTTTTTTTTTTTTTTATCAAATTGTATGCTTTTATTAATGATAAAAACATACGAGAAAAATTTCCATGTGCCTCATTAAAAACCTCCCTAACTTAGTTGGAGGAAAAGAGTACACATGGAAATTACAGCACAAAATTTATATAAGAACCAAAAACAACAACTTACGCCCAAGCATGAGCTCTATCCTCATTACATAAACCCCTCAGCTCCAACGGCAACCTTGGAAATTCCCGACAGTCCAGGGAACCATCCCGCATAGATTTTGCCAACCAATCCGCCACTTTATTCGCTTCTCGAAAGATATGCCTTATCCGAACATCCCAATTCCGCCGAAGAAGATCCATAATTTTATACCACAAGGGTCCATATATCCCTCCGCCTTCCTTATTATTTAGTAACCGAACCGCCTCCAAATTATCCATATCAATCCGAATCTTTCGAAATCCAAGAGACCAAGCATGGCGCAGACCTTCAAACACGCCCCACAGTTCCGCTTCCATCACCGAACACATCCCAATCGACCTCGCAAACCCAAATTCCCACACCCCTTCGCTATTACGTATAACACCCCCACATGCCGCAAGAGCCGGTAGCGCCACTGCTCCATCCACATTAAGCGCCACATATCCCTCAGTCGGCAACTGCCATCTACGCTCCGCTCCCGCCGAGCTCCCTGCTGCGCCACGCCTCCACATTCCTGCAGGTCCTTGACCCGCACCCATGGTAGCACCAGCGTGCGCCGCAGTGACACTCCAACGCCCACCAGCAGCCGCATGTCCCACATCACTGCCAGCGCCAGTGTGCACAGCAGTGTCGGCCTGCACTCCCCCATCCCTGCTGCTCAAACCAGCCCGCAAAGCAGCCGTAGCACCAGCCTCCGCGACTAACCGAGCAAAAAGAGCACCTCGCGTTTCACGCGCAACAATCATAGGCTCGAAAACAGCACAATTTCTCGACGTCCATAGAACCCACAAGGCAATACCAAAGCTTAAATGGCCATCCAACGCTCGTGCTTAACCAAACCCATCCAAACATCCATCGCCACAGGGCACTAACGGAAAATATGATCCAAAGACTCCACATCCGCACCACAAGTTCCACACCTCATATCGTTAGCCATATGGCGCCTCACTCTTTGTTCATTCGTTAATACTCGCCCATGAGCAACAAGCCATAAAAACATCCTTACCCGAGGACTCCCTTTATATCCGGCGATAGCCCCCAAATATGATTCGTTGGCCCAAAGATCTTCGGAATACGACTCGCATAAGCTGCCTTTAAAGTGAATTGCCGCCGCTCGCTTCCTTCCCACCCAAAACCATCGTCACAAAAATTTGTATCCGGAGGCACTATCGCAGCAAGTTTGAGAATAATCTGATACGGTAACTTATCCTCAAATTCTGACCAATTCCATTGACCCAAAGGATCCACCATGCCAGCAACTGAAACATACGGTAAGTTCCCCGCTATCGCCGGAGAGACATAAGTGATTAAAGGTTCGGCTTCCTGAATCCAACGGTCTCGCCAAAAATCAATACTACACCCGTTTCCAATAGTACAGACAGTTCCATTCCGCACATCATTCCACACCACACTCAGGCCTTTCCAAAGACGAGAACAGTTCCGCCTCTCAATCGAAACCGAAATTCGCCCTTCCCACTTATACTTAGTGCGCAAAACCTGAACCCATAACTGATCAGGTTTGCATATAACCTGAAAAGCCATCTTCATCATGAAAGCCGCATTCTGATCAGCAATATGGCGGAAACCCAAACCACCCTCCGTAATCGGACAACAAACTTCATCCCACCTAACAAGATGTAGCCCTCCCTTATTATCATTCCGGCCCCAGATAAAACGCCTGATGCATTGTTCAATCTCTTCGCATATACTTTTTGGCAAAACCGTTGTCTGCATCACATAATTAGGAATAGTCGCAAGAACCGCCTTAGCAAGCGTTACTCTCCCTGCCAGAGATAGCGTCTTCGCCTTCCACCCAGTCAAGCGATCTTTAACCTTTTGAACCACATACTGATACGATTCTTTGGTAACCCTCTTGTGCAAAAGCGGCACCCCCAGATAACGCCCAAGGTCCAGGACCTCCGTGAACCCGAACTGACCACTGATATGATTGCGCAAGCCAATATCTACATTATTGAAAAAGTAAATACTCGTCTTCGCAATACTAACCTTATGCCCGTATACCTCACAAAACCTAGTCATTACACGACTGAGCACATCCAACTGGGAAAGGGAAGCTTCCGCGAAGAGAACCATATCGTCCGCGAAGAAAAGATGCGAAATACGCGGACCATGCCTCACCAAATTAATTGCCCTCCACTTGTCACTTTGAACCTCACCATGTATCGCCTGAGCTAAGCGCTCCATACACAAAACAAACAAATAAGGCGACAAAGGATCTCCTTGTCTAATACCTCTAGTGGGGCGAAAAGTATCAGTCAAATTACCATTCCAAAGCACCTGAGTAGACACTGATGAAACGCACTGCATGATCAAACTACGTAAATCACCTGGCACCCCCAAATCACAGAGCGTGTCCTCTATGAATCCCCACTCCAGTCTGTCATACGCTTTCTCCAAATCTACCTTGATCGCCATCCAGCCCTTCCTACCTTTCTTCCGACACATAGAATGAATCACCTCCTGAGCAATAACAATGTTGTCATTGATTGATCTCCCAGGGACAAAACTAGCCTGGCTAGGCGATATCCAATCAGGTAAGAAGACCTTCAGCTTGTTAACAAACACACTATTATTATTAGACGAAATCAAATATATTAATATATATATTATTTTTATATTAATACACGACTTAAATGAAAAAGAAAGTTTTATGCTTTTATTTTCTATCAAAAACAAATACTTAAATTATTATTTCAAATCATTTAAAGTATTCAAACTATTTTTATCAAAATAAATATTTAAACTGACATTTTTCGATTTTAGTTCTTAAATTATCTTTTGATAAAAAAAATTTATGACGTAGAAACATTTTATTGGTAAAAATATTTTTTAAACTTAAATAATTATTAGACTTAAAGTGGCTAGAAATAATAATTTAAGTATTTTTTTTGACCAAAAAATTAATTTAAGGACTTAAAGTGGCTAGAAATAATAATTTAAGTATTTATTTAAAAATTATTTTTTAAAGGGGTAAACTCCTTTTTTTTTAATATATATATATATATATATATGACCATTGAGCGACTAATTCATATCGCGTTTTGCAGAGATTTAATATAGGGAACTCTTCCAACTTAATTTTCTTTATTTACAATACCAAAATTCAAACATGATTAAAGAATTTAGCGTTTCATAATAATACTGTAAAAAAATTAATTAAGAGTTGAAAACATTAGGAAGTTATAGAATATTAATTAAACAATTGGTGGTTGTAATTTCTTATCAAATGCTGACAAAGTGGGGTCCTTAGACTGCCATTAAGATTACATCTAAGATTAATCATGGTGGTTAAATGATAAGATAATATAATAGTAGTGGGTTTAATTTATTCTCCTTTAAGGAATACTTGTGGTGTTAAATCCCTTTGGAAAGAGTCAAATAATTGATGATTTCAGGTTTTGGCACTCTTTCCATCATCTGTTTTGCCAATCAATCATAGGTGTGTCTGTGTGAAGCCATTGGGTTCTATTTCTCTTTTTAATATTTGGTATTAGAGAATTATTTCATGTTTTGAAGAAGGGGCAAAAAGATCATCTTTTGTCCTTACTATCCATTGTTTCTTTATGTGCCATCTTCAACTCTATGTTAAACACTGCATTATCGAAGACAATACTCGTATATGCGCGTTGCTGGAAAAATATCAAAGAGCCTTAGACATTTTAAAATCTTAAATCCCTAAATAATTTTGCTTGTAGAAAATTTATTTCCACCGCTAGTATATAAAATAATAATCCATACAGTAAATTTTTTTTCTTTGGACTCTGCATCATCCACCATCAACATGGAGCATGCATTGCCTCAATATCTTAAGCCTTAGGAAAAGATATTGTAAATGTCTTGGACCGCACTTTTATTAATTATCACAAAGGAAAAATGCAAACAAATAACAATCATAATTTTTGGTAATCAGTGAATTAGTTTTTTAATTTGAATTGATTCCACTTATTATGATAATATTATAAATATCTACAATTAAATTTGAAAAAAAAACTCTAATAAATTGTAAATAAAATTTTAATTATAAAATATTACTCGTAAATTTGAGTCGGATCTGACGTGGGATTTAATGATAGTTTACCCGTTCTAAGTTAAGAGTTGGTTATGGGACCTCAGTGAATACTGTCGATAACATTATAAATATCTATAATTAAATTTGAACAGATACTCTAATAACTCGAAAATAAAATTTTAATTATAAAATATTACTTATAAACTTAATTAATTCAAAAAAATTAACTCTATCCCATCGAACTAAATGTTCAGTGTTCACCACCACTAGCCATAAGAAAATCACGTTCAGCCCAGCCCAATGAAGCGTCGATCTTCATTCATGGTCCGGCGGCGTTTTAATAGCCAGCCTTGTTTAGCTTTGCTAGCTTGCTCAATCACTCGCTCTAACCATCTTTCTCAAGTAAACTCTCTCTCTCAATTTTTCATTTTTTTCGATTTTAATTTATTTTCAGAATAAACTTATATTTTGGGGTTTTAATTTAGGTTTTGATAGATCTAACATAAAATCGATCCAAATCATGTTTCTCACCAGGTACCGAATCAAAGTATATTTGTTACTGCTGAACTTTAATTATTTCTTTCTTTTTAACTGTTTGGTGATTGGCCTGTGAAGGACTGAGTATGACCGTGGAGTGAATACATTCTCTCCGGAAGGAAGATTGTTTCAGGTGGAATATGCTATCGAAGCCATCAAGGTAAAATCATTTTCTGTTTGTTTCCTTCGAAAATCACGCCACTCCTATAGTTTTCTCAAGGATTAGTGTATTTAATTTCGTGGATGCATTTTAATGTAATTGGATTTTCCCCCTTTTTTGGGAATTGGACTGCAGCTGGGTTCAACTGCAATTGGGTTGAAGACAAAAGAAGGTGTCGTGCTGGCTGTCGAGAAGCGTATTACTTCACCGCTGTTGGTATGCGCTGCACTCTTGCATGATTAAATGTTATCATATCTGTAAATTATTGCTGCTATGTACTTGTTTACTTAGCTTTTACTAGTTTGCAATTGAGGGAAAAGCCTTTCTTCTTTGCTTGATCGTGTCTTGTTTGCTTAACTGCGAGATGCTTGTTAAAAGCTACCACAAATCCGGCTCATAGAATGTGTCGCAGATATTAGATTGTGGGGAAAGTAGATGGTTGGTTGCACTTTTTTCAGGCCTAACAGGTACTTGATCCTCTGTCAGGAACCCAGCAGTGTTGAGAAAATCATGGAAATTGATGAGCATATAGGATGTGCTATGAGTGGGTTGATTGCTGATGCACGCACGCTTGTTGAACATGCACGAGTTGAGACTCAGGTACTGCACTTGCTAGTGTTGTTACACTTAGATATGAATCCATATGTAACTTTTATGTTGATATCTGTTACATTCACGCAGAACCACAGATTCTCATATGGTGAGCCAATGACAGTTGAGTCCACAACACAAGCTCTTTGTGATCTGGCCCTTCGATTTGGTGAAGGAGATGAAGAATCGATGGTACACCTGCTTATGTTTTCTGTATAGTTGTAGCTATTTTAATTTCTTTGTTTGTGGTTTTATTTACTCTTCTTGATAAGCAATAAAGGGAGGGTTCAGTGTTCACTTTGTATAATTGTGTATTAGCATAATGTTTGGTTAACTGGAACTGAATAGATGGGAATGAAATAGTTATGTGGTAGTAATAGAATAGGGTGGGAATATGTGTTACTTGGTTCTGGTTGATTGAATGGAATAGAGGAATCCTATTACTTTGTTTGGTTGGTCAAAAAGATGTTAAGGAATAAGCAAAGAATATGTGAAACAAGATTATTGTCCTTAATGTATTTTTTATTTAAAAATTAATTAATTTTTGTGAGTATCATAGAATTGTATTAAATTTATTAAACATATAAAAATGCATTTTATATTTTATTATTATAATATATTATATTTAAAAATATAAAAAGTAATTTTCTCTTCCTATAAATACTCATTCTCTACCTCCTTTCATACCTCCCTATCTCCCTTTACCCTCACTCTAGTATCTTTCTTATTGTTTAGAAAGTTTCCAATTTTCACGCAACACTTCCTTTCTATCTCCTCTTTCCATTTTCATATTGTATTTTTGTAAAAAAAAAAAATCACCTCAAAAGAATAGATATACTAAAATATTTACTTGTTTCCAATTTTTTCTTTGTCCGTTACTGTCTCTTTCTGATATATTGTTCACCTTTCCTTCTCCATAAATGTGTAATCCTAACACCCTATATAGATACTCAACCTGAAGAGAATTTCATTTTCAACTTTTCTAGTTTTTGGTCATCATGGTGTCGGTTTCCCTTTTGGGATGTGAAAGAAATTTGGGTTTCTTTTTCCATTTGATATAGAGTTCTGCCTGTGTCTAGAAGTGTTTATTCACATATGGTCATGTTTTCCTGTGCAGTCCCGACCATTTGGTGTATCTCTTCTCATTGCTGGTCATGATGAAAATGGGCCTAGCTTGTAAGTATCAAACGATTTTGTATTTGCATTTACTCTCTTGTGGAACAAAAAATCTATTTCAACAAATGGGAAATACTAAATAAACTGTCACCTGCACTTTCAGAGTCGACATTTCTCTAAATCATGTCACCAGATGATAAAATTATCTTTATCTTGATTTGGTTAAAACTTAGACATGGAACTGCCATGAAGAATGCTGTCTATTAAAATTACTGCCACTAGAATTGAAGCGGTACCTGTGGTTTGCTAAGCTGGACTCCAAATCAATTCATTTGCGACTAATATTTTGTAACATAGTTATAACATATATGATTATTACTCTTTGCTAGTTTACAGTTGTAAAAATTTAAGAAGTTAATGTATCAATTAACAAGCATAGAGAGGTATTGCATCTGGCACATGATACAGTTTCCATGCACCAACCTATTAATCCAAGGTGCATCGCCAAGTATCAGACTGCATTCACCAAGTCTACTTTTGAGTTAAATTCATTCTCGGTTAACTTCCGACTTCTGTTTTGCAGATACTATACCGATCCCTCAGGCACATTCTGGCAATGCAATGCAAAAGCTATAGGCTCTGGCTCTGAAGGTGCAGATAGCTCTTTGCAAGAGCAGTTCAACAAGGTATCTCTACTTGTGTTATATATGTTGCTTTTACTGTCAGCAATGTCTAAATAATTGATTTTTTCTTCCCATGTAGGACCTAACTCTTCAAGAAGCCGAAACAATTGCTCTGTCCATTTTGAAGCAAGTAATGGAAGAAAAGGTGAACTTTTATGTTGAATCCTTGCAATTACAAAGTTGAACTGTATGCATTTGTTTATTTACCCACAAATTCCCGGATACTGACCAATGTAATGTTACAGGTGACTCCGAACAATGTCGATATTGCCAAGGTAGCACAGACATACCATCTATACACCCCTTCAGAGGTGGAAGCCGTCATCACTCGCCTCTGAGAACTCTCCTCATCATCCCATGCAACATGAATTGAGGGAGAGGCTTGTGTTTGTTAAGGGGATTGAAACTGTTAAACCTTGTTTTTTGGTGTGGTGCAAAACTCTTCTACTCTTCGGTTGGATATTTTAATTACTCCTGGCCCGAAAAAAAAACTTTTGAAGTGGATTTAGTTTGCATTCTCAAATTCTAGCAAGTGGTTGCTCCATTACTCGCTGCTTTTTAAAGTCGATCTGTTATCACATGTCCGATTGGCCAAATCGTAGGGTTCATCGCCAATTTGCAATTTTCATCTGCAAAAGATATCAGACATAAATCAAGTATGGATGCTATAATTTGAGCAAAGATTAGCTTATTTTACATAATATTTTACTCCATTATCCCCCAATGTACTACCCTAGAGACACCAATTTGTGCATCAGAGAACCTTCAAATTCTAGACCAGGAAAAATAAAAATAAAAACAGTTGAGAGATAGACTACGAGCTTTTTTCCATGAGAACCAATACCTCCAATCTTTGAATTTGATTGTTTTTTTTATATTGGTTCTTGAGTTTTTTTAGACCATATTAACTCCTGAATTTATATTCTATAACATTAATCCTTGAATTTGAATTCTATAACACAAGTTAGTCCTTTTTAACATATTCTATCAGAACACCTGGCCAACTCCCTGATATTAGCCGGGTTTATGTCATAAGATGAAGGATGGAATTGATCAAATTATAAAAAATGCAGAGTAAAAATGTCAAAAAAAATGAAGACTACTTTTGAATCTTATATCACTTAACAAAAAAGGTGGTACTGAAATTACTCCCTATATTCTGTTGAGTATATGATTACCAACTCGAGTTATTCTTTACAAATCAAACATGAAAATGTTTCTTAAGAATAGAATCGTACATGATTTGAACCAAACACACTCAAATAACACATAACAGGGAACCTTTCGCCCAAGTAGTTAAGTTTTTGGCTCTGCGTCAAACATCATAGCTTCGACAATCTGATATTGCAGCTTTGATATAAAATAAATGAAATTGTATTAGCCATGATTAACTTTCCTGTCAAAAAGAAAACAAGTTAGTCAAAAAAACAGTAGGATGGTTTGCTAGAATCATAAGCAGATGGATTTCTTGGTTTAAAAGAGAAACAATACGAAATTCGATGAGAACAAACTGTATAAACTCTCTTTAGGACAGTTCTGTAATCTTTTGCTTCATTCATCCTTTAGAATTTAGAGTATGACGTCCAAATGTTATATACACAGCTGCAATCTGATATTGCAGCTTCGACATCGAATAAAAGAAATATCTGCAGCGGTCAGCATTGAGCTTTAATACATTCGAGTTATATATAATATACATATATGGTTCTACAAACAAAATTTAATGTCAAAAAAAAGTAAAATAAAGGAAGAAAAAGAAAACCATTATCTCAGTTTTGAGATTGAACAGTCTCAAATCCTACCTTGTATCGGCTCTCATATTATAAAGCAAGTTCATAGGAGACAGTGGCATCAGGAAGCCAATCATGGCCTTGTATAAACGTTTCCACCGTGAACTTCCCGGCATCAATGTCTGAGAGTGTGGACCTGTAACCAGCCCATTTCACCCTTTTATCCACGCTTGATCCAGGTCCACTGTTTTGATATTCTGCATAGAATATGGAGCTGGGTGGATCAACATTGGCAACCCATTCTTTCCAGCCCACCGGGTCCAAGAACGCCCCAATCTTCGACTGCATGATAACAGTAGTGGAGAACTCTTTCCAGGGCCTGCCAAGGTAGGTTCTAGCGGTAAGGTTGCCGAATGCAGTTAATGAGCATTTCTGGATAGAAATTCCAGTGTTTTGGTTCGGGTCTTTTTTGCCTTGGGCTGTGATGGTGTTGAACTGGTTAGGCAAAGGTTGCCTCGGCAGGATGTTGCAACTTTGGAAAACAACTGCTGCATTCCCAAAAATGAAGTCAATCGTGCCCATAATGTCGCACTCCCGGTAAAACTGACGATTGGAATGGGCATACAGGGTGTCCTGGTACGCATCAAATGCACAGCGGTAGAAAACAGAACGATCGGAACCAGACCGCAGAGCAACAGCTTGGTGCTTCGCTGCACCAGCTGAATTAATGAACCCGATGTCCTTTGCAATGAATCCTTTTCCTGCCACAGCTGGTGAGCCGCACAAAAGCATTATCAGTAATTGACAAAAACAAATGCATGAAACTATGAATTGGTTCAACAATTGAATTCCAACTAAAAAGAAAGTGCATAAAACCAGCCAACATGTTACACAACAGGAAATGAATTTATTCCCCGTCTTTAGGACTTTTCTATTCAATCACTCCTTTAAGCTCTGTCCATTTTGATTATCTCTATTTTCACATTCAAACTTGCAAATGTTTCATCAAAACTAGCATCTCCAAGATTATTTGTTTAGTTCTTTCAGGAATCTCATGGAAAAAAGAAATGAAGTCACCTGTTTTCCACATTGACATCAATTATAAAACCCATTTTTAAACAACATAAGACTTTTCACCACATATAGAAATCACCTTTTTCAGGCATCAATATCAGTTTTGCTAACAATTTTCTACAAACTTCCAACAATAAAAGCATAAAATTGAGCAATCCTTATCAACATCAGACGATCAGGTACTATGGTAGTATATCAGTTGCAGGCCTTTTAAAATATTTGGACACAATCTAGAAAAAGCTCACACCGGGGCAACCAACATCCAAGCTCCAGCCTTACTTATTTGTATATTGAAAACTTCGAAAGCAGCCGGCGGACATTAAAGGGGAATACCCGAATTTGAAGAAAGAATAACACAACAAATTCACAAGGTAACATGAGCAATGTGGTTTAAGCTATCATTATGGTTCATAAATCTAAGGGGGCAAAGGCCACAGAAACAGTTTGAGGGCTTATTTCCTAAAACTCATTGCACATAGCAAAGGATTTGATAGATAGAACCAGAGCAAATACTAATATAATAGTAAACACTAAATAGTACTCATCTAGGTAAATGAAGATCGAAAACTAGTTACCGAAAGTAGCCGTAGCAAAGGTGGGAATTCCATCAACAAAGTTGAGGCTGCCGGAAATTAGAGTCTTGGTTTTGCCATCACCATAAATCATCACATTCCACATGTGTTTATCTAGAATCACATTCTCAACATACTTGCCTTCCTTCACATGTATAACGAATCTCGATTCGTTCTTCTTTCGAACCAATTTCACCGCATCTTTAATCGTCAAGACATCCCCGGAACCATCTTGAGCCACAACAACATTAGGAGTAGGCTTGGAATCCTGCAATAGCCTCCTTTCTGCGGGACTAACCCAAGCCGGGAACTCTGAGCCTGAGCCTGAGCCTGAGCCTGAACCTGATTCCTCAAACCCAAGCAGCCTCCTATGAATCGGAATATTTAAATCGGTCAATAAACCCAAGATTCTAGCAACTATAGCCAAGCTGTTGCTGGTGTATTCACTAGAGTTTTGCATAGCAGCCTTCATTTCTTCAACAAGTGTGGCGTTGAAGTGAGCTGTAGTGTTTAATTCCTCCAGGGCGTCTAAACATGTTTCGTGGTCGGTTATGGCAGAACTCAGCCAGGTCTTCAAGTCGCCGATCTTGGAATCCGACAACAGATTCTCTCCTTCTCCGACTTCAAGCGAAGTTGCCGAATCATTCAATCGATCCAATGCGTCCTCGAACATAGTTTCGCACACTTGTAAAGCGGATTTCAATTGGGTATCATTGGTTTCAGCTTTTAGCTCGGCGGGGTACTTAGACAACCGGGAGAGCTCATCGATGGCTACTTTCAACGACAGCTTGAAAAGGAGTTCTGGGTCGGTTGTATTCGAGGATGCAAGGGAAGAAATGCTGGAGAAACAAGAAGACGGGTACTGAGTCACACTGCAAACTGTTTTGAGAGAAGTGGCTGGAGTCAACTCGGGCGTGGGTACAGGGTTGGGAGACGAGTTGGTTCTCTTCCGGTGTATAAAAATCCCGACGACGGCGCCGATGATGATTGCTAACAGCAGGAGAATGAAGATGAGAAGGGTGATTAGACGCCTTCGTGTCTTTCGCTTGAAAGCTTGTTGTTGGACCTCGTCGACTTTACCATAGCCCTTCAATGAATTCACTGAATCCATCACTGTTGTTTCTCAGTCAGTTGCCCTGATCAGTCTGATTTCTTTGGAGAAAACAACTAGTTAAGCCTTAAGACTTAAGAAAGAACCTTTACAATTTCCCCCTTTTTTCTGATTAATCCTATTCCTAATTTCTATTTTATTTTATTTACCATCGATTCGAGGCAAGATGTAAAGGGTCAATTACCAAATTAATAAAATACAAAACACTTGAAACAAATTAAGCCATTTCAATCTCGCACTTTGAACCTGCTTCTTCCTCTCGGTTGTTGGCAATTATTATGTCCACGAGCGCCTTAATTTTAAGTATAGAGTTTAGGGATTTAAGTATAGTAGTTTTGAATTTAAGAATTGTTAATAAAATGTTGAGTTTAGGGTTAAAATTTAGGGATTGGTTAAAACCTAAATATCTAACCATATTACTTTAAAACTTAAACCCTAAATACATTTGTAGAAAAAAAATTTCTATAGCTTGTATATAGGATAATAATACAAGAAAAATACTTTGATGCACAAGCTTGTGTAAACTTTAGTTTACACAAGCCCTTTAATTTTAGGGTTTAGGGTTTTAGGTTAGGGTTTAGGGGTTTAGTATGTAGGGTATATAATTTAAGGTTTATGGGTAGAATTTAGAATTTAGAGTTTAGGATTTAGGGCTTAGGTTTTAGGTTGCTAGGGTTTGTGATTTAGATTTTAAATTTTATAAAAGGAATGTGTAAAAAAAATTTACACAGCTTGTGCATCAAAATAAAACCCATAATACAATGTTATTTTGTCCTCTATCATTTTCCTCAGATTTTTTTTTATCATATATCATTATTTCTAGATTAATTATTAAAATAACACTTGTTTTTAATTAATGATTTAATTGTATAAAAGTGTTTAAATTATTTTTTTAATTTTAAATGCTTTAAGTTTTTGGTCATGTGTAATGTTTTAAAATCAATCTATTAAAAAAATCAGACCCATGGCACATGATTATGATTTTATTTTTATTTTTAAAATTTTATTTTTTTAAAATTAAAAAATTAAAACTCTTTAATTGCTCACAAAACCTCTAAATTCATAAAATACTTAAAATCCCCAAATGCTTAAACTTAAATCTCAAAAATCCCTCGTACATCACTGTTGATCACCACGTCGTCGATGTCACAATGAAGTTTCATTCTCTCGACGACATTGTTCTATCATTAAATTATATAGGTTCAAATTTATATTTATAAGTTGATTTAATATTATAGAACAAATTGAATTAGAATAATTGTTTCCGTAAAAAATAGTTATAGTACTTGATTTATATGAATCGATCAATAAATTATTATATAAAAAATTTAATACCTTTGCTAAGAAGATGTTATTAAAAAAGAAGTGAAAATAATTAGGCGTGTATCTAAATTACAAAAATAACCATGAATTGTTTCCACGTATTAGAAAATTAAATGCTCTTAAAAAAGGGTTGATAATGTCTTTTTCACTAAAGAAAAGAAAGCAAAATCCTCCCGTCAGTGAATCTGGAACCAGAGGAAAACTGGCCAAAAGGAAAGGGAGGGTGCAGGTGCAGCAGGTACGCTACGGTACTAGCACATAAATCCTAACAAATCCCGAGCGTCAAAAGTAATCATCCCCTCTCTCGCTTTCGCTCTCCGTCGGATCTTCCCTTCCCTTCCCTTCCTTTTTACTTAATTATTTCAGCTCCTTTTCTCGTTTCTTTCACAAAATAACTGCCTCGATCCCCAGGTAATTTCTCTCTTTTTATCAATACATTTTTTTCGCTTTCATTTCTTCCTTTTATCTTCCGATTTTTAGATTATTTATTTTTTGGATTTGTTGTTCGATGAATTTCTGTAATAAACGTTCGATCTCGGTTTTAATTTATCATCAAAGTTTATAATCCAATCTATTTCAGTTTAAACAGATTTGTAATTTGTTAGTTTTTTTATAATGATTTTTGGCAATTCCTAGGTCGCACTGTTGTTTAGGAATCGGTTGAAAATCGGGAACCTTTAGGTAATCTTTGTTTATTATTAAGCCAGCTGTTACTTGAAGTAGTATAAGAAATAGAAATGTATGTTGTCGCTTTTGTTGTGTTATTCTCATGATTCTTGATTCCGTGCCCGTAAATTAATTTTTGGAGTTTTAGGTCTTGATTAGTCGTTGATTTCATTGGATCAATTTCCTTTTAATCAGCTTATTTGATTTGCCTGCTTATATGGATCTTTAGGTAGATGATTTTAGGCAAATGCTTGTGGAATATTTGGTATAGCTGTCTTCTGTTTAAGTGTTTTTCGGAGTTTACTCTTTTTTCCTTTTTGTCAATGATAATTTTAATTTAACAGTTGAAGAAACGAAACAGGGGGTGGGGGTTTTATTCTTTTTTGTCCGAGACCACTTTTACGATTTGAGGAATGGCGGAGAAATCGTGTGTTAAGCGCCTTCAGAAAGAATATAGAGCACTTTGTAAGGTATTGTTTTCTCCTTGTATTTCCTCCAGTTCCTTTGTTGCTACTGATACTTTTTATATGAATTGGTGCTGGATGTGCTTGGCTGTTCTAGAAATCTCATTGATATTATCTAGTAACCTTTCATTTCGGTGCAATTTTCTAGTGTTTATGTGTCTGTGGTTTAAAAACTCTTCTTTTGATTCAAGAAAAAAAGTATCTTTGGTGCCATGCATATGACACTCATTATTGCAGAACTAGCATCGAGAGTGGACAGATTGTGAATGATAGTCTATTTTGTGGCTTGTTAATAAGAAATTCAACATTCTGTTTAACTTCCATTGACAAATATATTTGGATTTTTTACTCCATTCACTAATAAATTGAAATTATTAGAAAATAGAATAAGAAATTGCGGGTATCATTATTATTACGTATTTTTTTCTGTGGATAATTTTAACAGTTATTATGTGAACTTGTAGGAACCGGTTTCTCATGTTGTTGCTCGTCCATCCCCTAATGACATTCTTGAGTGGCGTAAGTTTGTTAAATCTATTTTCATCTTCTTTCTTTAGATAAGACTCTGTAGCAGTCGCATACAAACACATTCTATAAAAACAGGGAATTGTGTTTTTATGTTGTCCAATGATTCATGGATTGAATGTTAATCACTTGTGAGAATGTTACTCGGGATGCAATAAGCTTCATGCTAGCTAAGTTGAGGATTGTAAATTTGTGATTTGAGTGTGGAAAAGGCACCTGTTTCTTTTATCAGACACCTGGAATAATTGTACAAGGAACTAGGTTCAATCTCTCTACTGTGTTATAATCTTTATCTAATTATAACTTCCAAGATATTGCTTTAAAGGAATTTGAAATCCATCTTCAATTGGCTAATCGGTTTTTCAATGTTGCAAATAATGACGAGCATGGATATTGTATTGATCGGAAGATGGCATATTGTTCCCCTACTCATGCAGTAGCATTATAAAATTGGCCTGTTTCCTGTATATTAGTTTTGTTTGACATGTAATCCAAGTTTCTCTAGTATTTTTTGCACTAAAATGATTGAACTAATATGAGTTTCTCGTCTAAGTTATATTACTGATGCAGTAGGTTTTACAGACATTGAGTTAACTTTTCTGCTTCGGTCATTCAGATTATGTGCTGGAAGGGAGTGAAGGAACGCCTTTTGCAGGTTGGCTAGTTTACTCTATGATAATTTGTTGTTGATATTCTCTGGATTATTGTATACTCTGGAAGAAGCTATCTGAAGTTGTAATCTGATTATTTATTTATTTTTTCAATTTTGGTTCGCTAAGGTGGGTATTACTATGGAAAGATCAAGTTCCCTCCGGAGTATCCCTACAAACCTCCTGGAATAACGTATGAACTTTCTTATGGGTTTAACCTTTTCAAAACTTATTATAGAAAACACAAAGCTCTTTCTAACCTCAAGCTTCTTTTTTTACCATGTAGGATGATCACCCCCAATGGACGGTTCATGACACAGAAGAAAATATGCTTGTCCATGAGTGATTGTAATTTCATTTAATGAATACTTAATTGATTCCTTTTTTAACTGTATCTCTAGCAACTGTTTTTGTTTTAACCTTGGTCATGCTCTTTTTCAGTTCATCCTGAAAGCTGGAACCCTATGTGGTCTGTATCAAGGTATTAAGATTATGTTCAATTGTGAATTCCTTTTTTTTTGTTGCACCGTCTGTTGAAACACGTATAACTGCCACAAGGTGCTTTTTCCTGTAAAACAGTTGCCAAAGATTTTAGTTGCATTGTTATCTTTTGAGCTAAAACTCTTTTTGTTTAATAATGCAGCATACTTACCGGGCTTCTCTCTTTCATGGTGAGACTTGATATCTTTCTTGTGTTTCATTCATTTAGACTGCAGTTTTGTTAGGTTGTGGATACTTCTTGCATTGGGGATATGTCCTTATACTGAGCTGCCTTTTGTGTGTGTTTGTGCAGATGGATAACAGTCCTACCACTGGGAGTGTGAACACTACTGCTGCTGAGAAGCTACGCCTGGCAAAGACATCCCTTGCATTTAATTGTAAAAAGTAAGTCTATTGATTCACCTGCACTGTTCCAACCCTCCATCTCCAAATTAGTTCCATCCATTTTCTGCCACTATTTATACTTTCTCTCATGTTAATTGGTGGTCTTTTGGAAGCTAAATTGTTATTAGCAAACAGATAAACTTTACGTGGATACACGTGAATCATGATGTTAACAGTATTAAGTTTCTTTGAGTATTTTGCTTCTATCTAAATCTCTACACATTTCCTGTGGTAGCTTCCCTTTTTTTCTATTCAATTTATTGTTTAAACGACGTGTGTGCAGTTATTCTCAGGAAAATTTTGTGTTGGTCTTGTTTTCTAAACTGTTTCTGGAGATTGCTTTCCAAATTTAGAATAACATGTTAGGTCTTTTGTTTGGCAGCCCCACATTCAGAAAATTGTTTCCGGAGTATGTGGATAAGTACAACAAGCAGCAGCAGCAGCTTGTGTCTGATCATTTATCATCAGAATCACCTCAAGGAGAAAATTCTAAAACCGAGACTGAAAAGGTTGTTAACTCTTCAGAGGAAGATGTTAAGAAAGTAGATATGCCGAGGGACATGAGAAGAAACCGGAAACAATCTTTCCCGACGTGGATGATGTTGTTGCTAGTTTCCATCTTTGGTATCGTAATGGCATTGCCACTGCTTCAACTGTGATATCAGGGTCACAACATGGAAAACAATTGTAGTGGTGAGTGATCATAACAGACTCTATTTTAGGGAGAGTCCCTTTTAAACACTCCAAAGGTTTGTCTCGAACTAGAAAGAATGTATAGGGGGGGTTTGATTCCTTTGAAGGAGGGGCAGTTGGATCTTGACTGATGTTTCTACTATGTTTGTTAAGTTGATGTTGGTAACCGATTGATGCTGAAACAATACATGCTTGTAAACGCTGTTTGTATTTTAGTTGGTTTTATAGTTGTTCAGTGTTGCTCTCTATAATGCATTCCAAGGTTAAGGCGGTGAGGTAGTGGGAATTGAGATTCATGCACTGAACATACAAGATTTTGGGTTAGGTGTGAAAATCGTGTAATTGTCTGGGACAAATGAACCAACTTTGCAAGCCAGCACATTGGTAAAGAACCATAAGCCTTTTCTTAGTGCTGATTTGAGATAGGGTCAGTCCATACTCTCTCTTTTTCTTATTTTATCCCAACTTTTTGAAGTCCTACCTCCACCTTCTGTATTGGCGGAGCCAAATGGAGGAGTGAGGTGTCATTTTGACACTCCAAAAATTCTGAGAATTTTTTTTATATTATTTGTTGAACAAATTTTATGAATACATTAAGCCTTACACTAAAGTGATTGTCTAAGTCTTAACTGGTTGGACATTTCCCTCCAAAACATGAAAAAAATGTAGATAACCAAGGAGTCCCCCAAAACATACGCCGCAAATCATGCATGAATTCCTTGAAAAAGTAGAATCCTTTTTGTTCCTCTTCACTTCATGATGGAAACAACTAAGCTAAAGCTGCACTTTGCTGCTGATTTTGGGTTCTCCTTGTTGCCTGCTTCTTTACGTTACAGGATTCTTAAATTCGTGGTAATGTGGCTGTCAAAACTTTCCTACATTTGCGGGGGGGCTTAATCATTCTGATCTTATTCCTTCCCATTTTATCTGTGTCCTCTTCGGCTTAAAACTTGGTTTGCTGCCTGCTTTCATTTTTGGTATTTCTTATCCAATTCCACCCCACTCCTATGCTTTTACTTTGCTCTAATCATCAATTTCATCTCCCTGCTTGATTATAATTGACAAGTTAATCCAATTGAGTTACAACATTAAATTTTGCTGTTAAAACTATAGGTCTGAAAATCAACAGTATAACAATTTATATACAAGTAATTGACAAAATGGAGTAGTATTTTAAGTTCGCATGATTACCCACAACTGAATTAACTTCTCAGTTTTCAAAAACATGAGGACCATATTCTGATAAAGTTAAAATAAAAAGGTTAACTTGTTGATTTTTTTAAAGTAGAATGATGAAATTCATAATTAGACTACTACTACTTCAGTTCACCTAGCAAAACCTATGTAAAGGCTTCTGCCATTTCAACTAAACTCCCATAAATCTCTCCAGTTTAAGGGGTTGAATTGGGTCCCGAGTGGTTGGAATTTACAACATCATTGCATTCATTTCCTCATTTGAAGTGTATGCTAATACAACACAACTCTTTTGTAAACGAATCAATGCCCCTTTTCTTTTCTTTTACTGTTG
Source organism: Hibiscus tridactylites (assembly GCA_958450335.1). Lineage (NCBI taxonomy): Eukaryota > Viridiplantae > Streptophyta > Magnoliopsida > Malvales > Malvaceae > Hibiscus > Hibiscus tridactylites. Next base: position 9,657,804 of record OY288274.1, read on the forward strand.
TTAATAGTTTCTTTTCAGTAGTTCTGCTAATCTGATCCTGGGTTTCATAGCTTGTAGGAAACCATGAGCAAATCTCCGAAATATGAGGCAAGTGATTATGATAGCCGTGAATTTGATCCTCGGTTGAACTTCTCACAGGTAAAAAAACAATTAAATAGATGTTTTCACGTTTGCATGTGTCTTATTTTGGTTATATGTTAGTTCATCTGGTTTCCATTTGACCAGTTTCTAGAAGAAGCAAGACAACATGCAGGAGGAGACACACGCGTAAACTTCCAGCGCTCATCTTCTTCATGTTCCAAGCAAGTCGGAGAGATTAAACTGGGAGGAGGACACAAAAAGAACAAGAAATTATGGAAAATCTCTCTCTTCTCATGGTGGAAATTTGACAGAAAGAACAAATCTAGTTCGGATCCGGCCCAAGTTTCCAAGCCAACTAAGGGTTATGGTTATGATTCCGGTCCGTTGCGCGGAACTGCCGGGGGAATTGATACAGTGCGCCGGCGTGCATTATCGGGGCCGATCTCTATCCTTTTCAACCCTTCGAAGAAAGTAGAAAATGAGGTACCTTATATGTGTCTTGGCCAGCCTAACGATCCTTATCAGATCAACGCCTATGGACCTGTGTATTTGGTGACATAGTCAGATCATATATTGGGGGCTTCTGCATTAGTAGCCTGGGGGAAAAAAAAAACTGGGGAGCTTTGTGACATAATCTATGAAGTATTAGATTTTAATGAGGTGACTATTCAATGTTAACCCAATTCCCGATTTTGTGCCATCAATGTTGTTTTGATGCCAACTGAGTTAAAGCTACACTTGAAAATTTAACAAGTCGAGTTGAGCAATAAATTTTTTTAATAAATATAAATTAAATAAATTTTATCAAATTTATCTAATATTAAATCAAGCATTTTTTAACACATAATCAATTCGCTCGATAACCACACGTGGTCGGGTCAACGAAACATAAGAATTAAAGAACTGAAGTTAATAGGGCTTGAGGTTATATAGATGGCAACGGGGCGGGTAGATTTTTGCCTACCCGACCCAGACCGACATACTCATAGCTCAATCCAACCCCAGATAAAATATTACTTAACCCACTCCATATCCTCCTCGAAAAAATTAAGACTTTACTCGATCTGATATGTCACAAAATTTCAGAAAAATTAAAGGAAAATTCCAGCAAATTAATGCAGAAGCCAGAAAAGTGAAGCAAAGCAATACACATAGAAAATCGAAATAAAACCCAATATTTATGACAAGATTTATAGATAATCCAAGATAAATGATAAGTAAAATCCAATATAGATGAAGTAAAAAAGGGATTTCGAAATTAATCCAAAATATCTTATACAAGAACTTTAATATATAAAAGATCTGAAGCACTAAATTCATATTTTACGTGAAAAAGTTTAAAAATGGTAATGAATATTCAATAAAAAAAGTAAAAAGGAATCAATAAATAAATGAATATTATATAAATTTGTTACTAGAATCATATGATTAACAAGTTTCAAGTAGGTAAATTATTTTTAAATTAATTAAATTTATAAAAAATTACCTTTTTAACTAAATTTAGTAATTTAGCTACATGAACTCGTCGTGCATTAAGTTAATCATCTAGTTAACTTTTAAACATAATTTTTTTATTAAAAACATCATTGATTCAGCGTGTTTAATGTAATTAATAATAATGTAAAAGAGTTTATGTGTTTAGGGTCTATTGTTTTAGGGTTTGTGTTGTTATATTTTTATGGTTTAGGGTTTTTTATTTAGGGTTTATAATTTATGGTTAAGGTTAATGTTTAGTGTTATTGTATGGTTTTTAAGGTTTATGGTTTAGTGTTTAGAGTCAAGGGTTAAGGTTTTGGATTTAGTGTTTATAGTTAGGGTTAAGGTTTAGGATTAATGTTTAGGGTTAAGGTTTAATTTTATTCAACACCAATAAATTAATAATATTTAATTTTTAGAAATGTAATTAATTATATTGTAACACCCGTGTTTTGGGCCTAGGAGTTAACCGGGTTTTAATTCGGGTCAATAAAATTTAAATTAAATCTTTTCAACTTAAAATAATGACTTAAGTGAGCTTTAGAAAGAGGGGAGGGACTAATGTTGTAATTTTACCCAAAAGTCTTAAAAAGCAAGACCACTTTAACAAAAAAGTTGTCTTCCTCCCCCTTTATTCCAAATCCAACGTCAAACACCATAAACCCCTCCTAAACTCTTTCAAACCTAGAACACTATTCCATTCATTTTCTTCCTCATTTCAAGGTGTTTTGCAAAGGTAATTATGTTTTCTAACTCTCCTCTTCAACCTCTATCTAACCATGGTCTTGGATTTCAAAAACATTGGGTTTTGAAAATTAGGGTTCTTATGAAATTTGGGGTTTTTGATGGGGCTTTTTAATTTGTTTTGTTAAATCATGTTGGGGGTTTGTTTAAGCATGATGAAATACATCATATACTTTAATTTGGTTGAGTTTTGATAAAAATTCGTAGCATGCTCTTGAGGTAGATTTTAGAGTATGAAAACTTAAGTTTTTGGGAGGTTTAATGTTGTAAATAAGGGGCTGATGGTCTACCTAGGTAAGGAGGGTGTTTTGGGATGCTTTGGAAGCCATTTGGGTGTTTGGAAGTGGGTTTTTCAGCAAGGAATTTGGGAAGCACGAAAATTGAGTTTTGGGAGATTTTGTGGTTTGGGGAATTTGTGAAATTTGGTTTATGTTTGTGAAGTGAATTGATAGTTGAGCTTTAGCATTGATTTGTGGTGTAATAAGTGTGTTTTGCTTGGCTAGAAGCAAGGGGAAACGTTGAAGGAGCTTTGGGACCGAATCCGGGTGCGTAGGAGGATTGTTCGATTTGCTAAGGAAGGGCGGTGAGTGGTTTCAAACTTGTTTTAAAGTATGGTTCGAGTGTGTTTAGTGTGTGAGAGAAATGTGCTTGGTAGGCCATTTCCATTTAATTCATGTTGTTGATTTTAGCTATTGGTTTCCTTTGAATGCTTGTGTTGGCCTATCTATGCTCTTGAGAAATGTGAATAAGTTATGCATGTATGTCATGATATGTATATGTATGTGATGAGCATGAGTGTGGTTGATGATATGTGATGTGATAATGATAATTGGCACTAAGATAATTACCGGTTGTAAATGATCGATCATTAGGATAGTGTGCACACGAATTGAGTCAAAACGTACGTGGCCTTGATGGCGTTAAGTCATCAAGGAGGAGTACGGTGATGTAACATTCCACCAGAAGCTATTTCATATATTTCTACGGGATGATGAGTGGAATCACATCCGTAGGGCATGTGGCGATGAGTGGAATCCCGCACATGCAAGGTCCGGTGATGAGTGGAATCCCACCGAGGTAAAGTGTTGTCGAGGTTTTAATCCGCACAATCGGGGTAATTAAAGTGGCCAATTAAACTTGTTTATGTAATGTGTTATATGATGGTGATATGTGGTGTTGATATGTAGTATGGTACATGATGATCTATATTGATGTTTAAATCTTGCTAGGATTGAGAGACCATATATGCCACTTGAAAGACTAGCTAAGTCTACTTGTTTATATGCAATGCTTGATATGTGTGAGACTAGGATTACATGCTTGAACCCTGCATTGTTGATGTTCTTTGTTTTAGAGCACCCTCACTAAGCTTATAGCTTACGCTCTCAATGTTCAACAATGCAGATCATTAGCGTGGTGTTAGCTCGAGGCAAGGCAAGAAGGGCTCCCAAGTTTGTAGCTCAAGTATGGTTATCGATTTTGTAATAGCTAGCAATGTGGCAACGGTTTTTGTATGAGCGTATGTGACTCATTTGATTGACGTTGTTTGTGGATTAATCATGGGTTGTAAGCATGTTATACTATGATGAATGTTTGATGTTTGATGACATGTTTGAGAATGTTTAGGTTGCATAGTGTATGAGTGCAAACCTTTCAAGATGTCTTGTTCCTTTTAAGGTCTTTGTGTTCTTGAATATGTCAATATTGCATGAATCGCTCTCTAACTAAAATGCTATGTTTGAATGCTTTAATCCATGTTTAATTGACTCCCTTGGCTTACATATGTGTGCTTGTATGGTTGTTATGCCTTAAGTGGTTTGTCTTGATGTTGCTTGGTGTCTAGGGGATGTTTTGGGGCATCCTTGTGCCTCAAAACAGCCCAGAAAAATCTGCAGACAGGGGGTGTTTCGGAACGGGTTCCCGTGTTCCGAAACGACCCATGCGTAAATGGCCTGCCGTTTCGAAACGGATGAGGGTCGTTCCGGAACGTTTTCGCCACTGGAATTTTGAGAAATTGGCGAGATGAAGCCGTTCCGAAACGGGCCTTTGAAGTTCCGAAACGGTCAAATCTCGTTGACCACGAGATATTGACCGTCAAGGTCGTTTCGATACGGGTCACCTCTGTTTCGGAACGGTCACCTTGTGGTTGACCCAGGCTCGTTGACCAGGTCAGGGCGTTTCGGAACACCCTATAGGTGTTTCGAAACGGCCTGCTGTAATGAAGAATAATGGACTGTTTTTGTGTTGTTTGGTCGGTGAATTGTTTCGTGATTGTATTCTTCCGCTGTTGTGCTTCACATAGGAATTATAAATGCATCTAGATAAGACTTAAGTTAAAAGAAAAAAAATAGGGTTGCTAACCGAGGGGAAACCTTAACGGGTTTCGCTTCGGTTTTCCCCGTGTGGCCCACTCGGACCGGTCATCCGACCAGACCAGGACGAGGGGGTTACATATATTCTAATAAATTATATTGAAAAGTAAAATAATCATTAATGATAAGAATCTAGTAGTTCTTATACACGGCTATATATAACAAAACTCATTAAAAAATGGATCTCGTCGTGTGTTCACTATAAGGTGCTATTCCGAGAAATTTAGAATTTCGAGTACTATTTTAAGAAATATTAGCCTTAATGGTGTTATTTTGGGGTTTGTGTTCCGAAACAAGATCTTAAAATTGGACAGATTCCTGCTCTTACCACGTACATATTTTTGTGGTCTGTTATGGATCATGTTATGATCTTCAGTTAAATAAGATTAGATAGTTGATTAACTTAATCTAAGAAAATGAAATGAAAATTCACCAGTCATTCTGGTAAGTATTTGGTCGAGGACGAAGTACCATAGTCCATAGCCAGGGCTATTATATTTTAGGGGTGAGTAAAATTCGACTCGGAAAAATTAAATTGTTTGATTTGACTCATAATTTTATTGGCTCGACTCGTAGTTTCATAAACTCAACTCAAGTCGAAAATTTTCAAATAAAGTTTGAGTTATATAATGAAAATTCGAATAACTAGAAATTTTATTAATTAGTGGATCAATTTTTAAGTTATAGTCGATTCTCTCAATTTTGCATACATATGAAGAAAATATGAATGTACATGTTGTATATGGTTATAGAAAGTCGCTTGAATTCGAATCAATTTGTATTATATCATTATAAATATTTATAATTAAATTTGAACATAAACTTAAACAATTCAAATTTTATAAACTCGAGTCAACTCGGAAAAAATTTAAAATAAAATTTTAGTTATAAAATAAGAACTTGTTAATGTTTCAACCAACTCAAAACTTTTTGACTGAGTTCGAATACTCACCCTGCTTTATCCTTCACCTCCCAATGAACTATAATTGTAGCATTCATCTTTAAATTTGCCTACTGCCACGGCTTCAACTTAACTGCACTTTTACACGTTTAACACTCCATCTCCATGTTAAGCAAATTTGCAACATGAAGCAACCGTTCGATTTTTTTAACAGGTGTGATTACATGAATCAACCTTAGGACAACTCACACTTTGTATACATAAGTGTTTGAATGAGGATCTTGTAAATTAAATTAAACTTTTTTAAAAAAAAATATGTCTATTTTACAGTACATGTTTCAAATTCGTACCTCTCTCTTTCAACAACATCGTCTCTCAAATTTAAACTCAAATTCTCTTCCTATGAGAGCAATTTACTTTATCATTGTATCCAACACTTGTTAGTTAAAATTTTAATTAAACATAACCATTTTTATTAAAGCATGACATTAATTGTTGTAATGATTCGACTATTAAATAAATTTAAAATAAACTGAAACTATTATGAAAAAAATTAAAAATACATAAAACAATAAAAATGTGCCGTGTAACGATAAATAAACCCAAGAAAAATATAAGTTTAAAAGTCAAATTAGTCCTTAATAAAAAATCAAAAAACGAATTAAGCTCTTATAAAAAAATTACACTCAAATGAGCCCTCATAATTTAAATTACAATCAATCAGGCTTTAAATATTCAAATTGCGATCAATTTAACCCTTATGTAACGTTGACCGTTAACTCAAAAATAATCATTAAGATAGTGACACGTGACACACTCTAAAAGTGCCACGTCATAAAATCGTAAAAAATTATTTAAAATTTTAAAAAATATTTAAAATTATAAAACATATATTTAAAACTCAAAATATTTATAAAAAATCTGAAAATATTTAAAATTATAAAAATATTTATAATTAAAAATGTAAAAAATAAAAGAAAATATAACAAATATATAAATTTGTAAAAAAATAAAATTTTGTATAAAATTATAAAAAAAATATTTTTACTTAAAATATAAAATAATATATAAAAATAATTTTAATAATTATTTAAAAACATATATATATTTATAATGAAATAATATTTAAAATGTATAATTTTTGAATTTTTTTATTATAAACCCCCAAATTTTCAAAAATTTTCAAAATACCCAAAAATTTCAAATTCCTAGCCCTACACACCCAAATCTCAAAATCAGTTAAATATACGGTAAACGTTGTTGGTGTTATGACAAACGACGATGTTGGGGCAGACGACGTTGTTAATGAGAAGAAATATTGAGAGAGAACGGGTTGAGTGATGCAAGGGTTGTTGAGTGATGCAAGGGCTGTTGAGCTATGAGAATGAGTGCAAGGACGACTGTGGGCTCTGGTGACGGTAGTAGGATGAAGAAGATGGGTGGAGTTTTTCTGCGATGGAGAGCGACTAATGGTTAAATTAACGTCATTGCTTGATTTAGGGATTTGTGGAATTTTTTGAAAGAAGTAAATTTTTGGGGGGTTTTTTATAAAAAAAAATATATTGTTTTATGTTTTTATACAAAAATAAAGCAAAAAAAGTAATTTAATATTTTTATATTTTAATTTCTACAATTTTACATTTTTTATTTTTTAGATTTTTTTAAAAATACGATTTAATGACGTTGCACTCCTAGAGTGTGCCACATGTCTTTCTATCTTTGGCTGTTAGAGGGCATTGACGGTCAACGCAACGAATGAGCTAAATTAGGTGAAATTTTTTTACAATGACTTAATTGATTTTTTGATTTTTTGGTAAGGACCGATTTAATCTTTAAGCCAAAAATATATGATTTTATAAAAGGTTATGTAAAGTGAATTTTTAAATTACAAAAATTATATATTTTATATTCTCTATCCTGTTTAAATTATTACATATTGATTTGTGTCGCAATTTTAAAATTTATTTTTTTAGTATTTAAAAATTATTATTATTTTGACCAACAAAATGTATTATTAATAAAAATATGAAATATATATTTAAAAACTTTCAATCAAAATGTTATAAATATATGTTTTATATTATTTAATTAATAAAAATATTTAAAATAATTATAGTCAAAATTTAGAATATTTTACTTTTAATAAGTCAATAAATAATAATTTTAGTGGAACAAAAAAACAACAAAAACACAGTACACACAATTAAATTTTACTAAATGAATCACAGCGACATACGTAATTTGGTAAAACGCACAAATAATATGAAAAGTGACAAAATCATGCGCTCGTCGGGACTAAATTGATATAAGTTCTCTTTATTTTCTTAAAGAAATAAAATTATGAGTTAATATAATGATAAAATTACATTTTATCTCCCTGAAATTAATAATTTAATTTAGCCCTAAACACAATTTCTATCATCACTCCTAAATACGAATACCATATGAACAAGTAAATTATATTTTAAATTGAACCACTATCATAAACATATAAAACACGACACAAAAGAAAAGAGAAATACGAACACTATCTTATTAAAATTTATATAGAGTTAAAGATAAAACTAATTTATATTATATAATTGAAGCACAAAATATCATAAAATATAAATATAAACACCCACTTCAATCCACGTGGCTTACAATTAAATCAATTGAATTTCAAATTCTATTCTCTCAATGCATAAGGGGACAACTTTTATATAAGGTTATAGATACGTATATCATGCGCTCCTTTATATTTTCCATTTAAAATAATAAATATATTTCTAACAATAATTTAAAACAATCACCAATGCTTGATATTGTTCAGTTTAGAATTAGGGCTGGCTGGTTTTAAGACAAGAGGAGTAAAATTTCCTTCGAGTGATAATTATGCTAACGTGGTTTATTTATTTTCTTAGTGTTTAAAGTATTATAATTTTTTAAGGTGTAATTACCATGTCTAAATTATTTATAACCTTTCAAGCCCTTAAATCGAAATTAGTTGTTTTTAAATGTACTCAAATTTAAGACTTTTTAAATGTTACAGTAATAAGAGTGTCAATAAAATTAAGATTTAATTGACAAAGTATTGTAAAAAAATAGATATATTTTTTACACATATTTTTTTTTATATTTTGAAATTTCAAATTATTTATTGATGTGATATGTAAGTTAAATAGTATCCCATCATTTAGAATTTTAAATATATATTTTTAAAGATTAAATCTATATTTACTTTTTTTGAAACTAGATAATTATAACCATTATTATACATTAATACAAAGCATTAGTTTTTAAAATTCAACATATTTTTTCCGAAATAGGTCGAGCAACGATATTGTGTAGACTGAAAACTAGTAGTGTTTTGATGGCTTATAGTTGACAACTTTAAAAATCATAGTTAATCAAGTTAAATCAAATTTTATTTTATTTATGATTTTTATAATATAAAAACATATATTTTATATTTAAAAACAGTAAATTACTTTAAATTATTATACAAGAACTGCTAATTACTTTTATTTAGAAAATTATTTAAAAAAAATATTTATGAATATATTTTTAAAGTTCATTAGATATTTTTTAAAATAATCTTACAAAAAATAAGAAATAAAAAAAATAAAACTCAAAATTAATATAAAAAATTGATAATCGAACTAAACTAATCTAAACTGTTAACAGATATTAAAAAAACTACTTCATAGAACCGGTAAACTACATAAATGGTCACTAAATTTTTACCGTAGATTCATTTTGGTCATCGTACTTTTAAAATATTCGATAAGATCACCTAATTTTTAGTTCGAATTCGATACGGTACCTACTGTTAGATGTTGACGTTTGCTTTCATTTTTCCTTAATAAAAAAATAGGTAAACTACACCAACCATCACTTAAATTTCTTCTCACACCTATTCTGGTCACTAGAGTTTAACAATTTTCAATTTAATAACTTAACTTTCGAATTATTCATATTTTGGTCACTCTCAAATGACATGGTTATACAAATAGAAAATTTCGATTAATACTTAAAAAATCCGGATATTAATTATTTTACTTTGCTTATTAAATTTACCATATTACCATATTTGATATTTTAATAAACAAAGTAAAAAAATTATTACTCGAATCAAATATTTCAATTAACCGGTCAATCGATTATCTGATTTAATTGGTATAATATAAGATCGAGAATTGAATAATCTGAATTTAGCAATTAACCAAAATAATTTTTTAAGGATTAATCGAACCCGATTTTAGTACAAAATTTTAAAACAAATTATTTCGATTCGGTAATGGTTAACAGTTTTAAGCAAAATTGATTAATCGGTCTGATCTATTATATACAATATTTTTAAATTTTATACATTACAATATCTTATAGTCTAGTGATTTTGATACTTTTTTGATTTAAAAAGAGAAAGTTTTGGCTCTGGTAGGATTAATAGGTGTTAACTTTCAATTTTTGACTCTCTAGTTGTTTTTACACTTTTATCACAACCGAACAATTATTAAATATCATATTATCATATTTGATATTTTAATAAAAAAAAGTAAAAAAATCATTTACAGAATCAAATATTCCGATTAACGGCTTAATCAATTTCCGATTTAATTTGTACAATATAAGATCGAGAATTGAATAATATGAATTTACCGAAATATTTTTTAAGGATTAATCGAATTTTTCTATTTGTATAAACATATCATTTGAGAGTGGCCAAAATATGAACAATTCGAAAGTTAAGTTATTAAATTAAATTTTTTAAACTTTATTGACCAGAATAGGAGTGGAAAAAAAGTTGAATGATGATTGGTGTAGTTTACCCTTTTTCATTAAGGAAAAAGAAAAAGTAACGTAAGCTTCTAACAAAATGTAACATGATGAACCATATTGAAAGCGAACTAAAAGTTCAATGACTATATCAAAATCGAACTAAAATAAATCTGTCCTAAAAGTTAGGTGACTATTTATGTAGTTTACTCTAATAAAACGGATAAAAATTTTCTGCTCTTTTTTTGTGTCTTTTCTATGTCTCAACATAAAAAAAATCTAATTTTAAGTCTTAACTCTAAAAAGTATATCATAATTTTTAATTCTCTAAATACTAATCTTAAGTCTAAACTCTAAACTTAATTTTTTAACCTAAAAATATAGAAAAGGGCAATAAAGACAAAAAAAGACGGAAGATTTCAATTCTAACAAAACTGATGTTAGCCTAATTCAACACGTAGGGCATTTTCTATCCACTAAACGACACCTAAAACCACGTTTCCCATTTAATTGTTGGGTATTAAGATAATAAAATGCCATAAATAAACCTTAATGGCACTGTTTGGATGATAAAGATGGAATATCGACTTCTGAGTTCTGACATGATTTTCAACTTTTTATTCAGTTCAAATGTATATTTTTCATTTATTGAAATTTGTCGTTCTTAATCTATTTGATCAATATTTTACCTAATAGTTTTAGGGTAAATTTAACTAACTCAATGACTATTTAATTATTAGGCGCGACTTGTTTTGACAATCTAACTAAAAAAATTTAAAGTTATACAACTTAAGAAATGGTTTTAGTGAAAAAAGAAAATAATGTTTTTTAGGATATTCGAGTCTCAATAACTTTGTCTATAAGGTGTGCATGAATTTTATACAAGGCTAAAAACTGAACAAATATCAACATGAGATCTAAAAATTTAAATTGTGGTTTTCGGTCGGTGTTTTATCATGGATATGGATATAACAGATATTATTGTGGTTATTACGGACCGCTATTTTTTACAATAGCAATTTCAGACAATGTCACTACCACTATTACGGTAACAAACCGTTATTTGAATATATGAGAGATCGTATTAAGATTGCTAAAATAAAATCTTAAAAAAATAATTACTATAAAATTTTAAATAACAACAATATCAACTAAATCCTGATCAATTTATTTGATAGAAATCAAAATTTAGTGAAATTTTGTAAAAAAATGATGAAATTTAATATTGAGTTACAATAGTAAATAATTTTTGTGTAAACTCGTTGTTGGCCAAAATAACGATTAATCAGTCGAACTAAATTACAATGTAAAATTTCAATCTCCAACTATAAACTGCCATTTCTATGTACATGCTCTGCTCCAACTTTAGGATCTCATATAAGGTAAAAGATGAACGAAAGAATATATTACAGTTGGGGAGTTTGCCCTCTGCTCTGCGTATAGAAGAATGAATCCCCGTTTTCTGGTTAAATATAACCGAAACTCTCACAAACTGCCGACGAAAGCTCCAAAGAAAGTGGGTTTTCAATCCAATTTGTAAGCCTTTTAGCATAAGAAAGAAAGGAAGGGACGAGGAAGTTTTCCTGAGGGGCTACGTTGATCCTGCAAAGTGGACAGTTGGGACGAACTTTGAGCCACGAATCGATGCATTGAGCATGAAAACTATGGCGACATATCGGCAACGACCGGAGTTTTTCCCCCTCGGAGACCTTGCTGAGGCAGACCACGCAGTGAACGCTGCTGCTTTCGGCATCCCCGAACCGTTGCTTCAACCATTCGGTATGAACACGGCGGCAGCAACCGATGATGACGGCCACGAGGAAAGCCATGAAAGCCCAGATTGTTGGGAGCATATTTGGGAAATATGGTATGGAAATGTTTAGCGGGGAAATGAATTTATTTGGTCTGTTTCGAGTCAAATTCTACGGTTCTGGTAAACAGGGGCGGCGGCTTCTGCTGCTGCTGCCGTGGCAAGGGGACGACAAGTTGAGCTAAGTGGCTGGAAATTGGAAAAGTGGGAACATAATCTTATACCAGGTCTGAAGATTTATGGTTTCAAATTCAGGGTTTGACTGGTTTAAACTTTGTTTTCCGTCAGAAACTTATTCCGAGAAAGGGTCTAATTTCTATCACCAAATTATAATAAATGCTACTCTATAAACTTTATGCAGGAAACGTGTATAATTGGTAGTTAGCACTTAGCAGGACATTACTTGCTGAGGCATGAAGTTATTATACCTATTATTAGCGGGGAATATTACAAATTTTCATCACTCCATTATCTTTTAATTTTTATTTTGATCATTAAAATTTAATATTATTTTAATCTAATCAATGAATTTTTGAATTACACAAATTCTATCACTTTACTGTTAAATAATTAATAATGTTATGACATCACAACCTACATCAAATTAACATCCTTCGGTAAATATATATACATACCTATACAAGGTAATTATAGCTTTTTGGCACCTGACTTTGACATTTATGTGCAATGCAAAATATCAAAAAATATTTTTAATGTTTGACTGGATAATCACTTTATATATTTTTTTTGAAGTATTTTAACCTCAGTATTTTATTTTGAGTTAAAATGGCCCCTTCATGAATGAAAAATGACAGTCAACTAACGATAAACAATTTGGAATGACTTGATAGAATGACATGCCAACGAAAAAAATAATTTTATATTTTATAAAATTATTTTTGATTGATGTGTCATTCTATCAAGTTAGCATCATTGCATGTATGACTATGATATGTCAGCGTGTACTTCCATGTAAGTTTAACACATCATTTCAAGCCATTTACCGTTAGTTAACTAATCGTTTTCATCTACGAAAGAGTCATTTTGACCTAGAATGAAACGTTAATAGTCAAAGTGGTTCATAAAAGAATATGACTAAAGTGACTATCCAGTAAAACGCTAGATGCATTTTTTAACATTGTGCCTTACACATAATTCCTAAAGTTAAGTACCAAAAGCTACCTTTCAAAAAAAAAAGTACTAAAAGCTATATTTACCTTGTATGTAAGTATGCATGCATGTATGTATGTGTCATAATGCACTATTGACTCTATTTAACCCTTAAATTATTATTTTAATTCTAATTTACTCTGAAATGAAAAAATAGGTGAACAAAAATGTGACACATGATATTATATTATTATTATTATTATTATTATTATTATTAAAATAATGGTTTAGAGGAAAAAGTGAACCAAAAAAATTATATATAAAGTAAGAAAACGAATATACTTCTAAGTTTTGTACAAGATATATATGTTTTTCATATAGCAGTTCGTTACTTTAGATAAATAAAAGAAACAAATTTATCAAAAAAAAATACTTCTAAGATTAAATTTTGAATTAAGCCTATATACACTATCATGTAAGCTACTTATAAGAAGTTCAAAGGTTGGACTATCCGGTTCGTTCAAAATTTAGAAGAGTTTAGATAAAAAGATTATGTTAAAAATTTTGACAAAATAAAAAGCTCGTTTTAATAATGGGTCGAGCTTAGATTCCAACATCTAAGGCCTAGGCTCGATCTTGCCCATCACGTTCTCCAAATTTATAATATATTACATCATTTAATTTGTATATACTATATAATGTATGAGATATAAAAAATAAATTTATATTAATGTATAATATTATAATGTAAACTTTTAAAAAATATACTAAATTGTGTATGTATAAAATAGTAAAACAAAATATAAATCTAATAAAAGGAGAAATATATAAAATTATTAAAGATAGAATAAATATATATATATATATATTTAAAAATAAAAAATAATATGAGCGAGCCAAATACATGCTTAGATTAGTCGTAAAATTTAAAACTCATATTTTAAACCGAATTGAATTTAAACAGACATAATACATGTTAGTCACACACATAAACCGAACTATAACACCTCTATTTGCAAGCATTCATGTTTGTTAGGGAAAACAATATACTCCTAACCTAACTTAATAAGGTGGTTATCAATTTATGACAATTGAACTCATACAACGCCTCCTTCCCTTCCATCTTTTCTTTGGTACAATTCTATTAATTACAATATTCTTCTACTTCTTTATAATATAATATTAATTGCACAATTCTTGCTATGAATGTACGTTGAAATTGTGGTGCGAAGATTGCACGAGTATATTGATACGCACATATTTGTAATAAAAACTTTAGTTCACTTTCACCTATGTTTGGATTCAACATGCAAGAAAAGGGATTGTTGATGTAGGAAATAAGGAGGGTTGAAATCGAAATAGGCTAGAAAAATGCAACTTGTTTTACGCATGTATTAGTTATCGTCTTGTATTCAATATATATTTCCTTATTTCTCAATAAAATCCGCATGTTATTATTATTATTATTATTTTAAAAAGACCTAAACAGATTTTCTTTAAGCTCAAGGAAAGCAAGCCCAAAGCGACCCGCATTGCGATCTCTCACGTGGGTTTAGTACGACGTCGTCTGTTTGTTGGATCGGGTGGGTGGATCCAACCCACCCAAGAAAATGGTACCGAGTCATTTTCTTCCACCGACTTGTTGTTTCTTCGTCCACAATTGACATTCTTCCATCATCACCCCCAACTAATTCAACCCTGTTTTTTTATTTGTCACATCAAGCCCTAAAATAATAAACCAATCCCCATTTTAGCACACCCAAGAGAACCAGATCTTGAAAACTCAGCCAGCTCCGCCACTCGCTGACTCACTGGTCACTACTCTCTAAGCAAAACAATGGACCGGGATTCATCCGACGAAGACGACGATCGCCAAACCCTGATCCACCAGAAAGACACCAAGAACCTCCCCCACCAAATCCCCACCAGCCCCCGCGCTTCCACCCCTCCGAGATCTAGTTTCCGCATCGAAGAGCTCGAATCCCAAATCCGACGGCGTTTCAGCCTCTCCTTCAACAAGCGTTACCTCTTCGCCATTATTCTCCCTCTCCTCATCATCCCTATCTTCTTCTCCGCCGACATTCGCTCCCTCTTCTCTTCCAACATCTCCTCCCTTCAATTCAATACGGTGTCGGATCGAATCAAGGAATCCCAACTCCAAGCTCTTTACTTGTTGAACCAACAGCAAACTTCCCTTCTTTCTCTTTGGAATCACACTTTCCTCAACTCTAATAGTAACATCACAGCCGTCCAATTTGATGACATGAAAGCGGCATTGCTCAATCAGATCACGTTAAACAAACACATCCAGCAACTCCTCTTATCCCCTCACAAAACCGGAGACGCCATTGAAAACGGCACCGTTTTGGACCCCAACTATGCCGGTTACAGTTTCGATCGTTGCAGAAAAGTCGACCAGAAATTCTCTGAAAGAAGAACAATCGAATGGAAACCCAAGCCCACTAAATTCTTGTTCGCCATTTGCTTGTCGGGTCAAATGAGTAACCATCTGATTTGTTTGGAGAAACACATGTTCTTCGCTGCGGTTCTGGGTCGGACATTGGTGATTCCCAGTTCGAAATTCGATTATCAGTACGATCGGGTGCTGGATATCGAGCACATTAACGATTGTGTTGGGCAAAAAGCTGTCATATCATTCGAAGACTTCATGGAAATCAAGAAGAATCACGCTCACATTGATGAATTCATTTGCTATTTTTCGAGCCCGCTGCCATGTTATGTGGACGAAGACCATTTGAAGAAGTTGAGATCGTTAGGAATTTCGATGGGGAAATTGGAGAATGCTTGGAAGAACGAGGATACTAAGAAGGCGAGTCCAAAAACGGTCAAGGATGTGGAAGAGAAGTTTGCTTCGGATGACGATGTTATTGCAATTGGGGATGTCTTTTTTGCGGACGTGGAGACAGATTGGGTGACGCAACCAGGTGGTCCGATTGCGCATAAGTGTAAGACTTTGGTAGAGCCGAGTAAGCTTATCTTGTTGACTGCTCAACGGTTTATTCAGACGTTCTTGGGAAGTGATTTTATAGCTCTTCATTTTCGTCGACATGGATTTTTGAAGTTCTGGTATGGTTTCAATTTTGTTGTGATTGCTTGCTTTAATCATTGGAAGTTGTGTAGGAAAGTTAGAATCCTTTTACTTTTAAGCCATAATGTTATGCTAGAGGATAAAAGTCAAAGGTTGAAATGATGACATTAACTTTAGTTTGCTTTGATTTTGTGTTGTTTGGTTTTGTCAAGTATATCAGTTTTAGTTTAGTATATGGCAATGGCATAATTCTGAGAACGGAATCAATCGGCTTTGATTTCAAAGCGTTCGGAATTTACTAGCATGAAAGCGTGTGTCCATAGTATTGAGAATTTCATGAGTTTGAGTCTTATGTTTTTCAGATGATGTGAAATACTGGAATTGCGTATGGATTCCCACCCTACCAGAAAGGGCTTGTCTTAACAATTTGGTTCTGGCCATTGCCATTAATTGTTGATTTAGTGTCATCTTGAGTCACTTTGTATGGCCTTTTGCTTTGAGAGTGGGATTTGGGTAAAATGCCACTAACATAACTTGTTTATTCCTCAGCAATGTTAAAAATCCGAGTTGCTTCTACCCTATTCCTCAAGCTGCGGATTGCATCACTAGAATGGTTGAAAGGGCCAATACTCCAATTATATACCTTTCAACAGATGCAGCAGAAAGTGAAACTGGTTTGCTACAATCGATGGTTGTGCTGAATGGGAAAACTATACCGCTGGTTAAACGGCCTCCTCGTAGTTCAGCTGAAAAATGGGATGCCTTGTTATACCGACATGGCATTGAGGATGACCCTCAGGTGAGATTTTTATCTACTTTTGTGTTAGGAGGAAGAACAATATGAGTTGGTTTTGTTTTGAATAATCCTGTATTCTATTCAAAGGTTAGAATTGTCTACATGACCAGGTCTAGTTGTCTCACTATTCAAGCCCTCAATCCAGATAAGCTTAGGATTTTCTAGATTTCAAGTCCAACCTGTTGAAAAATAAAGGTTGACTTGCCAAGTAGCGAGGCTTGTTTTCCTATTGTGGTGTACCATTCCTTCTTCTCTATGCGCTAGACAACAAAAGTGCCTTAGACCCTTTCGGGTGAGGCACTGAGGCTTTGATTTGGCACATGGCTGATCCCCTTTGGTATTCCTTTTTGCATGGGAAAATCTCGTTAAATTGAAGTTGTCTTTTAAGTTCTTTAATTTTTAACTTTTTTCATTATGTGTACCTTACTACTATTCATGCATATCAGCCAACAAAAAGGAAAATTTCATGTTTGTACTTTGTAGGTAAAACTTGGGTACACTTTTGAGTTTATTGTCATAACTTGTTGAGTTTTAATTATATTGCAAAGCCCCCCTGCAGTATCCATATCGTTACTATTTTGCTATGGTCAATCTGAATTTGCTCTAAACTGTATCTTAAAGGTGGAAGCTATGCTGGACAAGACCATCTGTGCTATGGCGAGCGTGTTCATTGGAGCCCCTGGTTCAACCTTCACGGAGGACATTTTAAGACTCCGAAAGGGGTGGGGAACAGCATCTTTATGTGACGAGTACTTGTGCCAAGGTGAAGTGCCAAACTTTATAGCAGGTGAGGAGTGAAGAATATGCAGAGAAATAGAAAGGTGTAAAGTTGTCATATCTTGAAGCCTCTTAGAAGATGCTCCATTGCAGAGAATGGTATTGTATTGTAGTGTATTATACGAGCATTGTCATTTCATTTCATTTCATTGATTACTTGCTAGTTTTACCACGTTCTTATACTGTAATGGAGTGTGTATGGTGCGATCCACTCTGGGGATGAAACCCCTAAACCTTAATTCATTTATTTTGTTTGTAAATCAACTGACCATATCCATCACTGGTTGCTATTCTTGATAAGGAGGAGATCATTAACCAATCATTAATTTAAAAATCACAACTATTTTTGTTTTTACGAATTAAAACATGTTCCTCGTAGGTGACATGTATTTAAGCTAGTGTAGTCTGCATGTATGCGTGGGTTTATTCAAGTTTAAAATCGGATTAAGATATAATAGAATTAGAATGCTAAAGAAAACTCATTCATAAAGATGATAAGATTATCTGTGTATTTGTATTGTGCATTCAAAAGTGTAAAATCTGAAAAGTTTGATGTCAATTCTGAAAATCTGAGAAAATTGAGTGATTCAATCTATAGTTTATCTAATTTTAAAGGCGTGGGACATCAGGATCAGCCCAAAAAGAGCCTATACCCAAAGTAGCACTCCCCATCCACAGTCCCCACCATCTCAATAAATTCATCTTCTTTTTCACCATATACTTGATAATGGTACAAAAGGAAAGGTGTCATAATCATGAGGGCCAGATTGGTTGTGTTCCCAATTAAAGGGAAAAACACCTTCCACTGTTACAGAGCTTTTCAAGAAAATTTCATCCAATTCCAAGCCCCTCAGTACCAATGCTGAGCTTCTTGTTGATTTCGTTTCCAACAAGGTAAGCTCTCTTGATGGTAATCAATTTTGTTTTCCATTATCAGTTTAATGGGACAGTTGTTGGAGCCATCCAAGGAATTGGAGGGGACACGGAAATGGTTATCTTAGTGACGAAGCTATCTCAGATATATGCAATAATTTTAGTTTGACATGTACACAATGGTGAAAGAATTTCAACTAATGGGGTTGGATTACATTGCAACATATTACAAAGTGCTGGGCTGATTTGAAACTGAAGCTTAAGTTAGGGGAAGTGTATTTTATTAGCTACAACAATACTACCACAAAACAATAACATCGATCTCAAGTGCCTACAGCATATCCATTCAAGACATGTAGTCATGTGTATCATCAGCGACTGCAGCATCCGTTCTTTGAGACGCACCATGATCTGTCCCTATTGTTCTCTTACTCATGTTAGCTCGTTGCACCAGTCGAACCAATGCTTCCACCACTTCCGACATCGGAGGTCGAAACTCAGGCTCCGGCTGTCCAAGATAAACAATTAAAAAGATAAGTTATATGCTACAGCAATAAAGCATTTTATGAGTTATTTTCTCTTTCCATATGGTTCAGAATCCGGATTTGCTGCTTCTCCGATTTCGTTGACGATCTAATGTAGATGAAACAAGAGAAATAAGTTGTCTTTGTACTTTTCAACCAAGATATTACCTGGACACAAAGAGCAATCACATCTGCAAACCGAGAGAGTGATTTAACCGGGTAAAGCCCTTCAAGCGCAGGGTCAACCATCTTAGACAGAGCATCGATATCATGTAACTGAGGTGTTGCCCATCGAACAAGAGATTGCTCTAATCTTGTCCTTGTGCTGTTAAAACACTTGCATACTAGTTAGAAATGTGGTGAACTAAGTGGGATGCTAGTACATCGAAAGATAAGAGTACCAAATGCATCATAGATGGTTTCTTACCTATCGAATGGCTTGCGTCCGGTGAGAAGTTCCAACATAACCACTCCAAAACTGTAAACATCACTCTTAAGAGAGTATTGACCAGACATTGTAACTTCGGGTGCACCGTATCCAGACATAGTAACATCATCGCGATTTAATATCTGCATACCAAATGGAGACACTTTCAGTATCAATTGACCAATGTTAAAGTCAGCCTTGAGAAATGCCAATTAAGATATGCAATGCAAGAAACCGGAATAAGGAATTCCATTGATCAAAAGAAACGATGAATCAAAATATAAATGTTGTACAAGCAGAGAGTGGGAAACTCAATTAACTGAAAGCAAATAAAATTATTAGTTCAAATAGTAACAGAAAATTTACCTGATCTGCATTTGGAATAAAGGTTGCCAAGCCAGAGTCTGAGAGATGAGGATTGAGCTCAGCATCAAGTAGGATGTTTGCCGACTTGATATTTTTATGAACAACAGACGGCGAGCAACCTTCGTGCAAGTACCTGAAAAGGAAAACTTTTTATAGAGTTGGCAAAACTTGTACAAGATACACACACTACAGAAAATTGGCAAACCGTTTCATGCAGATGATGCAAATGCCAAAACATAGCATAAATGGAAAATAAGATTAGGGGACTTGGCTTTAGCTGTTCAGATGGGGGAAAAGGAGATTAACTGCAGCTCCTTCCATTTGCAGTGATGATATAAAGATGAGATGGAATAATAAGTATTGTTGCCCATTATCAAATCATCCACTTACTCTAATGCACGTGCAGTCCCCAGAGCAATTTTGACTCGGGAGTTCCAGATCAAAGGCTTGCTGTACTCATCTGATATATGCAGAAAGTCATGAAGTGGGCCATTTTTGTGGAACTCGTAGACGAGTAGGTGCTGTCCATGCTCTGAACAATAGCCAAACAGCTCTGTGATATTTGTGTGAAGCAACTCGGAGATGTTCAAGACCATCTCTAAAAAATTGTCAGACATTTCACTGGGAAGAGCTGATGAATCTATTTTCTTCACAGCAAGAACCTATGGCAGTACGAACACGAGGTAACAGTCAGGAGAGTACAGAGTAGAAAACTCCTAAAAATACTTGACGCATGTAAATGGAAAAAATTGTGGAGATTAATGGCGTTGGATCAGTAGCATTAAGGGCGATAACTTAAAAATCTCATGTACCACACTTAAAAGGTTGTAGCTAGAAAAACAGAGGCACATACAAGATTAAATATGCTGATGAGTATTTCTCAAGATAGAGCATGTAGTAAAACAGAAGTTGCTCTATAATATTAATGCACAGATCTTGCTATATTTATTTTGACATGGCTATAGATTTTGCAGGAGAAAGACTCACACCTTGCCATCATCAAAGTGAGCTCGATAAACACGTCCAAAAGACCCTTCACCAAGAAGATTTTCAACGCTGAAACTGCCTGTAGCCATCTGGAGGTCTGCTATTGAATATGATGTAACATTTTCAGGAGCTGGAACAGCTTTCTTAACAACAATGGGCTTTCTAGAAAAGTCTTCTTCATCAAATGATTTGTGAGGGTCAACAGGTGGGGGTCGAAGGTTTATTGAAGGGATTGTATCAAAGGTCTTGGTGTCAACTGAAGAGGAAGACTGTATGGATTTCATTTCTGCAATACAATTTTAAGAGTGAGAAAAAACAAATAGTTTTATCAAGAGAACAAAACAAGTGTTCACGGCGAAAAAGTTTTTAGATTATAAAAAGATAATTAACATAGATATGATAAAAGCAAATGAAATGCTTAAAATTCACAATGTATGATGAAATGTTTACCAAATCATGGAGTCAAGAAGGAATATTCAAACATACCAAATTGCTTACATTATAAGTTCTTTGCATTTCTGCTACCTGCTACCTTGAGTATATACACTTAGAAAATTTCATGTTTCATGCGGAGTCTAAACTTACAAGGAAATAAGCTCTAAATGAAATTCCTAAATATTCTTAAGATATTTAGTAAGTAGAAGCATAAATTTATAGCTGTTGAAGCTGGCAATGAAAGACACAAGATCTCTTCATTAATAAATCCAATGCAGCAGCATTACATGCAACTGAGCAAACAGTAAAGATAGATTTATAGTCACATCACATTCAACTGGCCACCATGCCGAATTGCATATTTACTTTGAGGTGTTACCTTGCACTTCATTAGAAGGAAGAGGAGCAAAGGATTGATTATCATGCTTTTCAATATCTGAGGATGGCCTCCTGGATCTTCTCTTCACCAGAAAGAATGCTACAATAGCCCCAACGATAAGGACGGATACTACTATTCCCGCTATGCCTCCACCTCCAATCCCTGATTTTCTACCCCCACCACTAGAACCACTATCAGATGGGGAACTATTGCCACCGGATTCATGATTTTTATTATTTCTAGTGGCAGGAGGGGTACCAGGTGGAGGTGGAGGCGCAAGCCCCAAGCTCCATGAATTACCGTCCTTCCTGTAATGAAGATTATTCCAATTGAAATTGCAAAGAACTATAATACAAAACAGAAGTCACAGCACTTGATAATGAAGTCAAATGCTTACTGCAAGTTGATGCTTTTCAAATGATCAGGTATCCAGCCGGTAAAACGGTTATTGGAGACATACCTATGAGCCAGAGAAACAACTATCATAAAGGTCAATATTACAGGGTTATTTACAATATAAGGAAACAAAAGACTGAAATGTGGGTTACCCACAGAGTCTCAAGGGGAAGATTGGCAAGGACATCAATAGTGCCTGTAAACTGGTTGTTCTGCAAGTACCTGCAAAAGGGAAAACAATACATTTATGGAAATTCCACCATATACATTTGTTCCAAAAAAGATATTTCCTCTAATACTTACATAGAGTTCATACTAGTAAGATTCTTAAAACTCTCAGGGAGATCACCGGTCAGAGAATTGAAAGAGAGATCCCTGAAGTAAGGAATAATTATAACTGTTAACTTAGTCGTTCAGTTAAATCAGCTTAAAGACAGGCATTTATGGAAAACAATATAATATGAATATTGTAGGAAGAACATCTTACAATGTGGAGAGGGAAGAAAGTGGTCCAAACATGTCATCCAATTGGTTCTGCAACTGGTTATGTGCAAGATTTCTGCATTTACAGTAATGGAAAAGAAAAAAAGAGCACAATGGTTTAAATGTCTACAGACTTCGTATCAAAAAACAAATATCTGGAACATTACTTACAGGTATTGAAGAGAATGCATCTGATTGATGGAATAAGGGATACCTCCAGTAAATTGATTAAATGCAAGATTTCTGAAGACAAATGAACATATGTTACATAAACTCCTTAAAAAAGAAAAGAAACAGTAGAAATAGGAAAGCAAACAAATGCAGGTTTGAAACATACAATCGCTGCAAGTTCGGAGGAATGTTATATGGTATGTCGCCTGCAAGATTGTTATTGCTCAAGTCCCTGCAGATTTGTTCAAATATGAGTAAAAAGATAACACATAAATACAAGAAAAGAAAATCAATCCACAATTAAAGAATGAATTTCCTACAGTTCCTTCAATGATGTCAAACTTTGAAGGCTGTAACCGATTGACCCGGAAAGTCCAAGATTTGACAGCTTACTGAAAAAAGAAAAGGCAAATAATAGAATGTATTATAGTTAGCATCAGCTGATTTAGGACAAGATATCATGAAGGAAAATCAGAAACAAAGAAATTACATTTCAGTGACGCGTTGGTCCGAGCAAGTAACACCTTTCCAGGACTGTCCACAAGGATCGCCATTGTTAACGGTCCACCCAGTTAGCTGCGGTGGTGAATTTAAACTGCCAAACATAAGCCCTAAGGCAGAAGCTGCACATCCGACATCCCACACGAAAGATGAGTAACCCAAGGAGAGAAGTTCTAATAACAAGTCTTAAATTCTTCCACTTGCCTATTCTAATCATTCGCCGAAACCAATTCATTGATATCACTCATAGTACTAGTGTGCTTCCATGCACACAATGTATGTTTAACAAATTTGTCTTCCTACTATATAGTTGTTTACCCATCTTTCAAGTGATTAGTGACATAGCTATTAATGAGTAAAATAGTTGGTTAGAAATTTAGCCAAAACTAGTAGAACCCCAACAAAACATGGAAATAGGAAAACAAAATCTGGGTTTCAAGGATCGATATTTAAGCACAAAAAAAATGATATTTCTTTTCAGAACAGATAAAAAGCTTAAGCATTGCAGCCAGAGAGGAAAGACCATTTTGCAATTTAAATTAACTGCTGCATAAACAATTAGGAGAAAGATTAACCTTTTCAGTCAGCAGAATTCAGAGAAGAGCCAAAAAGATTATAAATTTGCCCGGAATAAATATACTAGAAATCTATGAATTAAAGTGACAACTGAAATACTAAAACTTCCAAATCTTATCTCCATAATCTACAATAATCCATCTTTGAAAAGCAAGGTGAAAACTTTACAAACGATAAACAACACTGACAAAGTTTCATTTTAAGGAAAAAAAACAATGCAATCAAGGAAGTTCATTTCAAGCCACAAGCAGCTCAAAGAAGATAACAATAAGAAACCCAACCGAAAAGCAACACCAAAGATTATAAATAAGATGGAAAAAAGAAAAGCAAAGTAACACCAACCATCTCCTTGATCTGTTGCAGCATTTGAACATCGGGGCTTGAACCCCAAAATGCAGAGTGTAAAGAGCACCAAAACCAGACCTTTTCTCCAATTCTTCACCATCTCTCTCCAAACTGGTCACTTCCCAGTTGCCACAAACCAGAAAGGATTTTGGGTTTATACTTAATTCTTTAAAAAGAATAGTACAAATTTTAAATTCTACAAAACTTATGCTTTTTAGCCACTATAACCACGTAAAAGCTGGAAGACACGACTTAGCAGAAGAATCCAAAACCATGGAAATTTTAGTAATATTTTTACAATTCCATTCTATGTCTGTAGCTTTTTTTTTTAGCATTTTGAATATATAAAATATTAATCAAGGCACAAAATAGGAGTAATAATGTAGAAAAATATATAATTAATGTTTTTAATTAAAAAATATATAATTAATGTTTTTAATTAAAAAATAATACAAAGATACTTTTTAAATTATTAATTAAATAATTACTAATATGTTACTATACTTATCAATTAAGTAAACCCATTCTTACATATATCACAAATTCCCATATTTGTAATTTGTGTTCTTTTTAATGCGATTGGTTTTTGAAAAATGGAAAAAGTATAGAGTTGGATACGCTTTTGAATTTTGATAGGTGTATCTAACTTCTGCTTTATCCAATACTTAATGAGATATTTATTTTATTTTCGGAATATAGTTTTAGAATCCATTAGCCTATAATTTTCTACTGGTAAATTAATTTAGATAACGTACAATTCAATTTTATTATAAAATAATTTAATTTAACGATTCATCCTATTAAACTAATTAATGGTTATTTTCTTTAGTCTGTAATATTTGTAAGCAGAATACATTGATTTTTACTTGGTCTTAACTCTTACCTTTTGTTTTTGACGAAGTATTAATCTGTTCATAATCAGTTTTGAGCGTAAATCTGGGTTATATTTATTAAAGAAAGAAATTTGGGAATAGATTATTGAATGATTAAACTGCTGATGAGTGGAATGATTATGACATTTTCGGATGCGTGTGCCTCTGCACTCTCACAACCAAAGTTGGTTGCATTTGCACCGGATCACTTGAAAAATTTAAAATTTATATATAATTTTAAAAAAATATATATATTATTAAAAATTTATTTTTTTTTCTCAAAATTTTATATATTTAACCTTTAAAATTTTATAAATTTCTCTCTAACATAAAATAATCCGTCTCTGCCTACCCTCCCTCCTTCCTTTCATTTATTACCTATTTTATTCATCTGATTTTAGAAATTGACATGTGATGTAAACTTATGTTTATTTAATTTTTCTGTATATTTAAAAGAATAATGTTTCTATATTTATATTTGAATACATGTTTCTGAGACTGTAATGTGTAAATAATATCAAAAAAATAATATAAATTTGAACAAGATCAAGCTCGAGCTTTCGTTCTTTTAAATAATATTATGCCTATTCAAAAAAAATATCATGCCAAATGAATTAAAATTATATATATATATATCAATAAAATATTATATATATTATGTTCAATAAATTATATATATAGCATAAAAAGTTTGAATGATTATAAAAAAAGGATGAAAAGATTAATATTTAGATTTGTAAAACCTAAAAGCTGTGGGTCAGGTTAGAAAGTTTGTAAGAGAAATCATGACTGCCACCAAAACAGTCGTATAAGAAAAACATTTTATTTGAATGGGCACATGAATTGTTGCCTCACGCTACAGTGCCAAAAGTAATATAATAATTAAGTTAAACGTTGAATCGAGTCTAGTAAAAAAATTTGAGTTATTCGAGTTTATAAATTTTATTTAAATTTTTTTTTTAAATCGCTTCGAGTTTATGAAATTCGAGTCGAGTTGAATTGAGTTAAGTTTTTGAATTTCTGTATAAATTTAAGGGTAAACTACATAAATGACCACCATACTATTACTAAAGTCGTGATTTGACCACCTTACTTTTTTCTAAGCAATTAAACCACCAAACTATTTAATTGGTTGCAATGTGACCACCAGCCATCAGAAACTAACGGAAGGAGTGACATGACAACTAGTAAAATTAGTATAATTACATATTTAATCCCTGCTATTTGTACATTTTATCAAATTGGTCATAATTTTAATAAATAAAATAATTTAATTATTTAAACCACTGAAATATATCTAATAATTAAATTATTAATCATTTTATTTTTTATTAAATTTTAATTAAATTATTATATTAAAAATTATATCTAAATTTTTGTGAGTTTAGATTCGTTAAATAAAATTTTAATATATTTTTGATTTTTAATATAATAATTTAATTAAAATTAAATATAAAATAAAATGGTTAATAATTTAATTATTAGATATATTTCAGTGGTTTAATATTTTTATACATCCCATAAGTGTCATATTCGAGTCTCGTTATTCTATATTTATTTCTTTTTTCCTGACATGAGCAACAAACTAAGATATATATTAAGTTGTGTACATTATATCACAAGGATAGTGTTGGTTTATTGGTAGGCGTGTTTACTCTCAATTTAGGTAACATGGGTTTGAAACCTGCTAGAAGTAAAATGCCTTTTGCTTTTTTTTTCTTGGAATGAGGAAAAAAACTAAAATATATATTAGATTTTGTACAATGTATCACAATGATAATGTTGGCCTAGTGGTAAGTGCGCTTACTCTCAACCCAACCAACCTGAGTTTGAATCTTACCAAAGACAAGGTGGTTCTTGCTTTAATTTTGCTCTTCCAATCTAGTGACACGTGTCACCACCTGATTGGGGAGCAAAATAAAAATTATTAAATGAAAAATATATAAATAAAGTTCTCCAATAAGGTGGCAAACGTATCGCCACCTAATCAAATAATTAAATTATATTATTTATTAAAATTAGGACCAAATTGATAAATATATACAAATAATGGGGACCCAATATGTAATTATACCAATTTTACTAACTGGTACCACATCACTCCTTCCGTTAGTTTCTAACGGTTGGTGGTCACATTGCAACCAATTAATAGTTTGGTAGTTTAGTTGCTTAGAAAAAAGTAAGGTGATCAAATCACGAGTTTACCAATAATATGGTGGTCATTTATATAGTTTACCCTAAGTTTAATTGTAATTAATTTTTAGGTAAACTATACTAATGACTACCAACTATGGAGTTGGTGTCGATTTGACCACTATATTTTCAATTGTGTTAAATATACCCCATAGCTATTTAATTAGTTCCAATTAGCCACCTGCCGTTAAATCCTAACAGAAAGATGACGTGGCAGTTAAAAAAATTGGTATAATTACACATTTAATCCCTAATACTTACACATTCTATCAATTTAGTCCTAATTTTTATTTAATAAAACAATACTGGATAATTTTTTCCTTCCAATTAAGTTTTAGGGAAGTTTTTTAACGAGGTTAGTACTATTGCTCCATCTAATTCAATAAATCATACTTTTCAAAAAAAAAAGGTAAACTATACTAATGACCACCGAATTATGGGGTTGGTGTCGATTTGACCACTATATTTTTAATTATGTTAAATATACTACATAACTATTTAATTAGTTCTAATGTAGCCACATGTCGTTAAATCATAATGGAAAGATGATGTGGCAGTTAAAAAAATTTGGTATAATAACATTTAATCTTTATTACTTACGCATTCTATCAATTTAGTCTTAATTTTTATTTAATAAAACAATACTGGAAATTTTTTTCCCTCCAACTAGGTTTTAGGGAAGTGTTTTTAACGAGGTCAGTACTACTGCTTTATCTAATTCAATAAATCATGCTTTTCAAAAAAAATTAAGGGTAAACTATACTAATGACCATCGAACTATGTGGTTGGTGTCGATTTGACCACTATGTTTTCAATTGTGTTAAATATATCACATAACTATTTAATTGGTTCCAATGTAACCACATGCCGTTAAATCCTAACGAAAAGATGATGTGACAGTTAAAAAATTGGTATAATTACACATTTAATCCATATTACTTACATATTCTATCAATTTAGTCCTAATTTTTATTTAATAAAACAATACTGGATAATTTATAATTAACTCAAATATAAATAGTTAAAGTATTCTAATAATGTGATGATATGTGGCATCACTTAATTAAATAATTAATTGTTTTATTTAAAAATAGTGGAGATTTTTTATCTTATCTCGTACAAATTTATTTTATTTTACAAGTTTTTTAAAATTTTCTTTCGAGAGGGCTTTCACCACTCATTTTACGCATCTCATAAGTCTCGTACTTTTTCTCTACAATTTTCTTCTGTAAATTTTTCTCTTCTTTAGAAAAGAGCAACGTTGTCTTGAATTTTGCTTTTCTCTATTCTAGTGTAGGGAAATTGAAAAACTGTTAACATTAAGGACAACATTCATCTTTGAAATTATACTAGTTATTTTATTAGATAATTATTTGATACACTAACGGTAAAAAAAATTTAGTTTTCACAAGCCCTATAGTTTGAGTTTAGAAATTTAGTTTAGGGTGTAGAGTTTAGTAGTTTAGAATTTAGTGGTTGTGAATAGGACTTAGAATTTAGAATTTATAAATTAAAATCTAAACCCTCACTATATTACCTTAAAACTTAAACCCTAACCTCTAAATCTTAACTCTAACCCCGAAACTCACCATAACTCCTAAATTATAAACCCCTAAACATTATACTCTAAACTAAATCCCTAAACTCTAAAACTAAAACACTTATGAAAACTAAAAGTTTCCACCGACAGTGTATTAGATATAAATCCTATTTTATAAGGCAAAATGACAAAAGATGCCCCCAACGTTTGTATGTTTTGTCATTTAGCCCCCTATTCTTTTTTTGGGTCCAAATATGCCCCCAGCGTTTGTTTGTTTTGTCATTTGGCCCCCTATTCTTTCTTTTGGTCCAAATATGCCCCCAACGTTTCATTCGTAGTCCAAATATGCCCTCAACGTTTCAATTTGGTCCAAATATGCCCCTGTTAGATGGAAACTGTCAGTTAACTGACGTTCAACAACTAATGTTGACTGGACTTGCCACGTATTAAGATCTGCTGATGCCACGTCAAAAAAAAATTTATAAGCCGTTGATCGTCAGTTGATTGACAGTTTACATTCAACAGGGGCATATTTGGACTATGAATGAAACGTTGGGGGCATATTTGAACCAAAAGAAAGAATAGGGGGCCAAATGACAAAACAAGCAAACGTTGGGAGTATATTTAGACCAAAAAAAAGAATAGGGGGCCAAATGACAAAACTTGCAAACGTTAGGGGCATCTTTTATCATTTTGCCATTTTATAATTAGTGTTGATGTTTCGTTTCATTATTTTTCTTACACTTTCCATATTTAGATAGTTTATTAACGAAAATAAATAAAATAAGGGTGGATTAACTTATTCACCAAACATTTAAATATTAACAATCTAAAGGAACTTTTTTCATTCGAAATGTGTAAAGATATATGGCATTCCGCCAACTTGAGAGTAAATGTATGGATAAATTCTTTAAATTCACCATTCAAAAATAATTTTAAAACAATAAACTAGTTTTCAATGAACCGATATCGCAAATTCTTTACATAAATATTTTAATATTATAGAGAAAACAAATTAGATCAATCCAAAATAACACAAGAACTTGAAAAAAATATTGTCTTAAAAATGAAAAATTAATTAAAACGAAAATACGATAAAAAATATGAACATGTGAAATGTATTTGTAACACAGAACATTGTGCAAGCCACTACCCGGTACAATATTCTATGTATTTTATTAATACAAATTCAATATAAAATCCTTTTTATTTAAAGTTAATTTATTAAATTTGTTTATTTATTCTATAATTTTTTTAAATATTATGTTTATATTATTTAAAAATACTATAATTACATTATATTTCATCATTTAAAAAAAACATGAACAAAAACACTATCCTCAAAAATCGAACCACAAATATGTAACACATAAACGGAAAAAAAACCTTGAACTTGAATTGGGTGGGGTGCGCCAGGCCCGAGCAATAGTGCAACGCTTGGGCGACGCGCAAGAGCCCCAATAGCAAGCTACTGTTATGGACCCTTCCCCTCAAAAAATAAATTTAATATCGTGTGGGCCATTGGCCCACGTATCAGATATTAAACTGATAAGAACAGATACTACACTTGATCTTAGCCAAAAGGCCGAGAAAGGTATGCTTTGTTCAGCCTAAGCCCTCCTCTTTTATAAGCCCCTTCTCGCCTCGTTTCTTTATCTCTTTATGATGTGGGATTTTAGACAACAGCAACTTCTTTCTAAGCTGCTTGTTGAAACTAATAACTAACACCCTTTCTTGTGTATTCATCTGGGATGAATCTTAAGGCCCAAAACAAATTGAAAAGTCAAGTGAAAAGAAATAAAAAAGTTGAGATTAGTTTTTAAATTGAGAGATACAAAAGTTTTCAAGGTTTACCCGTCAATGAAGTAGTCAATGATCAGGGTAGGAACTTCAGTGCTAAGTTACTTGAAATTTGAAAAGCCTTCTCCATCTTGTTAAAAGGATCACTGAACTTCTGATTGCCTAATAAGCAAAGACTCCTCGGTATCCATCATGGCTCAAACCACACCAACTTCTGATCTTGATTTTGTTGACGACTTTTACTTCTCAGCACTCTTTGATCATGATGAGAATGAAATCTTCCCTCCATCCGACCACAAATATGCCCAAGAGTTGCAGTTTCAAGAGGCTCTCATGTCATCTGCAGTCCACTCTTCACAAATTTCCAATGCCATTTCCAACCCATTCATCACCCATGTGTCACCTTCAATACTAATCCAAGCCATGCCTCACCCAGCATCGATAGACATCGAAACAAAGGAAGCTGCTGCTGCCGGTGAATCCTCCTCCTTGAGCTTCTGTGATATTTGTGTTGAAAGGAAAGAAAATGAAGTGATGTTCACCATGGAACGTTGCCTTCACTCTTACTGTCGCGATTGCATTAGCAAGCATGTTTCGACAAGGGTTGAACAAAGCACAACGATCATCACATGCCCCGGAGAGAACTGCAGGGCTGTCTTGGAACTCGATACTTGTCGACCTCTGCTTCCCGAGGCAGTAGTCCATCGCTGGGAAGATGCTCTTTGCCTAGAGTTTATTAATGCATCCCAGAGATTTTACTGTCCTTTCATGGATTGTTCGGTCCCATTGTTGAATGATGATGGAGGAGAAGTTATTAGAGAATCTGAATGCCCCTTTTGCCATAGGTTGTTCTGTGCACAGTGTTATGTACCATGGCATACGGGGATCGGATGTGAAGATTTCCAGAGGCTTAATGAGGATGAAAGAGGGAGAGAAGATCTCATGGTGAGGGAACTTGCCAGGGAAAACAAATGGGCTAGGTGCCCCAAGTGCAATTACTACATCGAGAGAACAGAAGGCTGTCCACATATGACTTGCAGGTCTGTTGATGTTCTAATTTGGACTTGTAAATATGTTATGCTTGAGAATGGAACCTTCTTTGATGATAGAGATGTTGTATGGTTGTGGTTGCAGATGTAACTTCCAGTTTTGCTATGGTTGCGGAGACGAGTGGACGACGAGTCACGGTGGCTGCCAGAGGAATTAAGAGTACAACAAGAACAACAATCTAGTTTGTGAAGGTCAAGAAGAAGGAATGTACTGAGGTTTTAAAACCACTAGTTGTTCAACTTAAGACTGGAAATTGAAGTATGTGCAAGACATTTATCCATTTGGAGCTAATAAATTGTATTTGATTAATCATGTTAGCAAATCATTTTGTGGATTTTGGTAGTTTCTTTCTTTTTAATCAATTTGCATGCAGAAATCAATATAGAAACGCATCCATGAGATCCAGTCAGTGTATGTATGTGCAGTGCTGATGCTAAGACAAAAGCTCTTGAAACAGAGGAGCAATGTCAGTATTCCACTAAAGCAAGTGAAAAAAACCAAGTATTGGAGTACCCTTTACAACAATGTTTTAACATTTAATTAATTATAACTTTAAATATTTCTGATAGTGCAACTATCATTAATTGTTTGTCTTATCTAAGTAATTACAAAACCCTAAATGAAATAAGAAAAAAGTGAAAAATATAATATAATAAGGGGCTAGTAATCAAACACCCAGAGAAGAAGAATTTGCATAATTACCATACCTTTTGTATCAAACCCTTGAGACTTGACACAACACAATTTGCAGTTAAATGCTTGGCTAACTGGCTGTGGAGCCAATTGAAGGAGGCCTAATCGGCAGCGCAAACCGGATTGCTGTCTTTGAACTGTACAATAGATGCCCCAGGAAAAAGGCTGGTGATGTATTCAACCACTAAGGAGTAACCTCCGTGGGTCGAGTTGTTCACTGCAGTAACTAGAAGGAACAGCTGAAATCTCCTGCCTTCCTCTCCACTCTTCACCAGGTTTTAAGGTAATGGGCTCCTCTATACAAGCAGCCTTTACACAAAGCATATGTGTGTACTCGTCATTGCCAAAATCGGTCATTGCCTTTGCTTTCTTGTCCCATGGATTCCACACGACTGAAAAGTTATCGGAGCCAAACGGTAAGTCACTCATCTAACCATGATTTACATGCTTTGTTAACTTCCAAGATGATTCATGGACTAAAGATAAAATGATTTTATCACCTACATATAGTACACTTTCCACCATAGCCTACCCATGGGGTCTAAATTATTGTGGTAGTGCATAGAAACAATGAACTCACCAGCATCTGGAAGTCCATCCTTTCGCAATTCGAATGTTCGTTTCCTTTCATGGTCCAGGATGGCAATTTTTGTTGGTGTACTGAGATATACTTTATCCACCTTTTTCATCAACAGGACAGTGAACATAAAACCAAAAAGTATTAGAAATAAAAAGATAGTGAAGACATAAGGCTGGTTTTAAAAAATTGACACTAACTTCTGATTCAAATGTTATTGCATCCTCTTGTTCGGTGAACCTCTCTCCGTTCTTCAAGTTATCCAAATAATCCAATGTCTCTAGTCCTTCTACTCGTACTTCACTAAATAAAAGTAGAAAGAAAAGAATAGTAAAACACATAATCAGTATTTCCTAGCTCTGTAATCTGTATCACTGTAGCAACATCTAGACCAGAGTTTAGATTTGTCCACTAAAAAATGAGTTCTTTTTTTCTTTCTTTCCATCTCTGATGTGAGTATGTTATCAAAAGGTGCAGCAAATAGAAATTGCTTCTAATCATAACTTTAGTTTCGTTATACTACATTTCAAGATAAAATCATAAACTGTAGCAATGATATGTATGACATCTAATGAAATAATAAAGAAAATCCATATATCTTTTGTAGAAGACTGTAGTCCTTGGCCATAAATCATATGTGTAAGTAATCTACTAATGTTCTAATCACAACTTTGATATAATGCTTATACTATGTTTTTCACAGTCCTAGATCCTCCCCGTGAGGCTATAGGATGATTTCACCAGCAAATGTTCACTGGGGATCACATCTCACACTGCATTCATCACCTAAGAAAACAGTTTGCAGTTAACCACAAAAATCTACAGCCAGTAAAATTACAATGCATGTTTAAATGTAGAGATTCTCATGACTGAAACCACAAGATAGAAAAGAAAAATATACTCAACCTGATATCGGTGACGGAAAAATAGGTCTGATAGGCAAATGTAAATGTAAATGGTTTTCCATCCTTGTTTGTGTTTCTGATGCGAGATGTCAATATTAAATCACCTGTAGATCCCAATGCTACCCTTAACCGACACTCAAACCTGCACATTATTGCATATTCCTCAATCCAAAAAGAAGCACTAGAATTTCACATGCATAGGTAATCCCTAAATGTACACAGTGCATACAAGAAAAAGAAGCACTAGAATCTGGTTCAGACAGCAATTTAACAGTTGTATCGTGCTAGTTTAGCTACTTTGTTTCAAAGAAGAGCATTGAAATGGAAATGCCAATTTCAATTTGATAGCCGTGTTAAACAATGAAAATTCTTAATAACGTACATGTGAGGCCAGATCTTCATATCTTCTTCAGAGTGCCTGAGGATTAAGTCAATGAAGGCCTTGTGAGGGATATTTGATGAACATGGAGGGGGATCAGGATCAACACTCCAAATCCGATTCCTTGCAAATCCATGTCGCTCAAGAGAACCGATATTTCCGAACTGTATACAGCAAACAATTGACTTCGGAAACAAATACATACAAGTTGCAAAGAAAAACAGATAAAAGTATTGAATCGCATACTTGAGGGAAACAGATTAGTATACCTCCAAAAATAGCCCTAGGAGGCCTAAAAGAAGCCTGCAGAAAGCACACATTAGTTGGAAGGGAGGTCATAAAATTAAGTAGACCCATAAAAATCGCTAATTCATTTAAATTCTTAAGCTGACCAGCTTCTTACAAGAAAAGTGCCAATACAGATACCTTACTACTAAGGAAAAGCAGCTCTTCCCCATGTACATTCTTCCAAGAAGTGACATGACCTCCATACAAATATACCTGCTTAAGGGAAAAGAAAATTGAATGAATCCGATAAATTTTGCCTTCTTCCAAAGTCTATATTTAGTTTTTCAAGTTAAAAGAAAAGAAGAGGAAGAGGAGAAAGAAAGAAAGAACCAAAGGCATTACATTAAGCAGCATTCATGGCTTCCTAAGTTCATGAAATCAGACGTCAAGAACTCTTATTCTTCCACTTTTAGGCATGTTCACTATAAGAAAAAAGAAAATCAACAAAACCGAACGCATTCGAACAAACAAATTCATGCTCAGCTAATACCAATTGTTTGCAAAAAAAAAAAGTGAAATGTTCCAATGATTTGCTGGAAGCAAAATGGATTATCATCTATACTAATACTAGTGTTGGAGCTTGAAAAATCCACAAGTATTTAATAGACCATATATCAAATTTATAATTCAACACTTACTTCATTATTAACATGCAAAAAGAGTGTGGTAGGCAGATTAACTAGCTTCCGGACAAAATTGCACCTGCAGAAGCCGGTATGCACTAACAAGGAAAAGGAAAGATGTATACAAGATATATATATATATATATAGATATCCTATATACATGGCAAAAACTCTTAATCCATCGTAGTTCTCATGTTTTTAATATAGAGCACGCTCTATATTGAAGACAACAACGAAATTATGAATTCTTCTTAATCTATATTTAATGCAAACTTCACAGGATTTATGAAGCAAAACCGTTACACGATTCAATCAACGTTCATTACTAGACAAGTAAGATAATAGCAAGATCAGAATCGATAAAAGCAATAATCAACTGAACAAATCACGCAAAACTCCTCACAGAAACGCAGTTATTGTTTTTAACAAGATTCCGAACAACGTTCAAAAATAATAATGGAATGAAGAGAATGAAAGCGGAAACCTCAGCAGAGCATTGGCGATTCTCCCTTAAGATGACCTTATCGAGATCATTGACGCCTTTACAGTGCTCGACATGCAGCTTCTCGGAAGACATCTACGGAATTCCTCAAATTCTTGCTTGAGATCAATCCTTGTTTTCAAAAGATAAATCAATAAGCGCGGTTAATTTGGATGGTTTTTGGAGGGGGCTACTAATTAAGGAAATAATAGTACTCGTATTATTATGAGAGCTTTTGCCATTTTCTATCTACTACTACTAAAACTAAATACTAAGCATTTTTATTAGAACAACCCCTTTTGTCAAAGTGATTACAAATTTGGGACAAAGCTAAAATAGAATATGCAGCGTTGAATTCAAATCCCATTTGTACCAGAATTTTACATGAAAAATTGAGTTTTCTGTCCAACGACTAAATTCTAATAGTCATTATATTATATTGATCATTTTTACATGTAGTTTGGTGATCATATCAAAAGAAGTTTACATGTAGTTTGGTGATGCTTACATCGCACATCTATATTATATTGATCATTTTTGTTGATTAAAATAGTAAAAAATGTAATGATTAGAATATGCATAGGGTCATTATCCACTCCTAAAAAGACATGCCTAATAAAATGTGCAGTGCTATCACTTATATATTTCAAGACCTTTTTTTATTTTTGACATAGGATTATTGTCCCGTCTCTTCCCAGACGTGACAATATCATATAATGCTAATAGTAGAATATGCACACACAAAAAAGCAATAGTAAAACTTTGTAAATATCGATTGAAGTCAATCAATAGCAAATGGTAAAAGTTAGAGAGTAATCGTATTTTTTAACCTGAAGAAATTAATAATTAAAGTAAAACAAAAGATGGGTAATTTTGGGTATTCTAGCATTTTGTTTCGAATTTTGGGTTCGGATTCTGAGTAACTTAAATGTGTAATAATAAATTTGTTTGGTTGGTTTTAGCTCTTCAATTTGCTTGGACTTGGCTCAAATGAATTCTACCAAAGGCCCACTAAATTTCAAGACTTCATAAAAGAGGAATCATTCATTATCAATTGGGCCAAGTGCAAGGGAAATTAAATATCTCAAACCCAATCAAACAAATCTATTAGGGCAGTTTATATTTTAGACCACTGAACTTAATATATATTTTTACTTATATCACAAACATTTAATTCAATCAAATTACATCATTTAAATTTTATTATTAACAAATTAAGTCACTTATACTAACATCTTTTTAATATTTTTTAACAAAAATAAAATAAAATTGATACTTCTACTTGACATATTTTTTCAAATACCATCATCTTTAACCGATAATTTTAATATTATTCTGTAAGAATTTTTTTTGAAAATCTTAATTTAATTTAAAGGAAAATAATTAAATTTACTATAAATCCTATCAAAAATATTTAATTATCAATTAAACATTATTTATTGATGAAGTGTGAAAAATATATTAAATAAAAGTTTCGATTTATATTTTTCATAAGAGTTGAACGATGTAATTTGATTAAATTAAAAGTTTGTGATATAAATGAAAGAGAATGTAAAGTTTAGTGATCTAAAATGTAAATTGTCCAACCTATTATTACACATTCAAATTACTCTACTTTAATTTTCTTAAAAGAATATGGACCTTGTTAAAAGTGACAAACAAGTCACTCTTCTTTTAATTAAAAGTAACAATTAAATAACTTAATTATAAGTTTAAGAACAAACATGTCATTCAATTAAATTTTTATGACGGACAAGTAATTCTATTATTAAAATTAGAACAAGGGTATAGTATACTAACACTTTTAGTCCCCACAACTTATGCGTTATATTAATTTGGTCATAATTCAATAAACTTGAACTTTCATATTTAAAAATTTCGACACTTCACTATTGTGACACACCCTTCGACCACTTATCACACTCCATGTTATTGTCAATCACTTCGATAATCTACAAATGTGATAACTCAACAAACACAGACACTTCACTTCTGGACATTTGACAGACTAATGGAATATACACATTATGACTTTAATATCGTCTGCTAGTCGACACACTCATTTCACTAATGGAAATTTTAAATATGAATGAACAAGTTTACTAAATTATTTTAAATTATGACCAAATTAATAGAATGCACAAGTTTCGGGTTTAAATTATTATTATACCAAGCCCTTATTTCAAACTTAATCACAAAGTGACTTATTTGTCACAACATTTTAATTGAATGACATGTTTGTTCCGAAACCTATAATTGAATGACTGAACTGTTACTTTTCGAAGAAGTGTGACATGTTTATTTCTAAATCTATAATTGAGTTACTCAATTGTTACATTTATAACAAGAGTAACATGTTTGTTACAAAATCTATAGCTAACTGACCTCTAGTGTAACTTTTTTTAAATCAAATTATTTAGAAATTTAAAATTAAATCATCGTAACAAACAATACAAAATATTAAATAAATTTACACACAACATGCACACACTGCACAAAATATAATTAAAATGTCTATTCAAAAAGTATAATTAAAATGCAACATGAAAAATAGAACTAACTCAACAAAAATAAAAACTAAATAAATTATTAACCCATAAATAATACAAATAAATCTATTATAGTAAATTCTCAAGGCTTAGAATTTACAATGAGTCAAAGTCCCTAACTAACCTAGTGTGAGAGAACGCACACATTCGATTTTAACCGAACGAAAAGAAAATTTTTAGGACAGGTGACACACACCGCTAAATACCACTATCACTATATATTATTATACACGACTATCGTTACACATTACTATGCACCATTAATTTTTTAATAAATATTAAATTTCTTAAGAACTCAACATATAATTATTCATATTTTTAATAATTTTTTTAACTATACCCGTCCCACAAACCCTAAACCCTTCTCTTTTGTACTTCATAGAGGGGATCTACAAATTTTAATTGCAGTTCTTTCAATGATGGCATATCCTCGTGCAGGTTCCTCTTACCACCAAGAAGAGTGATAGAAATTAAAAGAGATAAAAAAATTCTTTCTTCTTTAATTATTATTTCAAGGAAAACGGAACATATTTACATTTGAAGTAATGAATGTTGGATTAAAATCCGCAATTGTGGGCATACATGTAAAATGTATGTTACTATTATAAAGTATGACACAAAATTAAGTGACCAATTATGTTAGGCGTGTCATATGTATTAAAGTATCATGGAAATAAAAGTGTAGATATTCAACTATATAAAGAGGTAGTGTCCCAAAAAATAGGTTAACTTGTTTTTCTCTCCTTCCCGCCAGAGAGTCTTACTTCAAGAGATAACCTAAATGTATGTTACTATTATAAAGTATGACACAAAATTAAGTGACCAATTATGTTAGGCGTGTCATATGTATTAAAGTATCATGGAAATAAAAGTGTAGATATTCAACTATATAAAGAGGTAGTGTCCCAAAAAATAGGTTAACTTGTTTTTCTCTCCTTCCCGCCAGAGAGTCTTACTTCAAGAGATAACCTATCTTCTTGGAAGATCAATACCAAAGACTTGGGATTTCAACATCAAGATTCAAGATTTCCAATCTATCAATACCCTTCCACACTCGGCTTATTCAGTTTATTGTTCTTGATGATTTGACTTGATAGATCCTGGGCGTTTATATTTCATATTTATTATGATTAGATTCTAACAAGTGGCATCAGAGCCTCGTCATGTTGAATTATTAAGAACTAACTGTTTTTATTTTTGGATCGATTTGTTTTGAAATCTTTTTAAGAGTTTCGGTTATGGTAGGGTGTTTACATTTTTTAGCATCCGGTTTTAGGGTTTTATGATAATAAGGCGTGAATTGATATTAAATCGATTATGGTATTAAGATCGAAAGTTTCTTAAAATTTTGGATATGCAATTAGGAAAAGATTATTGTTTCAGATTTTTCCACTCAGATTTGTGCAATCATCTGTTATTATTATTATTATTTGTCTTTTAGTTGAATATGTTACAGAACATGCATTTGATGTTTTATGCCTATATTCAATTTCTTGAGTTTTTCGTTTACTGATCGATGCCAGTTCAGTTGAGCAATATTTGCTCAATACATTAATTGTTCGATTGGCTTCAGATATTGAATTCAATTATTATTATTATTTTCTTTAGTAAATTCAATCAAGTTAGTTTGGTAGTGTATTTAGCTGGCACTGATTAGGAATTATTTGTGGTATTGAATTACAATTATGTTTTCACTGGGAATTAAATTTTAAATTTTGGACTAATACAATTTTTTTAAGTGTTTCATATTTAAGGTTGGGATTGGTCGAATCTATTAAGGTACGTTGAGTAAAAGTATACAATTTATTTACCCTCTTGAATGAGTATTTGATCATATTTTGATAGTCTACGGTTTTGATTTGTGTGACTTGATCAGTAAAAATATTTACTTTACTGTTATATGTATAATTGTACCCATTGTCAGATATTATGTTTCAATCATAATT
This sequence comes from Hibiscus tridactylites, assembly GCA_958450335.1. Classification (NCBI taxonomy): domain Eukaryota; kingdom Viridiplantae; phylum Streptophyta; class Magnoliopsida; order Malvales; family Malvaceae; genus Hibiscus; species Hibiscus tridactylites. Next base: position 9,698,038 of record OY288274.1, read on the forward strand.
GATGAATTATTATGTTTTGGTCCATTGTTATTTGACAATTGAAAATATCAAAGTTTGTGCTTTGTCAAGGTAATTTTACCGTGATTTGGAAATATCATAATCAAGTTAATTATTCAAGCTTTATATCGAGGTTATCTCTAATAAGTCACTCTTGAATTGGTTTAATTCATTAGTATGATACTTCTGATTTTGACTTTTAGTTAAACATTAAATGTTATGAATTTAACTTTAAATTTGGTAAATGCATGCTTAAGGAATTTTTAAAGAAACAGTCAAGGATTTAGGTTTTTTGATTTTTGATAGCCCATTCAGACAACCTTATTTTAGGTTATTTCGGAAAACTCAAGTGTTATCAGAAATTTCAGTTTTGACTGTTACAAAATTTTAAATTTGAATATCGGTATATTTATATTATATATTTTGAGATAAATTAATTGAAGCATTAAGTCACCAAAGTGACCTCTATTGTGGAAATTATTTTATTTTGAAATATAGAAGGTTTTGTGCATGTAAGTCGGATTATGTGTAACACCTTGATATTTTTTTTTCAAAATGTATTAAAAAAGGGGAAGACGAGAATTTTCAAAAATAACATTTAGGGGATTTGATCCCATAACCTTTGGTTTGGTATGTGAGGGCTTTAGCCAACCGAGCCAAGGCCATTGTTGGTTTAGCTTACCCTGTTTTAATTTTAAGCTATGCCCAATGTGCTAATTCGAATAAGATGAGTCAGACAACATGCCCACCTACCGCCATTGTTATTTCGTCTTTTTGACGCTAAATGTGAAAGAGTAAATGAGAGAGCATACCAAGGGTCCAAAGCCCCTTCATCGTCCGATCTCCGTCACCCCTACGCCATGAACGTCACCACCGACGGCAAACGGAGCGCCGTCGCATCTGGGTTAACCTCTAGCTGCCACTCGTGCGTTAGCGCCGTCGTCCGTCGCGAATCTGGGTTCGAAAGTTCGGTTGAAACCCTAAGTCGACCCTTCCTTTTTCTGATGATTTCGTCACCGTCCGCCTTCCGTTCGTCGCGCCGCCAACACCAATAGGTTCCTCATGTCACGGCGGACAAAACCCCTCCGGCCGTTTGCCCATCCGACACCGGAAGAGGCCTTATCGGAGCAGCGAGTTTTCCAATCGTTCACCTTCGTTTTAGGTAAGATCCGACCAGATTCCACCTTGTTTCGCTAAATTTTTGATTTTGTTTAGTCATGTGTCTCACAGGCTTTCGAAATCTAGCAGAATCGAGCATTTTGGGGCTTCCGACGACATCACCGGCGACTTTCCGACGAGGTTTCCGGCGAGATCTGTTAGGGTAAGTGAACCTGCTTCAAACCGGTCTGAACCGGCCCCAAACCCGAGCCAGTGAACCATCCGCCCGAACCCGACCCGAGTCCGACCCGCATCTGACTCGAACCCAACCCGAAGCTGTGTCAACTCGCTGAGTTAACTCAGTGAGTCAACTCGCCCGAGTTGACTCAGTGAGTTAACTCGCCGCGTTAAGTCAGCTGACTTTCTTCTGATCGCTGACGTCAGCATTGACCTGCTGACGTTAGCGTTGACTTTGACCCAAAAGTCAAAATTCTCGAAAAGTCATATTTTATGCTTTTCGGCGTCCCGAGTCCGATTTTGAAGCCTGTTTTGCAAAATTCTGACCCGAAGGCCTCCGAATCTGACCTTGAACCCGAGAGTGCTTATGTATTTAATTAATTGGTTAAGTGTTTTGTGGTTGAGGTCTGATCTTGGGATTTGTGTAATTGAAGGTACTCATAGTTCCTGGAATACGAATTGTTGAGGGATGTCAAATCCTGGTTCAAGGGTGTTCGAATGTCGTTCTCAGATCGATCGTTGTAGCTCGGAGCCAAGGTAATACATTACTACCTTCTGCATGCTTTCAAAATTTGTTGGTACTCGGTTAATTCTTGCAAAACCATGATTGAGCATATGATTAGTTTCGCTAATGTCGATCAATTAAGAAATAAGAATATTAATGGCCAAGGCATATATTCGATTAAGAGGTTTGATAAATCGAAAAGATTTCTGAGTTCAATAAGCGATTAACAAAAACGGTTGATCTCTAAATCTGATTGTGTTGGCTAATGAAATACGAAAATACCCCTATCAATGAAAGTGGTCTGAGAATTTACACTAGATCTGGTATATCAATTAATTCTTCTGAAAATCTTGAACTGGCTTGGGAAGTCATCGTAACGAGGCTTCACCTTTGAGATTGTAAATTGCTCAGATTCTATTTGAAATTGAATAAATCTCTGAAGACATTTGCGAGAAAATATTTGTATGTTTGAATTTGTCAAAGTTGCGTAAATTGCTGAATCGTTTGAAATGACTAAAATGTTTGGAAATACTGATAATGCTGAACTGATCAGAATATCCATAATGACAAAAAGAATAATCTATCCTCGACAGCAAGTGCCAAATTGATCAAAATGATGGTTTTACCCTCGAAAACCTAAATGAAAGAATAGTTGGAAGGATTGAAAGACTCTGAACAATCGTAACACCTTCGAGCATCGAATTGTCTGAAATACCCTCGGATATTATAATGATTGAGAATATTTCTAAGACATGGAATTGAGAACTCCAAATAAGGTTAACCATCTAATGACTCAAACAAGAAGTGGTAATATATGACCCATGTCTGTTGGTCGTTTATGATACTAAGAGGATATTGGAGGAATACCATAAAAAGGCGTACAGTTTATTGGGAGAAAGTACATATCTAATAGTAAGAGAGATCTGTTCTTATAAGGTACATTCGATGTTTTGGAATGAGTTCAAGTGCAATGCACATGTTTGAATACTTGGAAAATACCATCCGAATATATGCTCGATTTCTAGAATAAGTTCAGTGGACGATTGATGAATGTGAACTATTGTTCTTATGCTCTGTAGTCAGTTCTGAGAAATGAATGGTTGAAGTGTACCTATCCGGTGAGATATTAAACACGGGGTTAATGGGTTCCGATTAGTTCAAAGGGGCTCGGAAACTTGACAAGCAACTAGAAGTCATAAATTCTGTACATCACCGTTAGTTCAAATTACCAGTTTACCCCTCCCGAAGGTTAAAATGACCTTAATACCCTCACAGGTTGTAACATTTAATTCTGCTCGCGTTATATCTACAATTTCGATGATTCTGATGCATCAACTTCCGATGTTGATTCGATCCGTCTTATTGAGCTCTCCTATTCGTAGGGACCTCGTTCTGTAATCAGTCCAAAATTGACAAATGTCATCTTTCTGATATCTATCAAGTACCTCTAAGAAATAAATTGGGCCATAAAGCGCGTACCATTTATTTGTAAATAATTTCTGTTCTAAACCAAGTCCATATGCTTAAAATTTAGAAGTATGATGTTGTAATACGAAAGGAAAGAAATTCTCTGATTTTGACCTCTGATATGAAAAATATATCTGATATTTGACATTTGAATACGAAATAATAATAATAATAATAATAATAATAATGTTAATAAAATAAATTTGATATCCGTCTTCTGGTATAAAAATAGGTTTGATATCTATTTTCTGTAATATTGTCTTCTGAATATAAACTAAAATCATCTGGGGTATATTGTTTGGGATATGAATGATGATCTGTAGGCTCAGCGCTGATAAGTCCTTTTGTACCTAAGCTCCTACGCCCAATGGGCCTAGAGTAAGCCTTTCTGTTAAGCTCCTATGCCCACAGCCCACAGGCCTAGGGTAAGTCTTTCTGGACCTAAGGCATCCCCTTAGGTAGGCTCCTACGCCTCAGGACTAGGGTAAGACCTTCTGTATGCAGTTCAGGGCAAATTGCATTTTTGAGTTCGGTTGAGGGTAGTTAAGTTAATTAATAGAACTTTCTGACCTCTTCTGAAACATACCTTACTAAATTAATGTATCAATGTGGAACCCTCAGTAAACCTACAATTCGCACTTAATGGACCACTCTGAACTCCTTGATTCAACTTTTTGAAATTTGAATCTCTTTCGAATCTCTGGCTTTAGACCACCTCTTACGGTTCAGGTGACCAAATAAATGACAGCTTTGTGACCTCTTAATAATGCTTCACTGAATTATCGAATCGTAATTTGAGCTTACCGTTACTTAATTCTTCCTGACAATGTTAAGTTGCCATATACCTACTTGCACTTTTAGCATCTCCTGGTAGTTTGTATTACTGAGCTTTCCGAAGCTCACGTTGTTTTTACCATCACAGGTTAGAAGATCGATTTTGTCGCAGCTGTCAACATCGGTATGAGAGTTCTTTAGCTTGCTTGCGGAGTATGGTATCTGTATAATTAGGGGGGCATGCATGTCATGTTTTTATTTATATTCGGATTTGAAACTTGTATTAATAATTTGTATCAGAGTTTTGTTTCATTGTCTAAACGTTTTTCTGAAATTGTATTTTAAGTCAAAACTTGATTTAAGATTTCAAATGGTTCAGCAAATTTGCTTATTTGAAATTTTATCGTGGGTCGCTCCGGTGACCCTAATGTGACTTCCTAGGATCCGTATTAACGCATAGGCGGGTCAAGGGGGTTACATTATGTTAATATTAATCGGCTCAAAGGAAGTTTAATAATTAACATTATTACATGTGCAAATGTGGTAATAAACATGTGATAATTATTCAGTTTTATATGTGAGCAATAAATCGGCCCAAAGGAAGATTTCTGTTTGACATGTTCTTATTATCAATGTTTGATTACTATACCAGGATATCACTTACAAGTTAATATTTTGTCCAAAGATGAAATATTAATACAATGTCCGATATCTTGATATGAGGTTTACCTTTATTCAAATTTATTATTATTTTGATTATCTTTTAATTTGATTGTAAGATAAAATTAAGACAAATATTTTGAAACAAATAAATTCATATTTTGGCTTTGGATGTCTAATATTTTAATGGATTAATTGAAACATAATGTCACCAAAGTGACCGCTTTTGTGTAGATTAGTTTATTTAAAATATTAAGATAATTATGGGTTTTTTTTGTAATTCATGCATTTATTAATTGGCCCAAAGGAAAGTTAATATTTGGCAGAATTACAACGACAATTGTGACGATAAATGTGTGACAATTATAAGGTATTTTATGTGAGCAATACGTTAGTCCAAAGATTAGCCTATTGTTTGACATAGTTTATCGTCAATGTTTGATTGCTACAACAAGAGTACTGCTTACAGTTAATATTACTGTCCAAAGACTTGATATTAATGTTGTGCTTGGTATCTTGAGGGGAACTAATCATTATTTTGAACTTATTTGTTTACTTATGAATATATATGTGAGCTTGTTTCTATTTTATTTACTTATTTTTGTTCTATATTTAGGTAATTTATTTTTGTTGTCACAATATCTGTTAAATACATTCTACACTCATGTTTAGTGAAACTAATTTCAAGGAATAGAAAAGACACTTACATATAGTATTTTGATGTATGAACATAGACTTTATACTAAGGAATGAACAACTTGCACATGTCACTGCGGTAAGCACTCATAAAAGTTATTTTGAGAGGTGATATCTTTTGAATTGCATGAGTTTAATGATCATAAAACAAAACATTCTAAATGTCTTTAAGAGTGCAAATCTAAAGAGATTATTCATACTAAGGGTTTTCTTGACGAAATTAAGAAATATTTTACCCAAAACATTAAAGTTAAGATGACATCACTTATACTTTCTTTGATGTGTATGAAGTATAAGGGTCAAGGAAATGTGAGAGAGTAGATTATAAAAATTCTTTGTATTGCTTCAAAATTTAAGGCACATAAGATCGAACTTTCTAACAATTGTTTGTTCTTATGTTTTTGACACTGCTTCCTATACATTTTAACCAATTCAAGTTACAATTTTCAAAGGGAGAAATAGACTCTGTTAGGTCTCATTTCTCATTATGTTCTAGAGAAAGAAAAGTTGAAACATTATAAGTGTAAAAGTATTAATTTAATTAGTGCTCATTTAATTAGTGTCTCTAAGAATAAGGACAATAAAAGAAAATATTAGAATAAAGTTACTAAGGGTCCTTGTCAAAAGAAACAACAATAAGTTACAAAGTGTTGATTCTTTTGTATAAGTTAGGACATATGTGAAGTAATTAAACTTGAAAAGAGAGCAACTATTTCGATTATTTTGAGTGATCCATGGGCTGTAAATTTTATGATCCACAATTAAGATTACTTTAAGGAGAGGTTTATAACTTTTTTTAGGATGTTGAGTTTGGAGGGAGAAATAAGGTTAGATGCATTGTTATTGAGGAAAAATTGAATTATAATTTAATTCATACTATCACTTTTGATGATGTTTAGGTTTTCACACCATTCATTAATCAAGAAGTGAATCAAGTACCTCAACAAAATAATGTTGAACAACTCTCATTCAAGATAAGTTAATTATTTCAGAAGAACAAACTCAACAACCTTTAAAAAGAACAAGTGTCATTAAAGAGGTCCACGAGAGGAAGATGAAATACTATTCTAGATTATTATGTTGTATTTCTTTAAGAAAATAAGGTAACAATGGAATGATAGAAAATGACTCAATCATTTTTATCAGACCATAAAAGTTTTAACTCTCAAAAGTGGATTGATGTCATTCAAGAAGAGTATAATTTTATGCAAAACAATAAAATTTAAGAACTTGTCTCATTACCTTAAGGTGTAAACCAATTGATTGTAAATGAATATTTAAAATCAATAGGGATGGAAATGGTAATGTGAATAAGTATAAAACATGTCTTGTATCTAAAGGATATACTCTAAAAAAATACATTGATTTTTAGAGACTTTCTCTTCAATTTCATTGAAAGACTTTTCCAGGACAATCATGACGCTTATTGCTTATTTTAATCTTAAGTTACATAAAATGAATGTTAAGTTTGTGTTTTTCAATGGTGACATTGAAGAAATAAATTGTATGGTACAATCATAGATTTGTGTCTAATGATACAAAATCAATGATATGTAAATTAAAGAAATTAATCTATGAGCTTAAGTAGGTCTCACATTAATAAAATTATAAATTTCAAGTTGATTATCTCATTCGGTTTTGAGATAAATTTGGTTGACAATTGTATATACTACAAGTTCAGTGGGAGTAAAATCAATTGATACTCATATTGCTAAAGAAGACAAATTTAGTCTTACTTAGTGCCCTAAAAGTAACTTTGAAATTTAGAAAATTCAAAAGATTCTATATGCATAAGCTATTGAGAATCTAATTTATGCTTAAGTATGTATGCGTTCGGAAATTGTGTACTTTGTTGGAATGTTAGACATATATTTGAGTAATCATATTATGAACCATTGGATAACAACCAATATGGTTATGAGATATCTTCAGAGAACAAAAATTACATGCTCACATGTCGAAGTTCTGGTAAGTTAGAGATCATCAGGTTTATAGACTTCGATTCTAATAGAATATTGATTCAAAAGAATTTTGTCACATGGACCGATAATTGTATATTGAATAGAAAGACCGCTTTAGTTATTTTGTGACAATAAATATGCATTCATTTATTCTATAAACAATAGGAACACTTTAAACTTGAAGGACATAAATATTACGTTCCTAGTTGTTAAAGAAAATTCAGAGTGGTTGTGTGTTTATAGAGCGTGTTGGTATAAACTCCATAATTGCGCGCATATTAAGAAACTATCACCCTAGGTCTTTCATAAGCACACTACTCATATGGGTGTAATGTTATTTAAGCATATTCGGTTTTAGTGAGAGTTTGTAATTTTTAAAAATGCTCATTCGATTTAGACACAATTTCAGTTACTTCAGTTTAAAGTTATTTAAGATTATTTTCTGCAGAAATAAAGTTCTTTTGGTTTATGCACACTCTGAATTCAGTAAAGTTGATATCACTAAAGCTTAGGAGGACCAGTTGAAAATAAACATGTTCGGTTCACATTTCATGTAATTTTCCATGCTACGCATCCATGATTGATCTATGTCATTTGATTATGTTTGTATACGTGACCATTGATGGGCCCAATCAAGATTGATATGGCGAAGATCGCTTTGGTCCTATATGGATATAGTTGATGGACGAGATTGTTATAGAATACCTATTATATAATAGCAAAATTTTGAGCTCATAATGTTGTACATTTATCAGAAAACATATGTTGCCCAAGTGGGAGATTGTTGGATTAAAATCCGCAATTGTGGGTATATATGTAAAATGTATGTTGCTATTATAAAGTATGACACAAAATTAAGTGACCAATTATGTTAGGCGTGTCATAGGTATTAAAGTGTCATGAAAATAAAGAGGTAGTGGTCCCCAAGAAATAGATTAACTTGTTTTTCTCTCATTCCCCATCAGAGAGTTTTACTTCAAGAGATAACCTATCTTATTGGAAGATCAATACCAAAGATTTGGGATTTCAACATCAAGATTCAAGATTTCCAACCTATCAATGAATTCAGGTACGCTTCCGCACTCGGTTTATTCAGTTTATTGTTCTTGATGATTTGACATGATAAATTCTAGGATTTATATTTCATATCTATTATGATTTGATTCTAACAATGAATTTATACGTGTTTGGTGGGATTGGAACTTAACCAGAACCAACGGAAAGATTTGGTTGTATTTAATGGCATGATCTTGATAGACTTCATCAACAATAAGCAGCATCTGAAGATGAACATGAGAATGCGAATGAAACTGAATATGAAATGTGAGTATTGAAACTTGAATCAAAGGAAAAAGAGGGTTTAACTTCAGATGAGGAAGAAAGCTTAAAGCTGCCGGCGAGATTTACAAAAAATGGAATTTAAATTGTAGGGTGAAGTACACAACGATCACTGAACTTTGATAAAAAAAAAATAAAATGTTAATCAAACTTTTAAAAATTACAAAATGACAATTAAACTTTATGTTTTATAACAAAATGGCAACTAGACGTTAAATCTCGTTAAGTGTCTATTATAAAATTTGGTATAATAATACATTTAGTCCTTCATATTTATACATTCAATCAAAATTTAGTCCCAATTCGAAACAATTCACTAAATTTAGTCCTCGTTATTTACGCATTCTTTCAATTTGGTACTTAAAGCAAAATTCCAAAGTATGGTAACATGATAAATAATTACAATTAATTTTTTATAGGAACTCGAAAACTTGACTCGACTCGAAAAAATTTCAAATAAAGTAGTTATTAAATATTCGAATATTTAAAAGAAAAATATTTAAAGTAATTATTAAATATTCGAATATTTTAAATCAAATTTTTTCTTTTAAATTGAATATTTTTAAATTAAATTGAACATTTAAAGTAGTTATTAAATATTCGATGTGATTTAAATATGAAAATATTAAATATTCTATTTTAAAAAATATTTGATTTAAAAGGAAAAAAATGATTTAAAATATTCAAATATTTCGAGTTATTCAAGTTGATGCATCATATCTTAAGATAGAGATGAGCGTCTGATCGATTCGAGTAAAAAAATTTCGAGCTATTCGAGTTGACACGTCATATTTTACAACTCAAACTTTATTTGAAATTTTTTCGATTCGAGCCGAGTCGAGTCAAATTTTCGAGTTCTTTAAAAATTTAATTGTAATATTTATCATGTTACCATACTTTTTGGAATTTTGCTTTAAGGACCAAATTGAAAGAATTCGTAAATAATAAGGGCTAAATTTAGTGAATTGTTTCGAATTAGGACTAAATTGATTGAATATATAAATATAAAGGACTAAATGTGTTATTATACTAAATTTTATAACCGACACTTAACAAGATTTAATGTCTAGTTACCAGTTTGTTATAAAATATAAAATTTTATTGCCATTTGTGATTTTTGAAAGCTTGGTTATTATTTTTTTTTTACCAAAGTTCAGTGACCGTTTATGTGCTATACTTAAATTGAAATATTAATTTAAAAACGTCTAATTACATGTTGAGTCTCTAAAAAAATTAATATTTATTTAAAAAAATTAAAAAATTAATGATGTGTAAAGTTAGTAGTGTCGTCCTATCAATACTCGTCGTAACTAAAAGAACCCAATCATTCACTATCTACTCTGTGTGTTTCTCTGATCAAAACTGAAATCCCACTTATTCGGTCGAAATAAACTCAAACTTACTAATATAAGCTTGATTTGGTATCCATATTTTGTATATAAATCTGTGTTGTGCCCTTGTCTGAAGCACCAACAACTTCATATCTCTCAACACAAATAAAAAAAATGTTTCCCATGTCTTCTCCAGCTGTTGCATTCTCCTTTAGCCTTTTGTTCCTCTTATTAGCTTCTGCTGATGCTGCTGCAAATGTAGACATCGGCAAGACCCTCAGCGGCTACTCGGATTTCTCCGACTTCAGCAGCATGTTGAATGAAACGGGTGTTGCGGACCAGATCAATGGCATGTCAACCGTCACTGTTCTTGCTGTTTCCAATGGTAATTTGGGTGCACTTTCCGGCCTATCCTCGGATCAAAAGAAGATGGTGATGAGCGTGCATGTGGTGCTCGATTATTACGATGGAGCCAAGTTCAATAAATCGCATTCTAAACATAACAAGATCCTCACCACACTCTATCAAGAGACCGGGAAAGCCCGCAACCAAGTAGGGTTCTTGAACTTGACCAACACGGGCAAAGGTCCTGTGGTGTTTACATCCGCTGTACCAAACTCTCACCTTGAAGCCCAACTTGTTAAAGAAGTGACTACAAAACCTTATGATCTGTCCGTATTGCAAATTAGTACTCTTTTAAATGTAGCCTCGATTTCGCCTGCTCCATATATCGCTCCCGCAGCTTCCCCTCCGAGGAAGGTCCTAGCACCAGCTTCTACACCTACACCTACATCCACACCTACACCTAGTGTCGACGAAGAGGACGACGTCAAGTCTCCGGCTTCATCGAGGACTAAACCAAGCATGGGATCGGAGCCGGTTGCTGCTGATGCTCCTGCTAATGAAGAGGGAAGCTCTGCTGCATCTGTTGATTATCTGGCCTCTACCATTCTTATGATTTCCACCTCGGCTTGGTTCTTGCTTGCAATGATTTGAGTGGATAAAACAAGAGTCGTCAACTCGACTAATTTAAAATTTTTTTATTCGACTCGGTCGAATGTCTACCCCTACTCAACATGCAACTTCTCAAAAGACATGTACGGAATTCTTCAAATTCTTGTTTGAGATCAATCGTTGTTTTCAAAAGATAAATCAATAAAAGCGATAATTTTTTGTGGTTTCTGGAGCGGCTACTAGTATTTAGTATTGATATTTTTTAAAACTTTTAATAATGTACACACATCCATATTATATTGATCAATTTTGTTGATTAAAACAGTAAAAAGAACGATCCTATTTCAGTTGTCACAGTTCAAGCTTAGGTTCCTTTTTAAAAAGAGGATGATTGGTCCCTTCTGTAGGTCGCGAAAAGAAAGACTGGATGGAGAATTTCGTTCCCCTTCGTTTTTTCTCCTATGTTTCTGTACTTTTGGAGTTGTGTTTCTTTTTTCTTTTTTTCATTTTGCAAGTTTTACTGTCGTGCTTGTAGTCTCTGAAACCAACTTTCCTTCATCTCTCTGTATTGGACCAAGCTACCTCAATGGGGTTTTCAATGAGAAGAGTGTAGATTTTTTTGGTCTTTATCGCCTTTCTTCCACCGTCTTCGTCAGCCTAACATTTAAAAATTGATTTCGGTGCTCGCCAAGTTGACAATATTGGTAGACCTTTAGTGATATTTGTTAGAAATAATTGAATTTGTGTCAATTGGACTCTTATTGTGTAGGCCGTAATTAAATATTGTTGAAATTGTTAAGAGGTTTTAGATTGTTTTTAGTTTGTTAGGCATGAGCCTATATAATGATCTAATCAGGCTTAGATCAATATACGATCAATAACTAATTTTTATTAAATAAAATTTAGATTACTATTCTCTCATCGTTCATCTCCCTTACACAAACACACCACCGTCGCTTTATCTTCTCCGGCCACCATGGCCCCCTTCTCACATGGTATCATTCGCCATTAACGATCACGTCGCCGGTTTCCTTCCGCTACCGCCAATAGTCCTAAAATTGTTCACTTCCGCGGTTCTCATCCAGATCTGGCTCACCGAAGTTGTTTTTCTGGTCGATTCGCTGCTGACGGTCCTGAAGTCATTTCTTTTCCGTTGTTATTTCTGCCGTTCAGATCTATTTTTCTTCTTGGGTCGCAATACTGTTTTTTTTTCTCATCATCCGCCGTTCGTGAGTTGATACCGTTCAGATATGGTGTATTGGATTCTTGTTCGGATCTACTTTTCTTCTTTCAGTTTGAGTTCTCCTTCAGACGAGTTTATCATCACCGTGATAAGCTAACCGGTAACTAAAAGTTTGTTCATATTAGATAATTGATTCCAATTCTTGTCTTCTTTGAATCATGAGGTTCCTTGGTAATTCATTTCCTGATATGACTTAACTCTATTGTCAAATGATGGTTGATTTAGCTTCCGTTTGTATATTATGTTATTCAAGGATCGACACATTCTGCTAAGGTCATTCATATTCGAGTTCAATAATGTCTTGTTGTATGCTAATTGGATGAAAGTTAATCTAGTGGTCCACCAGTGCGTTCGTTGGTTCATGATTTAATTGGTATTTTGCTGAGGTTGTTCACTGGATATCTATCAATCTTTTGCTGGTTCAATTGATTTGTTCTTTGTAGCAGTTTTTATTTGTAGTGAGAAAGTGAAACAAATTACATGTTTAACCAGATTTGCATTGTGAAAATCCTGCTTCAATCTCTATGGGTGCTTGTGACTGCAACTTGTTGATAGTTAAGTTTTCTAAGGTACTTTGGTGTGCTATATTGGTCTGTGTTTGAGCTTAGTCGTAGTTTTCTGGCCTGCAGTTACATTACTGGGGTGATTCGAATTTTAAGAGTGATTACAAGCTTGAATGAGCATTGCAGCGTTTTAAGAGTTGTTTGGTTCGTGATTTTTTTTGGTTTTGGCTAGCTTTGGATTGGTACTTTGGTTTTGGCAAGCTTTGGATTGTTGGTTACGATCTTTGATCTTCAAGCTATTGTAGATTCTAGAGGTGGCATTGTTGGTTTGAGGTTATCAAATTGTTGATTTCATTTGGGCACAAGGTTCTTGATATAGTATGTACTGTTATTGTGGATTTATTCTTGTTCAGTTGAGCACTACTCGTTTGCTGGTTATTTTGCATATGCTGCTTGGATTACTCTATTCATTGCTTCTTCTTTCTGGTTTCTATGGCCAATAAATTTCTAATGGACTTTCGAACGAAAGAAAAGTTGTAAGACAAAAAGGTGAGTTCAAAGAAGAACGAATGGATGGAGAACACCTTCGATTCTCGATAAACCACCAAGTAAGAAATACGAGTTTTGTTTTTAAAGGAAATTCGGATGAAAAATTGGTGTTTGAAGAAAGCATTTTTTTCGTATACCAGCTCTATCAGATCTTTGTGATTGTTTACTTGTTCAAAGAATCAGCTCATTGATGTTTTAGCATCTCAACAAGTTGTTCAATTGGTACAAGTTCTGAAGCATGGGAGTTCAATGAAGATTATCATAGAAATTGTTCTTTTTTTTCTCTTGCAAGCTGACGGTGACTTGAGTCTAAACTGTTGTTGAATGTGATGAAAAGAAGAAGATAAGAAAGAATGCGAAAGAAAGCATCTTTCTAGTACACTGTGAAAAAGGAAAACAGATGTACATTGCTAATCAGCAGTTCAAGGAAAGGAAAATGCAAAGGTTCTGATTTTTCTTCGAGCTCCAGCATTGTGTTCTCACTCGACACACTAGATTGGATCATTTGTTCGTTAGTCAACTTCAAGAAAATTCAGAAAGAAGAAAAGAAAGTAGGATGAATGTTAGAAATAATTGAATTTGTGTCAATTGGGCTCTTATTGTGTAGGCCCGTAACTAAATGTTGTTGAAGTTGTTAGGAGGTTTTAGATTGTTTTTAGTTTGTTAGGCATGAGCCTATATAATGATGTAATCAGGCTTAGATCAATATACGATCAATAACTAATTTTCATTAAATAAAATTTAGATTACTATTCTCTCATCGTTCATCTCCTTTACACAAATACACCACCGTCGCTTTATCTTCTCCGACCACCATGGCCCCCTTCTCACAATATTAACGTTGGACACTTTTTTCTTACTTTAAATCCCCTGCTACTTGTCCGCTCGGATGTTTTGTTCCCTCTACTTAAAAAACTTCAAAAATATCGATTGGAGTTGATCAATAATGAATTATAGAGACCAAAGAGCAATCATATGTTTTAGGCTTAACTAAAAAATTAAGTGTCTAAATTATACAATTTTTTTCTTAGTCTAATTTTTTTAAATAAATTTGATGCCTACATTTCATTCTGCTACTATTTTATTGTTTTTTTTGTTATATCCGTTAAAAAATTCCAATGAATATCTCTTAGCCAATAGCTATCTAACACTTGGCATGTTTTTTAATTTCATTTTCTTTTCTTTTAAAATATATAAAGTGAAACAATTTAAATTAAAATAAATACTTTTTTTTTTTATTTTTTTTTCTTTCTGCCGTTAATAGATGATGTGGCGGGACACGTGACATTTTCATATGCTTCCACGTCGATTTTTTGGTAATTTTTTTTTAAAAAAATCTATTTAAATGACATAAACAATTTGACCATTTTAATTTATAAAGTAAATAAAAAATAAAAATTAAAAAAGGGAAAAGAAACTGTTCATTCTCTTCTCCGTTCAACTTCTTCCCCATCTTCACTTCTCATGTGAAATCCCCATTTCCCGACTACAGAAACCTTTTATTCCTCACGTTTGTTTCAACGAAATTAAAAAAAAGTGAACATTAATTGTTGAAAGAAAAGCAAAAGATTTGGAGATGAGTAGCGATATAGTCTTCAATGAAATTTTTTTCTTCTTGTTGCGTCTCCCCTTATTTGCGATTTCAGAGATTTAAAAAGTGAAATGAGAGTGAAAGTGGGCGATAACTAAAATAAATTGAAAATTTTATAAAATCCAATAAGGGGAGACACAACAAGAAGAAATTTTTTTGAAAATTATTTTATAAAGGTGTGAGGTAGGAATCCAATTCTTTGCATGGTTTGTTTTGTAAATTGAAGTTCGATTTTTAAAATCCTTCTAAATTTTCTTCTGATTTTCAGCACCCGAATTTGTCAGAAAGAATGTGAGATTTTTCCTCTCTTTTTATCCTAAATTAAATTGTACATTTTTGTGGATTTAAGGTTTTTTTACTTAGCTATGTATATGGTTATTCTGATCTTGGTTCTTTAGTTCACCTGTTTGCTTATTAGAGAATCAGCAAAAAAAAGGTGAATCTTTTGATACTTTAACAGCGTGAACTGCAGCGATAACTAAGGTTCATAAAGAAAGAAATAACAAAAGAAAAAAAATGAAAAAGAGATGGGGAAGAAGATAAACGGAGAAGGATAAGATGAACAGTTTCTTTTCCCTTTTTTAATTTTTATTTGTTATTTATTTTATAAATTAAAATGGTCAAATTGCTTAGATGCCATTGAATTAGATTTTTATTTTTATTTTTTTTACTAAAAAAATTCCTGTGGCAGCATATGAGAATATCACGTGTCCTGCCACATCATCTGTGAACGGTGTTAGACTCGGGGCAGTTTAGAAAACGGAATGAAACTATAAGGGGCACATTGAACGCGTCTAAAGTTTAGGCACCACATTGAACTTTCTGTCAAAGTACGAGGGCGCTGGTGCCATTACCCATTTTCCTTATTGTTTCGCTTTGGTTTTTTTTTATTTGTCGTGGTGCAGTCGCCCATGGTTAACATCGTCAACGCCATCAACTTTATCTTATCATCACTAGTCGACAAATTGTTGACTTCATACTCCAATAAATTTGTTGATGTATTCCAACAATACTTATTGTTGGAGTATAGGATCAACAATACTTAATTTGTCGGTGTATTTCAACGACAATAAAACTAATCATCTAAGCCGTTAACTAGCCATGTTATGAGTCTAGAGTAGTTAGTTGTTGAACTGTTGTAAATATGTTAGTTGTGGTGAGTCAACAAGAGTAGTTATGAGTATGTTAAGATACCGTTTCTAGACTGACTCACCATAACTTTGTATAAATTCACTCGGTCTCTATTTGTGATATTACGAGTATTTTAATAAAGCTTTCAGAGAGTACCGTCTCGCTTTCTATCCATTTCCTTCCTTATTGTTGAATCGTAATAAGCCATCTAAGTTGTTGACCAAACCGAGTCGCTGTGACAAACTATTTGACCAAGCTGTGTAAGTCGCTGACCGAGTTAATTAAGTCATCGTCCATCGTTGACTTTAACCACTGGTAATAGTGGACCGAACTTTGAAGCTATCTAAAGTGAAAATTAACTTTTAAATGAACATAAAATCAACCTTTTAAATCATCTCTGGTGGTTTAGATGTTATTATGGGCCAAGCTGAGGAGGACACCCCGTTACAGAATTGTGATAGTACCAAGAGAGCTCGTGTTCAATCATCTCTGGTGGGCTCTCCTATTTCTGATGGACTGGATAATACCAATTCTATTTTGGCAGGCTCCTCGAAAGGGGCCAGCCCAGCCCAATGAGACTTTTGAGTTGGAACGTTCGGGGCCTGGGGATGGACCGAACTGTTCGACGTTTTCGCGCTATTATGCGTGATTTATCCCCTTCGGTAGTTTTTCTGATGGAAACAAAACTACCAGCGATCAAGATGGAGCGAATTAGGAAGTTGTGTTGATTTATGAATGGAGTTGAAGTCAGTTCGAATGGTAGGAGTGGTGGCCTTTGCTTAGGATGGAAGGAGAATGTCAATCTCTCTATACGGTCTTTTTCTATTTACCATATTGACGCCATGATTGTAGAAGGAGAAAATGGACGATGTTGGAGACTGACGGGCTTTTATGGCGCCCCGGAGGTTCAGAATAGAGTCCACTAGTGGAATCTTCTGCGGCGTTTGAATGACCGGCCGGATGTGCCATGGTGTGTTATTGGCGATTTTAATGAGTTGTTATATCAACATGAGAAATCTGGTGGCAATCTTCGACACGAATGGCAAATGCAGAATTTTCAGTCGGCTTTGGAGGACTGTGGGCTTCTGGATATGGGCTACAAAGGTGTCTGGTATACCTGGGAGTGGGGTAGGACAGCGGAGAACAACATTCGAGAGAGACTTGATAGGGGTGTAATGTCCCTAAATTGGGAGGAAGCTTTTCCAAACTATCAGATTGACCATCTACCGCATTCACTCTCGGACCATTGCCCCTTGTTACTTAATACGAAGCCCAATCTGTATCACCCGGACCAAATATGGCATTTTAAATTTGAGGCGGCCTGGTTACTTGAGGATTCATGCGAAGAGGAAGTCAGGAAACTTTGGACGAGTTCTATGAGCTCTGTACCCGAACGTCTTTTGGAGGTTAGTTCGGGCCTTGATAGATGGTTTCGTCATCTGAAAAAGGCCAAGAAACTAACTATTCGGGAGCTACAAGCCCGTATCACTGAGCTATCAGAGAAGGAGGTGACAGAGGAAACAATTGGTGAACTAATAGAGTCCAAACTCGACTTGAATCTGGAACTTGACAAGGAGGAAGTTTTCTGGGAGCAACGGGCAAGGGCAAATTGGCTGAAGAATGGAGACAGAAATACGAGTTTTTTCCATCGATATGCCAGCCATCGGAAATGACGAAATTTCATTCGGGGTCTTATGACAGATGAAGGCACTTTTCAAGAAGATTGTGTGGAGGTAAAACGTATTGCAGTAGAATATTTTTCGAATTTATTCACCACTGGCAGTAATGCCGACCCCTCTAATATCCTCCAGGGTATTTCTCCCCGCATTACCCAGGAGATGAATCAACTCCTCCTAAGGCAATTTACCAAAGATGATGTTTTTGAAGCGCTTAATTCGATGAGCCCCCTCAAAGCCTCGGGAGCAGATGGTCTGGGTGCAGTGTTCTACCAGAGATTCTGGGGAATTCTGGGAACAGATATAGCGCATTTTTGCATTGGGGTTCTAAGAGGAGAATTCCCTATTGAAGAAATTAACAAGACTCATATTGTCTTGATTCCGAAAATTTCAGATGCCCGTTCGATGAAACAGTTCCGACCGATAGCACTGTGTAACGTTCTGTTCAAGATAATCTCAAAAATGCTAGCAAACAGGCTGAAAGTTGTGTTGGAAGATTGCATAGATGAGGCCCAAAGTGCTTTTGTCCCTGGTCGTTTGATTTCGGATAACATCGTGCCAGCCTATGAGATTCTCGACTCGTTAAAGAAGAAAAGATTTGGGAAGCGTGGTTCTTTTGCCCTTAAGCTCGATATGAGCAAGGCCTATGACCGGGTCGAATGGAATTTTGTGGAATGCATTATGATCAGGATGGGTTTTGACCCGGGTTTTATTCAGATGATTATGCGGTGTATTCGTACAGTTTCTTATTCTGTCATCGTCAATGGAACCACCAGCGAGTATTTCCTCCCGTCTAGGGGTCTACGACAAGGGGATCCCATCAGTCCCTATTTGTTTCTTTTATGTGGGGAAGGTCTTTCATCTCTTCTTCGCTCAGCTACATCAGAGGGAAGCCTCAGGGGTGTTCGAATTGCTAGGGGAGCCCCACTGGTGAGCCACTTACTTTTTGCTGATGACTGCATAATATTTGGGGAGGCGTTGGCAACTGATGCAAGTAAGCTTATTTCCCTTCTTCGTGAATATGGTGATTGTTCGGGGTCAGATTGTTAATTATGAAAAGTCAAGTTTATTTTTTAGCAGCAATGTTATTGCTGGTAATAGAGAAGATGTAAGTCGTATCTTACCTGTCCCAGAGATCACTTGTCCAGAGAGATACTTGGGCCTACCAGCTATAGTGGGCCGAGGTAAAAGGAAGGCTTTTAGCTATCTAAAAGATCGCATTGGAAGTAAAGCCCAATCCCTTAGTGCAAAAACGCTCTCACAAGGAGGTAAGGAGGTTTTTATAAAATCTATACTTCAGGCTATTCCATTGTTTGCAATGTCTTGTTTCTTGCTCCCCATAACATTCTGTAAGGAATTGGAAGCTATTTCAGCAAGATACTGGTGGCAAAAGAATGCAGTTAGGAGAGGAATTCATTGGGTATCGTGGACAGAATTGTGTAAACCAAAGGAGGAAGGAGGGATGGGCTTTCGGGACCTTGGGAAGTTTAATGTTGCCCTGTTGGCTAAGCAGGGTTGGCGTCTGCTAAAAAAACCCAACTCCCTAGTGGCCCGTCTGTTAAAGGCGAAATACTACCCTCGGTCGGACTTCCTTACAGCTGATTTGGGCTCATCACCCTCAATGGTGTGGAGAAGCATTTGGAGTTCACGAAAGCTCCTCGAAATGGGCCTTGGATGAAACATTGGATCGGGGTCCAATGTATCCATATGGAACGACTACTGGCTCCCGGGCTTGCCTTCTGAACGGGTTCGGACCACTCCTGTTACAGGAATCAACATGGTATCCGATCTGATGCAGACTGATACGAATAGGTGGGATCAGCACCTCATTCGTACAATTTTTGAAGCTACAGAAGCCGAGAAAATCCTAAAGATCAAATTGCCTCTGTTCTATCAAGAAGATATCCTAGTTTGGAGAGGTGAAGGCTCATGGATTTACTTCGTCCGAAGTGGATACAAGCTACTTTTGGGTACTCCTAATATGTCTGACTCGCATACGAACCCCTATAAGATTATCTGGCGGACTCAGTGTCCTTCAAAGATAAAAATTCTAGCTTGGAGAATGTCCAGGAATTTAGTGCCTACAATGCTAAATCTGGTAGCTAAAAGAGTACTGAATGATCCTATTTGCCCTAGATGTAAGCTTTTTCTTGAAAGCGCCTTACATGTTACTAGAGATTGTTTCTTTGCAGAGGAAGTTTGGCGTTTGCTCAGAGTTTACAAAAGTGATTGGAATCAGTTCACAAATTTCCAGGATTGGTTATCACATGTTTTTAAAGCTACAAATCAATCTATGCATAGCAGAATTTTAATTGCAATTTGGGCACTGTGGTATTCAAGGAATATTCTAATATATGAAGGCAAATTACAACGCACCGATGAGGTTTTTACCTTCATTATGGGCTATAGCCAGGGGCTCTCTGTCACCACCACCAGATTCGAGCATCAGTCGCGGTTCGCCGAGGCGCGTTGGCTGCCTCCGCCGGAGGGTACCTACAAGTTAAACACCGACGCCATTTACAAAGCCACTGAAAAATGTGCAGGTTTAGGGTTTATTATCCGAAACGCAAGAGGGGATGTTATCGGAGCGGGCCATCGACAAGTAACAGGGGTTACCTCTGTCTTTGAAGCAGAGGCTCTCGGCGTTCTGCATGGTCTCCGGTTTGCATGTGACCTGGGCCTCCGTCGTCTTGCGGTTGAAGGCGACAGTCGAACCGTCGCGCTCAAGCTCACCTCCCAAGAACCAGATTTGTCAGATATTGGTCGAATAATACGAGATTCAAAGGAGGTTAGTAAGAACTTCACCTGGTGTAGTTTCGGTTTTGTCGGCCGCTCCGGAAATCAAACGACGCATGCGTTGGCGACAGACGGCTTGCGAAACATAGATGAACGGTACTGGATCGAAGAGGTACCGGCCCATATCTACCGGCTGGTGGAAGGAGATCGTCGATTTGTTGAACCACCATAGGTCGGGGCTTAGAAAATGAAGAATCGTAAGGGGGTTGATCTTTTGAAACTAGATTCTCTGGAGGCTTTCTCAGAGCCACAACCCTCCCCTTATCTCTACTGAAATTCCTAAAAGCCTTATCCCTTTAGAGTAGAGGTATACCATCGGTCAAGCCTTTTACTTTTTTAGCTGTTTTTTCTCTCTCCTTTTATGACCGTTTATGTATTACTTACTTTTCTTTATTAATCAAATAAATGACCGATGTTTCATTTCAAAAAAAAAATCAACCTTTTAAATAAAATAAAATAAAATAATGATTTAAATAATTTTACTTAAAAGTTTTTCCTAATAAATTGGTCGTGTATTTAAAACTGACAAACGAATCGCGTGAACAAATTATTTTAAGTATAAGTTTAAAATAAAATGAGAAGTAATATTTTTCTAAATCAAATTACATAAATTTTAAAATAAATTTTCACATAATCATTTCACCAGGGATGTATTCAACCGTTGGTGGTTAGGAGGCGATTGTTTTTTTGAAAATTTTAAAATTATATATAATTTATAATATTTTTAAAATTATTTTATATATTTTTATTTAAAATTTATTTTCGCTCTCCTAACATTTAGTAGTTCGCTCTTAGAATTTTATAGATTTGTCTGCTAACATAAAATCATGTATTCGTCCCTGCATTGCACTAAGTATAGTTAAAATGCAACATGAAAAATAAAACTAACTCAACGCAAATTGAGTCTAGTGGGATGAAACATTAAATCCCTTAAGCAATGACAGATGTTTGAATTCTAACCGTGTGAATGGAACAAAATGAGTTGAAAGGTTGCGTACTTGCTTCCATCATCTACATCAAAAAGGTTAATTTTAAGTAAGAACAATTTGCAACATTTGAAGCTAGCGTACCCATACGCTATCAGTACCGTACCGATACAGGTTTGGAACTAGTAACATATCGGTACGGTAAAAATATCGTACCGGTACTACAAGATATCGCTGAAAATTCAATGACCAAAAAATGTATCGGTACACATACCGTACCGATACCGTAATATCCAGCGTACCCGTACGCGTGAGAGTATTGTACTAGTACGGTAAGTTATCACTGAATTTTTATTGGCTAAAAAATGTACCGGTACACATAGCGTATCGGTATGGTATTCTCACGCGTATCGGTACGGTATTCTCACGCATACCGGTACGCAAAGAATATCGTACTGATACGCGCGACGAACAATAAAATTGGGGGTTTCGGATCGGCCATTAATTTTACGAATCAATAAAAAAATTGGCTTGCTGTAACTGATTTTGGGGTCTTAGCAAAGGCGTTGGGTTCTCAATTTTGAATTACATAAGCCAATTAACATAATTTTGGTTAGGGTGATGATTAGGATTTCAAAAATTGGGGATAAATTACCTAATTACAACAAAGAATTAGGACTAGCGGCGGCAAAGGTTGTCGGCGACGACGGCGGTTGGCGGTGGGTGCAGCGGCAATTGGGTTAATTTCAAAGCAAAAAAACCTAGGATTTTTTTATTTGAGATAATTTATTTTGATTAATAATATTTAAAATAAATTTAAAACTAAAAAATACTTTAATTAAATTGCATTTTTAATTTTTAAAAAATTATAATTACGCATTAAGTACTATAAATTTAAAAATTTTATAAAATAATTTATCAATGTTTATCGGTGCTCATCAATAGTTGTGCTCATCGTTACTCGATAAAAGCTATAGAATTTTCCGAGAAATAATTTAAGACTGAGTGAGTAACAAATTCTCAAAGTTTAAAATTTACAATGAGTCACGTCCCTAACAAACAGGGATTCGGTTTTTACCAGACGAAAGAACCCCACATGTTCACTATCTACTCTCTCTGTTACTCTAACCAAACTGAAATCCCACTTATTCGGTCGAAATAAACTCAAACCTACTAATATAGGGTTGAATTGGTATCTACAATTTGTATATAAATCCTGTGTTGTACCCTGGTCTGAAGCACCAATAACATCATATCTCTCAACACACAAATAAAAAAAATGTTTCCCATGTCTTCTACAGATGTTGCATTCTCCTTTAGCCTTTTGTTCCTCTTATTAGCTTCTGCTGATGCTGCTGCAAATGTAGACATCGGCAAGACCCTCAGCGGCTACTCGGATTTCTCCGACTTCAGCAGCATGTTGAATGAAACGGGTGTTGCGGACCAGATCAATAGCATGCAAACCGTCACTGTTCTTGTTGTTTCCAATGGTAATTTGGGTGCACTTTCCGGCCTATCCTCGGATCAAAAGAAGATGGTGATGAGCGTGCATGTGGTGCTCGATTATTACGATGGAGCCAAGTTCAATAAATCGCATTCTAAACATAACAAGATCCTCACCACACTCTATCAAGAGACCGGGAAAGCCCGCAACCATGTAGGGTTCTTGAACTTGACCAACACGGGCAAAGGTCCCGTGGTGTTTACATCCGCTGTACCAAACACTCACCTTGAAGCCCAACTTGTTAAAGAAGTGACTACAAAACCTTATGATCTTTCCGTATTGCAAATTAGTACTCTTTTAGATGTAGCCTCGGTTTCCCCTGCTCCATATATCGCTCCCGCGGCTTCCCCTCCGAGGAAGGTCCTAGCACCAGCATCAGCTCCTACACCTACATCTACACCTACACCT
The DNA here is from genome assembly GCA_958450335.1 of Hibiscus tridactylites. Taxonomy (NCBI): domain Eukaryota; kingdom Viridiplantae; phylum Streptophyta; class Magnoliopsida; order Malvales; family Malvaceae; genus Hibiscus; species Hibiscus tridactylites. Next base: position 9,721,383 of record OY288274.1, read on the forward strand.
AGTGTCGACGATGAGGAGGACGTCAAGTCTCCGGCTTCATCCAGGACTAAACCAAGCATGGGATCGGAGCCAGTTGCTGCTGATGCTCCTGCTAGTGAAGAGGGAAGCTCTGCTGCTGCATCTGTGGATTATCTGGCCTCTACCATTCTTATGATTTCCACTTCGGCTTGGTTCTTGCTGGCAATGATTTGAGTTATAAAATAAGTCCTAGTCAATAAGACTAGTTGGGAACTTTTTACTCGACTCAGATCGAATGTTCAACTCTACTCAACATGCAGCTTCTCGGAAGACATCTACAGAATTGCTCAAATTCTTGTTTGAGCTCAATCGTTGTTTTCAAAAGATAAATCAATAAAAGCGATATTTTTTTATGGTTTCTGCTGCTGCTATTAACTAAACAAATAATAATAATAAGTATAGTATGTTATTATTGATTTTAATTTTTAATAACATACATCTTATAAAGAAAGTCACTTAAATTCAAATCTCTCGATTGAATCTAAATATCTTAAAATTAACGTATACTTTTTCCTCTAAGCACAAGATTGGGTTCATCATTTTCTATCTAGTGCTACTAAAACTAGACGCTAAATATTTTTTTATTAGAATAACCCCTATTGTCAAAGCGATTACAAATTTGGGATAAAGCTAAAAATAGAATATGCAGCGTTGAATTCAAATCCCATTTGTACGAGATTTTTACATGAAAGATTAAAATTATAATGACTATTATATAGATTGATGAACATATCAAAAGAATTTTACACATAGTTTGGTGGTGCTTACTTCACACGTCCATATTATATTGCTCAGTTTTGTTGATTAAAACAGTAAAAAGATGGGGGATTCGATCCTCCCTTTTGATGATAACTGGGTTCCCTCACTTGGCACTTTGCGGCCATATATTAGACAACCGGCAGCTGCACTACAAATACAGAGAGTAAAGAACCTGGTCGATATGCATTGTGAGTGCAGGGATGTAAAAACAGGTAATCGAATGGGTTTCAGGTCGGGTACTGTCAGGTCGGGTAAAATCGGGTACAAGTCATTTTTCTATTTTGACTCGACTCGGGTCGGGTGCGGGTCCATTCAAGTCGGGTCCATTTCAGATCGGGTCCATTTCAGGTCGGGTTCATTTCAGGTCGGATCAAAACGGGTCGGGTCCGAAGCAGATAATTGACAGGTAATTCGGGTTCGGATACACTTCAGGTCGAGTCCATTTCAGGTCGGGTCCGTTTCAGGTCAGGTCCGTTTCAGGTCGGGTCCGTTTCAGGTCGGGTCCGTTTCAGGTCGGGTCCATTTCAGGTCGGGTCCATTTCAGGTCGGGTTCATTTCAGGTCGGTTGCATTTCAGGTCGGGTGCATTTCAGGTCGGGTAATTTTAGGTCGGGTAATTTCAGGTCGGGTAATTCAGGTCGGGGTATTTTTAGGATTGAAATTCGTATTGAGTTTGAGTTCGGTACAACCATATAAGTAGTCGATAGACTTTAGGTTGACCTTCGTCAATCGTCATTGATTTGGAGTTAATTATTTAAGGTCATATCAAATTAAAATTATAAAATATTGGAGTAATTAAAAAATAATGAAAATGAGTCAATTTAGACTGTAAAGGGGTCAATTTGGATTAAAAATAAAGTTTCACGGATTATAATGAACAAAAATATCAAATTAAAATTATAAAACATTAGACAAATTTAAAAGAAAACAATGAAAACGGGTCAATTTGGAATAAAAATAAAATTTTGGGGACTGTAATGAACAAAAATTATCAAATTAAAAGTATAAAAATTAGAGTAATTAAAAAAACAATAAGTATATGTCAATTTAGAATAAAAATAAAGTTTTAGGATCTAGAATGAACAAAATTTCAAATTAAAATTATAAAACATGATGAATTAAAATATATATAGGGGACAATATGGAATTAAAATAAAGTTAATGGACTAGAATGAAGAAAATATCAAATTAAAATAATAAAATATTGGACAAATTAAAAAAGTAAATGTGGGTCAATTTGGAATAATAAATGTTGACAAATTAAAATAAAGTTAAGGGACTATAATGAAAAAAATACTAAAACACACATGTATACATACATACTAAAACACATATATGCATGCATTTAAGTTTTAGTATATATATGTATGTATGTATGTATGTATGTATGTATGTATGTATGTATGTATGTATGTATGTATGTATGTATGTATGTATGTATGTATGTATGTATGTATGTATGTATGTATGTATGTATGTATGTTTTAGTATGTATATATATATATGTATGTAAGTTTTAGTATGCATATATTGTTTTTTATATTTATATATATATACTAGATATTTGTATGTATATATGTATACCCCTAAACAATACCCATAAACCTCAACCCTTAAGTCTTATAATCACTAATAATTAGAGTACAAGCCTAATTCCCTAATTCTTAAACTAATCTCATAACCCCAAATAATTAAGTTGACACATTTACCCCTAAACCCCAAACATGAATATCTAAATCTTACAGACACTATTCACTAATAATTAGAGTGCAAGCCTAATTACATAATCCCTAAATTAATCTCATAGTCCAAACAATCAACTTGACACACTTACCCTTAAACCCTAAACATAAACTCATAAATCTAACAAACAAAATAAATTGAAACATAAAAGTGACAAATCTAAAAATAAATTATTAATTAGAGCCCAAATCACAAATGGATAAAATTATTAAACCTAATTACTTACCAAATCTTTATACGAGGACCAAATCAAATTTAAAGCAAACAAAAAACTTAATAATTAATTAATTAGTTTATGAAGCATGGCCTAATTAAATAAAATTTAAAGAAATTAAACCAAAAGTTAAGACTAAAAAAATAAATTAAAACTTAAAAAACCTAAATCCTAATCATCTAATTAAGGAAGGACCTAAAGGATAATTAACCCCTAAATAAAAAAATCCCACCTCCATTCTCAATTTGTTTCATATGCGGCAAAATTCCCCCCACCCCCACCAATTTTGTTTCTGGCGGCAAAATCCCCCCTCTCATTTTGTTTTTATTTGATATGATGCCAAAATTTGATATGTTACCAAAATCCCTCCCATAATTTCCTATCAATCAAAAAAAATTTTTAATAAAATATTTCTTAAATTTAATGATCACAATTAATAAATTAATTTAAATTTTAAATAATTTGTTTTAAATTCATCCATCACAACTTATTAATTTAATAAAACTTTTAAATTTTTAATATTTTTAATAAAATAAATTAAAATATGTTAATTCTTATTAAACCTCACAAATAATTTATATTGAACGAGTTAGTATTAAATTAATTTAATAAATGAATACTTTACATTTATCAACACTTTAAATTTATCAAATCGTAGACTTCTTCAACTATATATCAGATAAATATCAAGTCAGATCAATATCAGTTCAGGTTAAAAATAGGTTAGGTTCAAAGCAGGTCGGGTTAATTAACATGTCGGGTTCAAAACAGGTCGGGTTCAAAATAGGTCGGGTCCAAAACAGGTCGGCTTCAAAACAGGTCGGGTAATATCGGATCTCGGGTCAATTTAGTCGGGTAAAATCGGTTATCTACCAGGTCGGCTTCGGGTTCAGGTTCGTTTCAGTCGGGCGCAGGTCGGGTTTCAGGTCCACAATAACAGGTCCAATTCGGGTTCGAGTCGTTTTCAGTCGGACGCAGGTCGGGTTCGGTCACTACAGTAACAGGTCGAACTCAAGTCTGGGTCAACAACAGTCGGTTACAAATCGGGTTCAGGTCATTAAATTTTCAGGTCAAATTAGGTTCTGACTCGAGCAGGTTTCAGTCGGGTTTTCAGGTCTGGTCAGCTTTTTACATCCCTAATGAGTGGGACATTACCAAATTATCTATGCTTTTCAATACATGTGTTATTTACCACATTTTAAACATTCGTTGTCCCGATAGCTCTGACATCCCTGACAAGCCGACATGGAGCTTAACAGAAAATCTCTCCTTTGAAATTAAGTCAGCTTATTCGCTCCGGACTAGTGGAAGCTGGAGCCCAAAGTCAACAAACTGGAAAAGATTATGGTCATTGGGCGTGCCACAACGTGTTCGCTTTTTCCTTTGGCTAGCTTTGCATGGCAAACTGTTGACCTATGTGGAATGATGTCACCGTGCCTTAAACAATAGTCCCTATTGCCCATGCTGCAACACTGCAAATGAAACAATTATTCATATGCTTCGGGGCTGCTCTTTTGTTAAGGAGGTTTAGAGGAATTTACTCCTACCGCAACTTTATACTTCCTTCTCTTGTGCGGATCCACAATCGTGGCTCCAAAAGAATCTATCTGATGCGTCGATTCCTACGACATGGGGAGTAGAATGGTCGATTCTCTTCGCGTCCACAACTTGGCAAATCTGGAAAAACAGGAACGAGAGGGTCTTCACTGGTTCCCACTGTTGTGCGTCGCAAACTCTTCAGCGAAGCGTGACTTGGGCACGCTACTATTCTGAATCTGTTGTGGTGTTGCCTTTGACCATGTCTACCCCGTCTTTGATGCATTGGCCAAAACCAAGTGTTGGTTGGGTTTGCTTAAATACAGATGGTGCGGTTGCACAAAGAACTGGAACTGGCTCAATAGGCGGCATATTTCGATCAAATGATGGTACATGGATCCTTGTTTATAATAGAACATTAGGCATATCTCACCCTCTCCAATCAAAACTTTGGGGAATCTTTGTTGGGCTACAACTCGCTTGGGAAAATGGTTTTGAGAGACTCTTAATCCAATCTGATAGTAAAGAAGCTCTCGATCGCTTGAATAGTACAAACGCGCACTCCAATCATTGTTTGCTGGTTCGTGCCATTGTGAAATTGCGAGGCCGGTGTTGGGCTACGACAACCCAATGGATTTCACGTTCTGCGAATAAGCTTGCAGACGGTCTAGCCAAGTTCGTCAATCTTCCTTGCTACTCTTTGACTACTTTCGACGTACCTCCAGACTCTCTTTTGCACCTTGTTGATTTTGTTGCTTTGAACTCTCTGTAATTTTTTATAGTTCTCTTTAATCCAAAAAAAAAACAGTAAAAAGATGCAATAATTAAAATGCACATATCATATAATGCTAATAGTAAATATTTGATTGGTTTTACATTTGGCCGGTTGATCAACCTATTCATCTTTATTTCTTCATATTCTTTAAATTATAAGTTTTAGACTCACTAAAAACACTCATTCCTTCTCCTAAAATTCCTTCTTCCTCTTCTTTCTAAGTAAGATTAAAATTAGAAATAAGATTTGTCAAAAAAATTGTAAAATATAAAAAACTAAAAGAACAAGAACATAAAGAGAAATGAAGTTTTATAAACTTTAAAGTAAAAATATGCTAAGAACAAGAGATGATTCTCTAGCTTAACCTACTAAAAACCCTAATATAACCCTAACATACTAAAAGATAAATCTTAAAAGTATTTAAATTAAATACAAAAGATAATCCAAAGTTTAAATTTTAAACCCGTCTGAAAAAGCTATAAAAAATGCGGTTGATAAGCTATTACCGCTGCTGATGTCATCTTCTAGAAACTACTGACTTGATGCCACATAAGCTTTCATGCCCAAATTCATCCCCACTGGCCCAGACTTGACTCCATATAAAAATTGCAGAATTTTTGCCTCTTTTCATTGTGTTTTCCAGAATTAAAAACCTGCACGAAAAACACATAATAAAGTCCAAATCAGCATCACACTCTAACCATTAGAGGCATAATTAAAGATGAAATAGTGACCATTTTAGCTACTTATCAAAAGAATTGTAGTTTAGAACGTGGTAGTAATATCTCGAGAAAAACCATCAAAATTGATCAAAAAGCTTAATTCATTCAATTTATTGGTTTGAAAGTTTAATTGGGCGCAAAAATATTTAAAGATTTTTTTTTCAAAAGCTTCAATCACCCTTAAACCTAAAACGATTTAAGTAATAATTTTGTTGAAACAAATTACTTAAATAATTTTAAATAAAAAAATTATAGATTGCAAACATAAAACGAAATTTCTCCAAATTTAATCATCATAGCAAACAATACAAATATTAAAGAAATTTACACATACCTAACGCGTACACACGACAGAAGATATAATTAAAATACAACACGAACTAAACACGAATAAAAACTTAAAGCAAAAAGTCTAAAATAAGTTATTAGCCCATAAAAAGCCGGATAAATATATTATAATAAATTCTCAAAGTTTAAAATTTACAATGAGTCAAGTCCCTAACTAACCTGGTGTGCAAACAAACAGCACTCCACATATTTACTATCTGCTCCCTCCGTTTCTCTGACCAAACCTGAAATTCCACATCTTTGGTCGAAATAAACTCAAACTTACTAATACAGGCTTGAATTGGTATCCACATTTAGTATATAAATCCTGTGTTGTGCCCTTGTCTGAAGCACCAACAACTTCATATCTCTCAACACACAAATAAAAAAAAATGTTTCACATGTGTTCTCCAGCTGTTGCATTCTCCTTCAGCCTTTTGTTCCTCTTATTAGCTGCTGTTGATGCTGCTGCAAATGTAGACATCGGCAAGACCCTCAGCGGCTACTCGGATTTCTCCGACTTCAGCAGCATGTTGAACGAAACGGGTGTTGCGGACCAGATCAATAGCATGCAAACCGTCACTGTTCTTGTTGTTTCCAATGGTAATTTGGGTGCACTTTCCGGCCTATCCTCGGATCAAAAGAAGATGGTGATGAGCGTGCATGTGGTGCTCGATTATTACGATGGAGCCAAGTTCAATAAATCGCATTCTAAACATAACAAGATCCTCACCACACTCTATCAAGAGACCGGGAAAGCCCGCAACCATGTAGGGTTCTTGAACTTGACCAACACGGGCAAAGGTCCCGTGGTGTTTACATCCGCTGTACCAAACTCTCACCTTGAAGCCCAACTTGTTAAAGAAGTGACTACAAAACCCTATGATCTTTCCGTATTGCAAATTAGTAGTCTTTTAGATGTAGCCTCGGTTTCCCCAGCTCCATATATCGCTCCCGCGGCTTCCCCTCCGAGGAAGGTCCTAGCACCAGCATCAGCTCCTACACCTACAGCTACACCTACATCTACACCTACACCTAGTGTCGACGATGAGGAGGACGTCAAGTCTCCGGCTTCATCGAGGACTAAACCAAGCATGGGATCGGAGCCGGTTGCTGCTGATGCTCCTGCTAGTGAAGAGGGAAGCTCTGCTGCATCTGTGGATTATCTGGCTTCTACCATTCTTATGATTTCCACTTGGGCTTGGTTCTTGCTTGCAATGATTTGAGTGGATAAAACAAGGGGATTTATCAAGCAAAACCGTTTCACGATTCAATCAGCATTCATTACTGGACAAGTAAGACAGTAGCAAGATCAGAATCGATAAATACAATAATCAACTGATCAAATCACGCAAAACTCATCAAAGAAATGTAGTTTGGATAAAGAGAATGGAAGCAGAATTCATTGAATTCTTGCTTGAAATCGATGGTTGTTTTCAAAAGATAAATCAATAAAAGCGATAATTTTTGTGGTTTTTGGAGCGACTACTAATTAAAAAAATAATAGTATCACATTATTATGCAATAGCTTTTGCCATTTTCTATCTAGTACTACTACAATTAAATGCTATGCATTTTTCTATTAGAATAACCCCTTTTGTACGAGAATTTTTACATGAAAAATTAAGTTTTCATTTCCAACAACTAAATTTAATGACTATTATATAGATTGATGACAATATCAAAAGAACATGTAGTTTGGTGATACACATATATTACAGTGATCAGTTTTGTTGATTAAAATAGTAAAAAAATGCAATAAATAAAACATGCATATCATACAATGCTAATAGTAGAATATGAAGAAGAAGAAAAAACAATAATAAAAACTTTGAAAATATGGATTGAAGTTGTTAGAAATCAAACTTGATTAATTGAAGATAATATATAGTATAAGAATATCTTAGAAAAATGGAGAGCTTGGTGGCATGATCTCGATCACTCTTGAAGAATTGAGTGAGGCGACAAAAGAGTGTTAAAGATGTGAATCATGAAGATGGGTAGCAAATATCTCCACGTGACAGCAAAATATAATAATTAAGAAGCGTATGGATTTAACTAGATGCATGTGGCAATTTCTAGAGATGTTTGTAGGATTAGTTTAATAATTTTTAGAACATGTTTATGTCGGTTTAAGAGTATTATAAATAGGGATGTGTTGTTGGTTAATATGTATGAGGTGAGAAGTGAAATTGTGAGTGAAAAAAAACAAAAAAAACAGTGAGTACTAGAAACTAATAGTGAGTGTGTGTAAGTGAAAGAAAGAAAACAAAAGTCTGAAATTTAGTTTTTTGGTGAGAAACTTGCAACAGCAAGTACTTTAGTTGTACTTTGGTTCGTTTATAAACATTTGAGTTATATATTATATCGAGTGCCCACTTTCGCTTCCAACAAGTGGTATCAGAGCCAGGTTCGAGTTCACGCCAGGAGAAGATGAAACACAAGAATATATGAATGTTTTCAGGAGAATGGGTTCATAAAGAGTCCGTACGAAATACCTTGTATAGAAAGAAGAATAAAGATGGTGATATCATGATCGTGTGTTTATATGTGGATGACATGATCTTCACCGGAAACAACACAGGTATGTTTCACGATTTCAAGAAAACTATGACTAAAGAATTTGAAATGACAGATATCGGTGAGATGTTATATTTTCTTAGAGTCGAGGTGAAGCAAATGGAAGAAGAAATTTTCTTATCCAAAAAAAGTACGCGGAGCAAATCTAAAGCAAATTTAGAATGAGAGATTGCAAAGCGGTAGCCACTTCAGCAGAAACAAGCATGAAATTAACTGTTGATTCAACAAGAGAGTCAGCGAATCCAACATTGTTTAATAGCATCGTTGGAAGTTTAAGGTATCTAACTATCACACGACCAGATATAATATACGCTGTGAGACTGGTAAGCAGATTCATGGAGAATCTAAAACAAGATCACTAGATTGCAGCAAAGAGAATTTTGAGATATGTCAAAGGTACGTTGGATCATGGTTTATTATATACACATTCACAGAATTCAAAGTTAGTCGGTTACTCCGATAGTAATTATGGGGGAGACATAGATGATCGAAAGAGTACTTCTAGATATCTATTTCATATAGGCTCTGCAATATTTTCATGGTCATCAAAAAGCAATAAACGGTAGCTCTCTCGACATGTGAAGTAAAATACATAGCTGCTGCAACGTGCACCTGTCAAGCAATTTTGTTGAAGAATATTTTGGACGAGTTAAATTTTACGCAAGAAGGACCAACTACAATTTATGTCGACAACAAATCCACCATATCTCTCGCAGAGAATTATGTCTCCCATAACTGAAGCAAGCATATCAATACAAAGTATCACTTCATACGATAACATGTGAAGAACAAAAATGTGGAGTTAGTCTATTGCAAGATATAAAATTAATTAGCATATATTTTTACGAAGCCATTGAAAGCAGATACATTTCACAGTCTAAAAGAAAAATTAGGGATGAAGAATCAAGTTTGAGGGGAAGTGTTAGAAATCAAACTTGATTAATTGAAGATAATATATAGTATAAAAATATCTTAGAAAAATGAAGAGCTTGGTGGCATGATCTCGATCATTCTTGAAGAATTGAGTGAGGCGGCAAAGAAGTGTTAAAGTTGTGAATCATGAAGATGGGCAGCAAATATCTCCACGTGGCAGCAAAATATAATAATTAAGAAGCGTATGGATTTAACTAGAAGCGTGTGGAAATTTCTAAAGATGTCTTGTAAGATTAGTTTAATAATTTCTAAAACATGTTTATGTCGGTTTAAGAGTATTATAAATAGGGATGTGTTGTTGGTTAATATGTATGAGGTGAGAAGTGAAATTGTGAGTGAAAAAAACAAAAAAAACAGTGAGTGCTAGAAACTAATAGTGAGTGTGTGTAAGTGAAAGAAAGAAAACAAAAGTGTGAAATTTAGATTTTTGTGAGAAACTTGCAGCAGCAAGTACTTTGGTTGTACTTTGATTCGTTTATAAATATTTGAGTTATATATTATATCGAGTGTCCACTTTTATTTCTAACAGAAGTCGATCAATAGTAAATGGTAGAAACTAGAGAGCAATAGTATATTTTAACCCCGCCGAAGAAATCAATTCTTAAACTAAAATAAAAGAAGGGGTAATATTGTCTATTATTTTTGTTTGTTAATTTTCAGTTATATGAAAAAGGGAAAATTTTAGAGTAAACGTTTAATATGTATCATTAATTATTTTAATAATTTTTAAAATCATGTCAACCTAAAACATGATTAATCCTTTTTTAGAATAAAATATGTTTAAACACCAACTTTTAGATTTTTTTAAAAAATTTGTCCACTTTTTATTTTAATTACTTTATTATTTTTAATTAAAAAATAAAAATTTAAAAAAGTGTTTTGACATATTTTATTCTAAAAAGGGAATCATCGCATTTTAGATCCTCATTATTTCAAAAGTTATTAAAATAGTTAATGGTGCATATCAGTGCATATAATTAGTGGTACGCATCAGTACATGACGTTTACTCTAGACTCATTCATGCAAAAAATAATTTAGGAAAAGAAAAATGACTAAATTGATATATTTTTAAATATAAGGGGGTTAAACTTATTAAATTATTTTGAACTATGGCTAAATTGATAGAATATAAGTTTGTATTTTAATAGTGGAGTGACTTGGTCGTAACTAAAACTTTAATTGAGTGACTCAATTATAATTTTTATTAATTAAATGACTCGATCATAACTTTTAATAAGTTAGTGACTTAATCATAATTTTACTAATAATTGAGTGACACTCCAATATAATTTACTTTTTTTCTACCTAAATACTGAATTTGTAACATTATGTACAAGATATCGAATCTTTCACCACTTGACTTAACAACATGGGTAATTATGAATATGTACAATATTAACAACCACATAGGATAAAAAAAACTGAAAATGAGTGAAGTTAAATAGTTGTGCGGGAAAAATAAAATTAGTTTTGGGCAAGTGATAAAGCAGAAGAGGAAAATAACACGATGTTGTGCTTCATGGATTTGAGTCGTACTATATTTATTTTTATTCAAAAGCCAGTCTGTAACCCCCTCGTCCCGGGTCTGGACGATAGACCGGTCCGAGTAGACTACACGAGGAAAACCGAAATGAAAACTCGCTAGGGCCCACTTCGGTTAGCAACCCTAGGAAATTCTTTTTATTTTATCTTGTCTAAAGACATTCATACATCCTAAACGTGACGCGACAGCGGAAGGACAACAAGGGATGAGAACAACTGAGCAAGCTAATGAAAAAGAGTCCATTTTTATTTATTAAGCAGACCGTATCGATACACTAAGAGAGGGTATCGATACGCCTTGACTAAGTCAACAGCCCAAAGTCAAATCAGGGAAACCGTATCGGTACACAGGTTGACCGTACCGATACGCCCTGACTGGTCAATTTCTCACGATCAACGATACAAGACCGTACCGATACGCCAAAATCTCGTTAAAATCTCACATTTCCAGTGAGGCTTTGGCGTATCAATACGCCCACGTGTATCGGTACACTAGGCTTAAACTGAGCCCCTAAGTGCAAGACCGTATCGATACGGCCCTTAGGCGTACCGATATGCCCTGCACTGCAACACTCAAAACTTCAGCTAAGGACTCCAAACCACAACTCTAAATGCAAATTGAGACACGCCTAAGCACAAGAAAGCATACATACAACATTTATCAACCAAGATTCAGCATATGAGGCATCCAAAACAAATAAGAACCATACATTCAAAGGAGGCATGCTTAACATCTATAAGGCTTCATGCTTAAAACAACCATACAAAGGGCATCCATAGACAAGGTTCATGAACCCTTAACCACAAGCAATTAAGCAACAAAAAAAATAGACATGGTCCAAAATCCATGACCTAAAGCATAACACATCCAAACATAACATCAACATTTTAGCATGCTCAACTAAACATAAATCATCTAAGAAGTTTGACACCATCTCCTACAAGTCTATACCCCATCGACTAGGCATTATTACAAAAACGCAAATCATACTTGAGCTAATTTGAGAACTCCAAAAGCTTCTCCCTTGCCCACTTGCCTCCCGAACTCTAACGATCCACATATTGGAAACAAAGAGAGCGTAAGCTAACTAGCTTAGTGAGAGAAGCTCTACAATTCAACAAACATGTAGTTTTCAAAACACTTTTCATAAATGGTAATCACTCAATTGATGCACGAATGACTTTCTCAACCAAACTACACATGGTTTTCACATGCACAACCATCATACATACACGGTGGGACTACACATCACCGTATCGACTAGTAGTTTTCCAATAGGACTACACATCAAAGTACTTTCCTACTAGTCACTACCGGTGGGACTACACATCACCTTAGTTAAGACAACATCACGTGAGGCTCGACTTCAACACGACTACACAATAACAACTGTGTAAAACAACTCAAGAATGCACATGATAATCACAACACATAGTCATTCATCCACACATAACAAAGTATAGGAGTAGTAACTTACACTCGGGTTTAGGTGAACCCTCAAGGTCCCACCCAAGCCCCCCAAGAGTTCCATTTCGAACACAAATCAAAGGTTAACAATTCTACTCACCGTTGCTACCCAAGAGGAGACCGAAAACCAAGCTCAAGACTCCAAAATTTCCGGATTCGTCCCCGAAGCTTCACCAACCAAATTCCTTGCTTCTAAACATCCCAACACAATTAAGATAGCCACAAATCAGTCCACAATTCAAAGCAGTAACCCGGAACACAATTCAAGTACACAAACACAAGATTTCAAGCTAGTATCAACTCCCAAAACCTCAATCCCGAGCAGCCCTTTAGCACAGTCCACAATCCTTGATTTCAACCTCTTTAACACACTTAATTGCTCCCAATACAACCCCTAACTATCATACTAATATCATCCCTCAATTTCCAACACATAGCAACCCCAAAACCAACCTTTAAACCCTCTTAAAACCCCTCAAAAACCCAAATCCGGGAAACTCCATAAAACCATGTAAAAATCTACTATTTTGGACCTCATAGATAGTAAACAAATCATATATCATTAACAAATCAAAATCTTTAGTTAAAGACAATAAAGATAGCATTTTTAATCAAAAACCCCAAAACCTCAAATTCCAAAATCATGGACAAAAACGAAAACTAAGGGTATTAACTTGAAGAGAATGACGAGAGCAGGTCAAAAACGAGTTTACCTTGGAAAGATCTTCAAAAATGAGCTAGCTATGAGATGAAATAGTAAAATGGAGAAGAGAGGTTCTTGAAGATGAAAATGGGGAGGGAAGTGGGAAGAAGATGACAAGCTTATTTTAACAAAAGGGGTTTTAATTTTGAAAGTCCATTTATTTACGATTTTGCCATTAATGAGATGGCAATCTCATTAATTCTAAAATTCAAGGAATTTGAGCTTCAAATCAATTTAGGTCCAACTTAAGATGTTTGTTTTGAAGTCACAAGGTCAAGATATTATTTTAATTTTAAAACTGGAACCCGAAACATTATTTTAATATTATTTTCACTCGACCCCAAACCCGGGTGTTACACAGTCTACCACGTACTTACAATTCATTAAACATTTAATTTTTTAAATGTTTTTTAACTATTTTTTTAAGTTGAGATCACTTTTTTTTTGTTTAACCATCGGTATCCGACATATTAACTAACTAATCCTGATTGAATTTTACAGAGGCTCAATATAAGAACGACCCTTCAAACTTAATTTTCTTTATTCACAATGCCAGAATTGCACATGACGCCTTAAATCTTTGATTTGCCTATTACTAACAAGTGTTGATAAATTAAAAAATTATACTATAATATTTATTTATTAATTAAACATAGCATCAATTAAGAGTTGTGTTGGCCGTTATAATTTATATCTAATTAGTACTCACGACTTAAATCAAAGGCAAAATGACAAAAAATGCCCCCAACGTTTGCATGTTTTGTCATTTGACCCCCTATTTTTTTTTTATCCAAATATGCCCCCAACGTTTGCTTGTTTTGTCATTTGGCCCCCTATTCTTTCTTTTGGTCCAAATATGCCCCTAACATTTCATTCATAGTCCAAATATGCCCCTGTTGGATGTAAACTGTCAATCAACCGACGCTCAACAGCTTATAATTTTTTTTTGACGTGGCATCAACAGATCTTAATACGTGGCAAGTCCAGTCAGCATCAGCTGTTGAACGTCAGTTGACTGACAGTTTCCACCTAACAGGGGGCATATTTGGACCAAATTGAAACGTTGGGGGGTATATTTGGACTACGAATAAAACGTTGGGGCATATTTGGACCAAAAGAAAGAATAGGGGGTCAAATGACAAAACAATCAAACGTTGGAGGCATATTTGGACCCAAAAAAAGAATAAGGGGTCAAATGACAAAACATGCAAACGTTGGGTGTATCTTTTGTCATTTTGCCTAAATCAAATTACTATAATGTTTATTAGATTTTATACGCGGTTACACTCAAGACTTTAAAAATAATAGCAATAATTTCGCTATATTAAAAAATAATAATAATCATGAATAAAATTTTAATGATATTAAATAACTAATGTTTTTTATTTTATATAAATAATTTAGAATTAAATTTGTTAGACTTATTTTTATTTTGATATAATTTAATTTATGTTTCAAGGACTAATTTGTAAACAATTATAAAGTCGTAAACTTGAACTAAATTTGTCAAAACGATTTCTAAAATATTTGACTTTGTACCTATATCTAATATACTTCTAAAAGTCATCACTTAGCTAAAATTTGAGTTTTTAAATGATGGTGTCGAAATCTTATCTAGAAGGTCTTGAAACCATTCGGGCATAATAGTCCAAAATCCATAACAATGATTTCGAGACCCATAACAATGGTTTCGAAACCTTAGGCAAAGGTTTCGATACCATGACCCTTGTAACGACTATTTTTTTTATTACAAATCTTACCTAAAGGTCTTAAAATTACTGTACAAGTAAGCATTTAATGCTCGATTTTAGTGACTTCTAACGACTCCAAACTTCCTCAATACTCCACAATGGTTAGAAATAAAAGAGAACATATAAAAGTGACCTCCAAACAATAATAAAGCATCGAGAGAGTAAGCTCAAATTTCCAAATAATCAAAATTTGTACTCTAATTTTCAATTTTTTTTGTGAACATTAAGCTTGATCATTCATTGTAATTTTTTATTAATGTTCTTGGGTATGTGAGAAAGCTTAAATCTTGTAAACACATTTTTGTAAGGATTTTTTAAGTTTGCTTCTTTGTATTGGATTTTGAGAAAGAATTCTCTAGGCTTGGAGGTATAAGTCTAAGACAATTGTGTAAGATTACTTTTTATCCTAAAAGAAAAAACAAATAAGTTGATTTGTGGAAACTTTAGTATGGTAATTAAGATAGTAGATGTGAACTCCATTTAGAGAGTTGAACTACTCGAAATTTTCTTACAATTTCTCGTTCTTTGCAATTAGTTCCCACATATTCTTTCATATTGTCAATTCACACCTATCAATCATATTCGATAGATTGTTACACTCAGCAAAATTTTAATAATAAAAAGTTTTAAATAATAATTTTTTAAACCAAATTACTTAAATAATTTAAAACAAAATATTATAGTTTGCAAACATAAACTTGCCAACATTTCTCTAAACTTAATCATCATAAACTTACCAAATTTTCTCTGAATTTAATCATCATAACAAACAATACAAAATATTAAAGAAGTTTACACATAACATGTACACAGTATGATATTGGTCACATGATCATTACTCTCTTCCTAAAAGAAATGTTTAATAAGATGTATAATACTACTATTTATAAATCTTAAGATTTTCTACTTTCTTTTCAATGTGAGATTAATGTCTCATGTCTCTCTACGTCGTGACATTCTCCTGATTCAACTTCGTGACACCCTCATTAGGGAAAATCTTCCCTCATGATGAGCAACATGTACGGTTGTTCATCTTGCTTACCTCACCCCTAGGCGCTCAACATGAAGTCAATAGTCAAAATGTCGCTCTGACATCATTTGTCACGAGATCATTACTTGTTAGGGGTTCGAATTCTGACATTGTGAATGGAGCAAATTGAATTTAAAGAAACGCCCCCATAACAAACCTCTACAGTACCCGGTCCGAATTTGTCAACTAATTAGTTGAGTATCGATGGTTAAACAAAAAAATACAACATGAACTCAACACAAATAAAATCTTAGAGCAAAAAGTCTAAAGTAAATTATTAGCCCATAAAAATACTAATAAATCAATTATATACTTCTTATGTCCCATTAAACATGTATCTCTTGTGTTTTAAAATGGTCTCATTTAAATTATTCTTTTAAAAAAATTCAACAATTATTACTAGGTCCATTTCAGTTTCTACCATATACATCTCTAATACAAAAAAAAAATCTTAATGAGAGATAAGGATAGTTCTTCTACGCTCGACGAGCAACGACGATCACCACTATTAACGAGCACCGATGAGCACTAATAGATTATTTTATAAAATTTTTAAATCCAAAGTACTTAATGCGTAATTATAATTTTTAAAAAATTAAGTGTAATTTAATTAAAGTATTTTTTAGTTTTAAATTTATTTAAAATATTATTAATCAAAATAAACTATTTCAAAAAAAAATCCTAGTTTTTTTTGCTTTGAAATTAATTCAATTGCCGCCGCACCCACTGCCAACTATCACCGACAACCTTTGTCGCTGCCGTCGCCGACAGCCACTGCCACCGTCGTCAACAGCCGCCGCCAGTCCTAATCGTTTGTTGCAATTAGGTAATTTATCCCCAATTTTTGAAACCCTAATTATCTTAAATTTGATTCGAATTACGTATTTTTCACATAATTTTCATTCAATTTATCCCCAAATCCCAAAATCAGTTGCAGCAATCCAATTTTGTTGATTGATTCGCAAAAATAATGACCGATTCGAACCCCCAAAAAGTGCAGTTCGTCGCACGTACCGTTACGATATTCTTACCGTAACGGTACGCGAGGGCTAACTGTACCGGTACGCTAGGCGTATCGGTACGATTTTTTGGTCACTGAAATTTTTTGTTTTGCAAGCGTACCGGTATGCCTAAAATTTTTGGTTGCATGCTTCTTGAGGTTTTATTTTTACCTTTTTCTTAAGTTTCATTAGATTTAATTTTATTTTCATTTACTTGTATTAAATTGCAGTTTTTTTCGAGATGGTTGATATCGAAGACATCGAAGATATTGAAGATCTAGAAAAAATTGAAGCTGCAGAGTTCGAGCCCTATATCGAGGACAGAGAACGTGGACTTAATTCTGAAGAAGAAGAATCTGATCATGATGTTGACGATGCAAAACAAATAGATGATGAGAAGACCCTTGACTATTTCATCGACGAAAGCATATGGGATAAGATTGGTAAAGAATTAAAGGATTTTGATGAGAATAATCTGAGTATGCTAAAGTGGAAAACTTTAGACGACTGCGTTGACTTTTACCATACCTATGCTAAAGTGAAAGGGTTTAGAGTTTAAGTCGACCAGACAGTGAAAAGTAGAGCTACAAATCAAATAATTGCAAAGAAAATGGTGTGTCGTAAGGAGGGACATAGAGACGAAAAATGGTATAACTTTCTAAACAGAAAACGTCTACAAAGACCGGACATCAGAGATGGTTGTGGAACATTTATTAGATTTAAATTGGACGAACGCCATCATTATTGGAAAGTTGTGAAATTCCAGGAAGAACATAACCATGGTATTGTTCACGCAACACATGTTGCATATATCATGTATGTAATTTTTATTAATAATTAAATTGATAGATACTAAATTCTAGTTGATTATATATATTTAATAATTTTTTATTTTAGGTCATTCCGAAAAAATAGTCAGTTAGATAAGCTGAAGATAAAGAGCATGCACCACTCTGGAATTACTCCAAGTAGAATAATGCAAAATTTCGTTAATGAAGCTGGTTCAATTCAGAATGTTGGTTTTTTACCCAAGGACTTGTACAACTATCTGGATATAATTAGACGAGAAAAAGTCTAAGATGGTGATGGTGAAACAGTGATGGCATATTTATATGGGAAGCGAGAATCTAATCATTTCTTTTTTGTTAGGCACACGAGGGATGAATCCAGACACTTGGAGAAGTTGTTCTGGTCCGATGGTGTATCACGCGCTGACTATAAACAATTTGGTCATGTACTTGCATTTGATACAACTTACAAGTGTAACGCATACAACAAGTCGTTTGTTGTTTTGGTTGGTGGTAATCATCATCGAAACACAGTGTCATTTGGATGTGCATTGATTTTGAACGAGAAAGAGGATACATATGTGTGGGTATTAGAACAGTTGATCAAAGCGGGAGATGGGTACAAACCGCTTATTGTTATTACTGATAGAGATAAGGCTATGGAAAATGCCATTTCTCGAGTACTACCCGGGGCAAAACATAGATTGTGTTTGTGGCATATCATGAGGAACGTGCTTTCTCATATGGAACAAGATTTCCTTGATGGTTTTATGAGATGCGCTAGCATGTTTAGGACGCCATCTGATTTTGAAAGTGCCTAGAAAGAACTAGTGGAAAAGCACAATGTTAAATGAAAAGAATTAGGTAGAGAAATTATATGAAGATAGAGAGAAATGGGCAGAAGCATATTTGCAAGGATACTTTTATGCATGTAACATTATATACACTTTAATTTAATATATTATTTACTGTATCTAACGTAATTAATAAATATTTTTTGTGTGCAACAATGGGGACCACTCAACGGTGTGAATCAATGAATAGAACACTAAAAACTTGGTTGGACAAAAAAGTGATGTTGTATCGATTCGTTGAGAACTACCATAAACATCTGCAATCTCTAAGATGGAAGAAGTCTCATCAAGATTACAAATCAATGGATGAAGAACCGTATTGTGACGGTGTGTTGGAAACTCTCAAGCGCAATGCAGTCAAGGTATATACGCGAAATTCTTTTGCTACATTGTGCAAATAAATGTCGTATGCGAGTTATTATTTGGTCAAAAAAAGCGAATTTCAGGATGAGTGCATGTGTTATTGGCTAGAGC
The DNA here is from genome assembly GCA_958450335.1 of Hibiscus tridactylites. Classification (NCBI taxonomy): domain Eukaryota; kingdom Viridiplantae; phylum Streptophyta; class Magnoliopsida; order Malvales; family Malvaceae; genus Hibiscus; species Hibiscus tridactylites. The sequence continues at coordinate 9,740,601 of OY288274.1, forward strand.
ATGTTGAAAAGGAGAAGTGGTATCTTGTACTTAGAAATATGACACATGATACCATGTACTGTTGCTGTATGAACTTGGAGTCTGTTGGATTTCTATGCCGTCATATGTTTACCGTGTTAAAATATGAAGAGGTGAAGGAAATACCACAAGGGTGCATAATGAAACGATGGACTATCTATGCGAAGAAAGATGTTGGACTTGAAAATAAGAATGCAAATTTCGAAAATAATAACCCAGCAATAATTCAAGCCAGATATTCCACTCTAACCTCTTATTGTATGACCATATGTCATTGTGCATTACAGACATTGAATACTTTCAATGAAGTTAAAGATCAATTTGCAAAAATGAGTCTGAAATTGCAAATGGTTAAAGTGGGATCAAATAAGAGAAACAATGAATGTAAAGAGACTCTTACAATTGGCGATCCTATAGTTCTTGAAATTGGAAGAGGAAAACCCAAGAGAACGAAGCGCCAAGATCCATCGTCCAACCATTTTGGATTGGCAACCAAATAATGCTTGGTAGTGCACGATCTCCTCAAAAAATCAAAGTGTTTGTTCTTGTAAGTCATTCATTCATTGAGTTACAAATACGGTTGTTTTAGTGCGCTTGGTAATTTTTACAAATATTCTTTGTAACGATAAACAGGACAATGCATGCACATGCCTTGATAGCATATGGGAAAAGATGCGAAGCAACTACTGCATGATGTACGAGGGTTGAAACTTTCATTGTTTTCTCGGTCCATTGGGAGATTTAGGATGATTAAGTTTTGATATTTTTAAATTTGTTATTATGAAGTATATTATACATTCTTATTCGGTTTATTTTTATATATTCTACAAATTTTCAATCCTCAACTTAGATTCAACGTTTATTTTTTTATATATTCTACAAATTTTTTATCCTCAAATTGAGAAATATTAAGCTAAAATATTATTTTGTAACAAATTTTTATATATTATACGGTTTATTTTTTAAACTTTCATTGTTTTCAATGTTGTACTGGTACGGTTACTTAATCGTATCGATACAGTCATACCGATACGCTATTTAACATTATCGATACTGTATTGGATTTACAAATTCCAGTAACCCTTTCTCGTATCGATACTCAATCTGTATCGGTACAATTTATACTCAATGAAATTTTTTTAATACAATACCGTATCGGTACGCCTAAATTGCGTAACGATACTTCCGTACCGGTACGCGCGGCACTGCCCCTATAAATAGCCCCTCACTTAATTTTCCCCCAATCCTAAAACCTAAAAACGCCCCCTCTCTAAAATCCGGCCATTTCACTACTGCATTGCAAATTTGGGAAGAATTGGGCATACCCAACACATTTATTTCATCTATTTCAAGAATTATTGAAGGTATTTCAAAAATCTAACATTTATTTTCTTCATTTTAAATGTTAGGGTTCCTTAGGGTTTTAGGTTTTTATTATTTGTTATGAAATTTTTATATTATTTTAGTGTGTTTCCATCCATTTTGGTATTATTTGTTAGGAAAATGGTGGTAGTAAAACCACTATTGATGAAATTCATCGTATGAAATAATGGTGATTTATATTTTGGCACAAACTGGTGTTAGTAAAATTGTGATAGTATATTTTGGCCCAAAAATTTTAAATGCTAGGTTAGGGTGATTTGCAAATGTTAGGTTATTTAAGTTGGTTAAATGGTAGTAGTAAAATGCTATTACTAGTTTGCACAAATTTTGTTGAGTTAAATTAGATTTTATTGGTTAGTAAATGGTAGTTGTAGATAGCAGTTGATGATTTTTCGGAGTGACACTCATGAATTTTATTTTTTGTTTATATACATTGTGCATATTATGTTTGCAAGGTTTTTAGTTTGAAATGGCACCAAAGTCTAAACCTGGCACAAAACGTCAACACATGGATGTATCTTCTTCGAGTTAACCTAGAAACAACCTTGAACCTGAACCTCAACCCACTTTACCTACCAAATTTGATTCATGTTTTGATGAACTCGGAATACAAAACCAAAGGGCAAACTTTGAATGGTTCAAAAATTTTGATCTTAGGGATGAGCGTATTGTAGATTATAACTTTATGTCTAATCCTAATTTTAAATTCTCTTACGAAATATATGTGGCGATTGAAATTTATTCCAGTGCTCAAACTCAATCCTCAATTTTATCCCACTTTAGTCTTGATTTTTTTTCCAATGCTCGGTGTATTGTTGATCAAACCGGTAAGAATGTTATTGCCATAGAGTCTTACCTTATGGGGAAGTCATTTGTGCTAGACACCGAAATCATTTGTTCTCATCTGGGTCTAGAAAATACCGGTCTAGATGATGAGGATGTATACATAGATGGTGCTCCAGACACCGGCTATGTTACTTCTCTAAATGCCCATGACCGCTATCTACATCTCATCGTCACTTGGTGGTTTCGGCCATCAGGAAGTAAGTATTTCACCATTAGGAATGTCGATTCTTGGTGGATTCAGTGCTTCCGCACTGGCCGTCGAATCAATCTTGCCCAGATAATTTTTGCCAACCTAGTATACATCGTCAACAACCGTCGAACCGGTCGTGTAACCTCCTTTTACTATAGTACTGTCCTTAGCCATATCTTTGAGAAGGATAGCATCGATTGTTCCATAGATATTCCTTTCCCTTTAAAAATACTATTGGTGCTGCATCTCTTCGAAGGGCCAGTTTTCAACTCATCAATGGTGAGTGGATTCATGCTCAATGACCAAATCAACCACTTCGACCCGCTCGTTGCTAGACAATTGCTCGAGCACTTGAGGGAGAGGTTTCTTTAGCCTCACTTTCAGAGATGATCGTTCAGATGGAGAGTCGCATTATGAGTCATTTTGATGCAGTTGAGGAGCGTATAGAATGGTTGGAGTATTCAATTGACCTCCTTCATTATGATGGCGATGAATGCAATGACGATTGCGATGATGATGGAGATGGCGGCGACGATGCACCCGAGGCTTAGGTTTTTGTTACTTGGATTATACTTTTTATGGATTATGATAGAACTTTTTTATGAATTATGCTTGTTATTCTTTTATGATGAAACTTTTTTATGGATTATGTTAGAACTATTGGAACTTTTTAAGTTGGAGTATTCACTTGTTATTATTTTATTGTATGGATTATGGATTATGCTAGAGCTTATGTTGGAGTATTCACTTGTTATTCTTTTATGGATTATGTTGGAGTATTCACTTGTTATTCACTTGGATTATTCTTTTTGTTATCAAATATATTATGGAGTTTATGAGTTATTGTATGGATTATATGAATTTCTGAATTTTTATGTATGTAACGTAAAAGGTAAAAAGAACGTAATTGTTGTATAAATGGGAAATTTTTCTTCAAAAAAGTACTAACATGAATCGAAATAATAAAAACATAAAGTTGACAGAGTGGTAAAGTGTTCAAATAAATTGAATAGTCAAAAGGAAAAGGAAATGACCCCAAAAAATGTTTCACTACAATTCATAATTTCTTAATCCTCGGTTACTTCATCTTCTGTGGGCAATTTAAACAGATCAACTTCATTGTGATTGCTACAAACAAGTTTGGCCAAAATTCTCAATCGTTCAACTCCCATTTCTTCTGTCTACACAATAGAAATATAACGTTAGTCAAATATCACACTTTTCAAAACAAAACTACATAGTATACTTTACCGTGAAAAATTTTTCGACCAATCACTTTTGTTATCGGCTTCTATACACTTTAATGTGTACATGCCACAATCATCTTTGAATCAAATATGAAATAAATTAATCTATTAACAAAGAAAAATTTAGAGAAAAAACATAATATATTTAAACTTATATTACTTACGAATTTGGTTGCTTCGGTACTTGTGCACAGTTGAATGAAAATTCTACATCATCTTTAAATAATCTACCCAAATGAGCATGACCCGCAAACCAAACTAGAGCTTTAGTCAATTGTATAAACTGTGAAAAAACATTAAGATATCGATAGTTAAACACTATTCTTATATTAGTTCCCATAAATGAGTTAAAGACTTAATATATTTTCTGCAATCTTTTTACGCGCTCTAGTAGCACCAAAAGAGTCGAAAACGTAATTATGTCTCTCAACAACATCAACAACTAATAAAACTAGTGATCTTTTGCATCATATAAAGGCACATATACCTGTGAAATCATGTAAGTTCAAAATCACTGCTAACTACATAAAACAAACTACAAACTATAAATATATCTGCTCAACATTACTACTATCAGTAGGCATAAAGTCATCTATCCAGCGGGTATGAAATTTGAAAAGACTGTGATGTGATCCCGCCTTCTTATCAAGTGAAAAATCTTGAATCAAAGTCTGCGACAAACAAAAATTTAGATAATATCATCAAATCATCAACTAAAAATAGTGTTATTTCTAGGTAACCCATAAATATTTTTTTACCTGAAAGGACAAAGGGAGATATAACTTTTTTGGCATTGGCTCTTGTCTCAAATGCAAATCGTAGACATAGATATCGATGAACTATTTAATATTAAAAACAAAAAATTAGTAATGTTAACAACAAACAAAACAAAAAAAACTTTATTATAACATGTTACATTATGCAATCAGATAACCACTTTTCTAGAAAAAAACAATGCGAGCATTGACAGGTCCAACATATTGTTTTATTTTCATGTAAAGAGTCATGCATGTATCATCCCAAGTAGCAATATTCATGCAAATTCTGGTTTCTTCAGGCGTTAAGTACTTCAAATATTACTTGTATGCATCGCTTATCCTCGCATTTTCCTTACGTCCTTCTGCTAACGTATCACATGGCTTAGAACAATATTGCATGAAATACATTAATTAAACTCTTACAAATGATAATAATCAGAAAATTACATGTCGATATTTATAAATAAATTTTTTTGTAGAATCTAAACCTTTTTTTCCTTAAATTTTTTTGAGCATGTAGTATTAAATCTTTCAATTCTTCTCCACTATCAACATCATAGACATTGTTCTTGTTCCCAACCTGCGCAATTAAAGAGTAATTGATCACACATGTAATTCAAATGACATATTTGTACATTATTTCTTTCGAATTTAAACCCTACAAAGAAAATAATTTTTTCTCATTACCACCTCATTTTTTCGGGAGCATCAACATTGCATGTTTCTCCACTGTCTTGCAAAGTAGTGTTTTTACCTGTTATTAGATGTCAAATATTAGATTTAAGTAAAATATCCTAAATAACAAATATTAGTTGTTGCCTTCGTATTCACTCCAGAAGTTCGAGCTCTTTTTTTTGATGTCATATCTTTCGACTTTAGATCATCTGTAACATCAGAACGTGCAGTTGGACATCTCTTTGACAATGACTTTTGACCGTTAGACATTTTAGGCGTTTTCTTCAACGTAACTAGTTGACTAGGAAATCGTTGGGGACTAAATTCAAATTTTAAAAAAATCGCTCAAAATTTCTGAAAAACCATCCCTATTAGTCTTAATTTTGTCTTCTGAAATAGCTTCAACTTTGCTTTTACCACTACTTTCTAATGAGTGAGAAAAATCCATATCACAATTAATAAACGGAGACATAATTAGTATTTTAATATCACTCGCAGTTTCTTCCTTCATTGCACCGGTAGTTAGTTCTTCTTCCCCGTGAGATTTATTTTCTAAACCATCAACATTTAATGGATCGTTGTATAAATTAATATCTTAAGGTATACTTTTTAAATTATCTCCCTCTAATGATTTATTATGTACAACCTCTCCTTTTAGTGAATCATCATCGTGTTTTAAGCATTTTACATTGCTCGCTGCTATTGGCTATTTAATTTCTCAAATTGACCATTAATTTTTTCAAAATGGGAATTCATTTTCACAAACTCCTTTTCAATATTTTGCACAGATTGAATGAGTGTCTCGAACTTCTGATCACTCTGATAAGGAGTGTTTATATTTTCCTCAAGTACAACTCCACAATTTTCTCATAAGTACATAAAACACTAATCTCAACAAAAACTATTTAAGACAAGCATTGAAAGATCAAGTAATTATAATAAATGTACCTCGGTGTTTGTCTTTCTCGAACACATGTCGATATGACGTGTGCACTTCATCATTATTGTATCTTGTTTTGAAGGCGTTAAATTTAGATCGATCATCTACATCAAAGAGGTTAATTTTAAGTAAGAACAATTTAAAACATTTGAAGCTAGAGTACCGGTACGCTATCAGTACCGTACTGATACAGGTTTGGAACTAGTAACATACCGGTACGGTAAAAATATCGTGTTGGTACTACACGATATCGCTGAAAATTCAGTGACCAAAAAATGTATCGGTACACATATCGAACCGATACCGTAATATCCAGCGTACCTGTACGAGTGAGAGTATTGTACCGGTATGGTAAGTTATCACTGAATTTTCATTGGCTAAAAAATGTACCGGTACACATAGCGTATCGGTACAGTATTCTCACGCGTACCAGTACGCGAAGAATATCGTACTGATACGCGTGATGAACAATAAAATTGGGGGTTTCGGATCGGCCATTAATTTTACGAATCAATCAAAAAATTGGCTTGTTATAACTGATTTTGGCTTGTTATAACTGTGAATGGTTGTTTCGAAACGGCTAAGGGTGTTTCGAAACACCTGGGTGGTTTTGTAAAGTTTGGCTTTAGAAAGCACTTCAAAACCTCTTTAAACAATCCTCAAACATATTTTTAAGTTGTTTGGACTTAAAGATACTTTCGAAATCATTTCAATTTAGTCCAAAACTATTTTTCAATTATTATATCAAAACATTAGTTCTTCAATCTCACTCTTTTTGATATAATAAAACCAACTTGAAAAATTATTTAGGATTCTCCCCCTTTGTGAAATAAATTTTGAATAAGAGAATTTAGATTTAAAATCAATTAAAGCTCCTCCTTATTCAATTTTTCAAACAATTTCTCCCTCTTTTTGTTATATTAAAAAGACTTTAAATAACTTTAAGTTCAAAATAATTTAGGAGGTTAAAAATGACACAAATAAGAATTTTGGTTTTAAAATTGGCTCCCCCTTACTCAAAACATCATTAATGAATGTTAGTCCAACACATGATAATCTAGTTGAATTAAAAGAAAATAAAACAAATAAAAAACAACTAGATTTTACCACACTTGAACTCAAGGGAGGATGTGAAGCCTTCCTTCTTCAAGTGTTCTTCCTTGTATGCATGGAGCTCCTCCTCAATACTTGACTTGTTGATAAATCTACATCACACCTATCATAAGACAATCAAGTAATTTTTGGTATCCAAATTGCTTTGGATCCATAGACATTAGTGGCACAAAATTTAGTCCCCTTAGGAATCCATTTTTCAATTTCACCATTTTTAGTTGAAGTAGTTAGTCCTTTTGGGACCCAAATACTTTTAAAAACTTTACCATTTACAAATATAGGGGCACTAGATTGTCTTACATAAAAATTTGATTTTCCAAAGTTGTAGACCCCTAGACCCGCATATGCGTTACAACGGATCCTAGGAAGTCACATTAGGGCCACAAGAGCGTCCCACAATAAAAATACACATAAAACATTTTTTTCCCTCAAACACTTATTAAATTGTAAAATCAACTTCTGTTTAAAATACCATTTCGGGAAGTCATTTAAACACATAACAAAAATTTCAAAAAGTGTTTTATAGACACTGTCATAAAACAATACATGACATACATGCCCATTAACTATACAATACCGTACTCCAAAGGCAACACCGAGACAACTTCGAACATTGTTGTCAACCATTATACCATGATATATTCTTTTAACCTGCGATGGTAAAAACAACGTGAGCTTGGAAAAGCTCAGTAATACAGAACTACCAAAAGATGCTATAAGCTCATGCAGATATATATGGTAGGCATAACATTTTCATGATGTTCCATATAGTAACAGTCTCCACTTCTATTCTACAATTTCGAGGTTGCATCATACTCCAGAATAACAATATTTGTTCTTTATTCAAACATCGAGAATTAGACGAGAATTATATAGGCTGATAACATACGGAGGTGGAAATCAGAGAGTTTAGTGTCTAGTGTGTTCCAACGGTGCAACATTAATGCATGAAATGTAACAATGCAGTAAACCTTTTTATTTCAAATACATTTGTTAGCAGTAAAGTTCATTTTAATTCTTTATTTACCCTCCAACCATACTCCAGTATTTAGTTTCCCCAGTGCGGTATCATGTACATGCATTAACCCGAGCCCAATGGGCGTGAGTACCATCCTAAGGAATATCTTAGAATATGGGCGGCCCTAGTCAAAGCATAAGAACAAAAAACGGGCGCACCTAGCCGAAGCATAAGACCGAAAACGGGCGGACCTAACCGAAGCATAGGACCGAAAACGGGCGAACTTACCAATTGGATCAGGGCTGAGCCGACGGTAACTTCATATCATGTCCCAAGTACCCAGTGAATCAGATCATCAATAGTTCATTAATCAATAACTGTATTTTTAGTAACACATTATCCATATAGCATGTTTGTCATATCGAGTGCATAGGCATATACCAGAAATATAGTACGGTCATGCTTAATTTATAAAACATGTCATGTTCATGTGAGTTCAAGTATGTCAATAATGTGCACGTGATCGATATTATAACATGTAAATCAGTATGCAAAAACAGTCGTGTAGCACACATGGAACACACTAGGTGGAACAATTTATTCCTTGGAGATACTTGGCATTTACGGAAGGGAACACATTAAACTTTTTACAATTTGAACAGATTTTAGAAACAAAGTCCCTATAAAAAGGGGGTTCGTACTAACGGTTCAAACCAGATATTCAGGAGATGATACATCAAGATCTTTGAGAGTTTAGATATATCATGAGCGATTTACTCATTTAAGCCTACAAGGGTATTATGGCCATTTTATCACACATGGGCATTTTGGTAATTTATACCAACAAGGAATAAACAGTTGCTCAGAAATTTTATTTGCTCAACAGGTTTCCGACCAAGCATTCAGAAATTTCTACGCCAAGATCTTTCACGACATCAGATACATTCAAGGCTATTTTGATTACTTTGGCCAACGAGGGCATTTTGGTCATTTAACTACTAAGGGTGATTTTGTAATTTAGCCCAATAGTGATGAAATGATGATTTACAATATTTAAGTTTTCCAGAAGTTTATCGAGCCTCTAAAACCAATCGAAGTAACATGTCCCAACCTTATAGTACTAACCAAATGTTCTGATGTATGCACTTCATGGGTATCATTTCCAAATACTGATTGTATCATATATCTGAACGGTTGCCTTCATATTTCACCACACGACTTGCCACGGAGTAGTCGAACTTATACTATGTGCGGAAAAACTTCCATCCTTATATTAATATCAGGAGTGATTGACGTATATGAGTCATGCTTCATATTTCAACATTTGAAGCTAGCGTACCGGTACGCTATCAGTACCGTACTGATACAGGTTTGGAACTAGTAACATACCGGTACGGTAAAAATATCGTGTCGGTACTACACGATATCGCTAAAAATTCAGTGACCAAAAAATGTATCGGTACACATATCGAACCGATACCGTAATATCCAGCGTACCTGTCACATCCCAAAAACCGGCCTAGTCGAAATTAGGTTCCGATGACCGAGAATTTCGTATTGATTCTATAAGTTATTCGATCTTATTAAAATATTCGGGTCAATCTATAAATTCGAGGACAAGTTCCAGCAATCGAATATTTTCGTTTTAATTAAAGGTTGGTTCGATTTGGTACCCAAATAGATTAAACAGTTAGTTAAGTATTATTATTATTATTATTATTATTATTATTATTATTATTATTAATTAATTAAATAATAAGAAAAGAGAGATCAAGTAATGGCCGTGGGTTCCTTCATTTTGAAGGAACTTAGCATGATGATTCCACGCATATGAGGCATGTGGCACCCCCAAATTTTGGGTGTCAAAATGTCCACTTACGTGGACAATGGAAATGTAAACTTACACCAAAGCTTGCCACGGCTCCAAGCAATTGGAGAATGAATGTGGCACTTGCCACAAGTTTGGCTTAAGGAAACAAAGCCCACGTGGCCACCCCCAAGGGCTTTATGCCCCAAACAAGGCCACGGCATTGCCGTGTAGGGTGTAAAGGCCGGTGATTTCAAGTATATAAATAGGAGCCGAGAAAGAGAGAAATTAAGGGAGCAAGTGGGAATATATATATATATATAGGTGAGGGTTGGTGCGCAAGTAAGAGAGGAAAATAAGGAGTCAGTGAAAAATAATAATTAGGTGGTTCAATATTAGATTGGTGGTCTGATATTTTCGATATAGTAATATCGAATCTCTGCCGACGCCGGGGTAAGCTCAAATCCTTAGTTGGTCAAAGTTTCGTATCGAATTTAATTAGTATCTCTGTATTTATTCGATACTGTCTTATCGATTTTAATTAGTTTTATTAATTATCGTAGTACACGAAGTCGATTCAGAACAACCGTCAAGACCAAGATATAAAAGTAAAGCACCGGTCAGTCAAGGTGAGTGTAGTCGTGTCAGGGGTAGGCTCGGTGCTGCCCCGTTGCATTAATTATGAATTTATCTGCATCTGGTAAGTACCCTGCATTATTTGGATATGCTCAAAAATGACTATGATATGTTGCATGTGTGCATATATGAAAATAATATATTACTTGACATGGAGCTACGGCTCATTTGATAATTGGTATGATATGAAAATTATGGATATATGTAAATTTGTGTATGTATGGACATTGGATACAATTGGCATGCCATAGGATTATTCGAGCTCACCATGTAAGGGAGGACTACGGTCCAGGGCTACGGCCTATATGTGGGAGATAAAAGGATGGCAGTGTAAGGGATACATGGAGCTACGGCTCAGAGCTACGGCTCATTTATGATTCATGATATGGTGTACAGGGAATCCGCGTATCCAATGGTACCAATATAATATGTGTTTGATACGTTATGTCATGTTATGGTCATGATATGATATTATGCTTTGTTATGAATATGAAGTATGCCATGTTAGTGCATAATTAGCATTATGATCATTTTTGAAAGTATGCAACATTACATAACATGCTCATTCATTGTTATTGGCTACCTCACTTAGACTATGTAAGTCTAATGCATTCATTTGCATAACATTTCAGGTTAAGGAAAGTATCGGATCGAGATCGGGATCAGTTGGAAGATCGGCAAGTCACCACAAGTAAAGAGTAATGTGTTTGTCCTTATGAACTCCTAGTATGGTGGCAAAGTAGTTAAAGTAATTATACTAGTCTTGTGGCCCTACTATTGTGTATACGTTACCTATGCTTTGTATAAATTTTTAAGTGTTTAAGATACTTTATTAGTTCGAATAAAAATAGTTTTAGACAAATTACGAAAGGGTCACTAAAATATTGTATCGTCTAATCGGATAGGTAAACGACCTTGGTTGATAACCAATTTTTGCAAGCTAATAATTAGTAAGCTTAATTACAGTTTAATAATATGAATTTCGGCTAAAGACCTATAGTTGGTAAAATTTACGTTTTAGTCCCTAAATTTGTAAAAGTTATAAATTGGTCCTAATTGAACACACATTGCTCGTATTAGAATAATTAGATTTGTTTTATTGTTTAATAATGTTTCTAAGATAAAAAAAGGCTTAAGAATATTGATTAGAAAAGAAATTAGAATTTATCGTTCCGTTCACCGTTCTGTTTGTCAGTAACGCCCTTTGACCCGGTTCTCTACCAGGCCGGGAAGGGGGTGTTACAGTACCTGTACGAGTGAGAGTATTGTACCGGTATGGTAAGTTATCACTGAATTTTCATTGGCTAAAAAATGTACCGGTACACATAGCGTATCGGTACGGTATTCTGACGCGTACCAGTACGCGAAGAATATCGTACTGATACGCGTGATGAACAATAAAATTGGGGGTTTCGGATCGGCCATTAATTTTACGAATCAATCAAAAAATTGGCTTGCTATAACTGATTTTGGGGTCTTAGAAAAGGCGTTGGGGTTCTCAATTTTGAATTACATAAGCCAATTAACATAATTTTGGTTAGGGTGATGATTAGGGTTTCAAAAATTGGGGATAAATTACCTAATTACAACAAAGAATTAGGACTAGCGCCGGCAAAGGTTGTCGGCGACGACGGCGGTTGACGGTGGGTGCGGCGGTAATTGGATTAATTTCAAAGCAAAAAAACCTAGAATTTTTTGATTTGAGATAATTTATTTTGATTAATAATATTTAAAATAAATATAAAACAAAAAATACTTTAATTAAATTTTTTTATTTTTTTTTAAATTATAATTACGCATTAAGTACTATAAATTTAAAATTTTTATAAAATAATCTATCAGTATTTATCAGTGCTCGTCAATAGTGGTGGTCATCGTTACTCGACAAGCGCTATAAAATTTTCTGAGAAATAATTGAAGACTGATTGAGTAATAAATTCTCAAAGTTTAAAATTTACAATGAGTCACGTCCCTAACAAACAGGGATTCGGTTTTTACCAGACGAAAAGAGCCCCACATGTTCACTATCTACTCTCTCTGTTACTCTAACCAAACTGAAATCCCACTTGTTCGGTCGAAATAAACTCAAACCTACTAATATAGGGTTGAATTGGTATCCACATTTTGTATATAAATCCTGTGTTGTACCCTGGTCTGAAGCACCAATAACATCGTATCTCTCAACACACAAATAAAAAAAAATGTTTCCCATGTCTTCTACAGATGTTGCATTCTCCATTAGCCTTTTGTTCCTCTTATTAGCTTCCGCTGATGCTGCTGCAAATGTAGACATCGGCAAGACCCTCAGCGGCTACTCGGATTTCTCCGACTTCAGCAGCATGTTGAATGAAACGGGTGTTGCGGACCAGATCAATGGCATGTCAACCGTCACTGTTCTTGCTGTTTCCAATGGTAATTTGGGTGCACTTTCCGGCCTATCGTCGGATCAAAAGAAGATGGTGATGAGCGTGCATGTAGTGCTCGATTATTACGATGGAGCCAAGTTCAATAAATCGCATTCTAAACATAACAAGATCCTCACCACACTCTATCAAGAGACCGGTAAAGCCCGCAACCAAGCAGGGTTCTTGAACTTGACCAACACGGGCAAAGGTCCCGTGGTGTTTACATCCGCTGTACCAAACTCTCACCTTGAAGCCCAACTTGTTAAAGAAGTGACTACAAAACCTTATGATCTTTCCGTATTGCAAATTAGTAGTCTTTTAGATGTAGCCTCGGTTTCCCCAGCTCCATATATCGCTCCCGCGGCTTCCCCTCCGAGGAAGGTCCTAGCACCAGCATCAGCTCCTACACCTACAGCTACACCTACATCTACACCTACACCTAGTGTCGACGATGAGGAGGACGTCAAGTCTCCGGCTTCATCCAGGACTAAACCAAGCATGGGATCGGAGCCAGTTGCTGCTGATGCTCCTGCTAGTGAAGAGGGAAGCTCTGCTGCTGCATCTGTGGATTATCTGGCCTCTACCATTCTTATGATTTCCACTTCGGCTTGGTTCTTGCTGGCAATGATTTGAGTTATAAAATAAGTCCTAGTCAATAAGACTAGTTGGGAACTTTTTACTCACTCAGATCGAATGTTCAACTCTACTCAACATGCAGCTTCTCGGAAGACATCTACAGAATTGCTCAAATTCTTGCTTGAGCTCAATCGTTGTTTTCAAAAGATAAATCAATAAAAGCGATATTTTTTTATGGTTTCTGCTGCTGCTATTAACTAAACAAATAATAATTAGTATCGTATGTTATTATTTTTTTTAATTTTTTAGTAACATACATCTTACAGAGAAAGTCACTTGAATTCAAATCTCCTAAAATTAACGTATACTTTTTCCTCTAAGCACAAGATTGGGTTCATCATTTTCTATCTAGTGCACTTGAAAAAGAATTTTCACTCCGGATACATGCCGATTACAGTCTACAAGGCTAAACCCTTGCAACTTGTTTTTTTCTTCGATAAACCGATAATCTAAAATCAATTTTTAGATTCCAGTTTTCTGGTTAGACTAACCACGATTATCGCCGTTAGAAATAAACTGTTTTAAAGTTCTGGAAAAACCCGACTCGGATTATGTTGTCTCGATGAGAATCGAATCTGATCTCAATTTTCCCTTAGCGAATCTGTCTATTGAGTATTACGTGCTCGATTTCCTTCAACCGTTTTAACTCGCCAAGTGTGGAGAAGTTGGATTTTTGGGTGTTTTAGTGGGAGGTAAAGAATAGGCAATTGACACAATGATTTTAGAGTGATTCGAACTTCTAACAAGCACCTGCATCCACTACCTTAGCTTCTCACTAAGGATTTCAACAAATTCACTCTTGAGTTTCTTCCCCTTTTCTAGGCTAAGGAGGCAACCTTTACACACTCAAAGCTTTCTAACCCAAAGCTTGAGTAAACCCTCTTTACAAGAGAAATTCTTAAGCAAACTTGAAATCCTTATAATAGATATTTGTTTGCACTATGAAGCTCTCACCCAAAACCTAAACACTTGAGCAAATATAACAATGTTTAGCTCACTCTTGTTGTCTATACAAAAAATGGACAGTTTAAATTCTAAGACAATTTCTTGATCATAATGTTGTTGACAATTGAAGCATTAGTCTTCTCTTGATGCTTGGAGATCTCTTTTATACTCCCAAATGAGTTTGTAGTCGTTGAGAACCGTTGGGGATGTTTTGAAGCCGTTGAAGACTTTATTTCACACCATAAATGTTGTTCTACAGACATCCGTTTCAAAACAATCGAACCCGTTTCGCAACGCCCTTCTTCAGAACTAGTCGTTGAAGTCTGATGCAGCAATCCGTTTCGAAACACATCTGGCTGTTTCGAAACACCTTGATCCGTATCGAAATTGTAGCAACCCCGTTTCGGAACGAGTGACAGTTGAGCTACAATTTAAAAAGTCGTTGGGGATTTTGACCGTTGAGGCCTTTGCCACATAGGCGTATCGAAACGGTGAAGCCCATATCGAAACGTTATTTAAAAATCCTCACTCAGATCAAAACTCGTTTCGAAACAGACATAGTTGTATCGAAACGTTTTGAAACTGTGAATGGTTGTTTCGAAACGGCTAAGGGTGTTTCGAAACACCTGGGTGGTTTTGTAAAGTTTGGCTTTAGAAAGCACTTCAAAACCTCTTTAAACAATCCTCAAACATATTTTTAAGTTGTTTGGACTTAAAGATACTTTCGAAATCATTTCAATTTAGTCCAAAACTATTTTTCAATTATTATATAAAAACATTAGTTCTTCAATCTCACTCTTTTTGATATAATAAAACCAACTTGAAAAATTATTTAGGATTCTCCCCCTTTGTGAAATAAATTTTGAATAAGAGAATTTAGATTTAAAATCAATTAAAGCTCCTCCTTATTCAATTTTTCAAACCATTTCTCCCTCTTTTTGTTATATCAAAAAGACTTTAAATAACTTTAAGTTCAAAATAATTTAGGAGGTTAAAAAATGACACAAATAAGAATTTTGGTTTTAAAATTGGCTCCCCCTTACTCAAAACATCATTAATGAATGTTAGTCCAACACATGATAATCTAGTTGAATTAAAAGAAAATAAAACAAATAAAAAACAACTAGATTTTACCACACTTGAACTCAAGGGAGGATGTGAAGCCTTCCTTCTTCAAGTGTTCTTCCTTGTATGCATGGAGCTCCTCCTCAATACTTGACTTGTTGATAAATCTACATCACACCTATCATAAGACAATCAAGTAATTTTTGGTATCCAAATTGCTTTGGATCCATAGACATTAGTGGCACAAAATTTAGTCCCCTTAGGAATCCATTTTTCAATTTCACCATTTTTAGTTGAAGTAGTTAGTCCTTTTGGGACCCAAATACTTTTAAAAACTTTACCATTTACAAATATAGGGGCACTAGATTGTCTTACATAAAAATTTGATTTTCCAAAGTTGTAGACCCCTAGACCCGCATATGCGTTACAACGGATCCTAGGAAGTCACATTAGGGCCACAAGAGCGTCCCACAATAAAAATACACATAAAACATTTTTTCCCTCAAACACTTATTAAATTGTAAAATCAACTTCTGTTTAAAATACCATTTCGGGAAGTCATTTAAACACATAACAAAAATTTCAAAAAGTGTTTTATAGACACTGTCATAAAACAATACATGACATACATGCCCATTAACTATACAATACCGTACTCCAAAGGCAACACCGAGACAACTTCGAACATTGTTGTCAACCATTATACCATGATATATTCTTTTAACCTGCGATGGTAAAAACAACGTGAGCTTGGAAAAGCTCAGTAATACAGAACTACCAAAAGATGCTATAAGCTCATGCAGATATATATGGTAGGCATAACATTTTCATGATGTTCCATATAGTAACAGTCTCCACTTCTATTCTACAATTTCGAGGTTGCATCATACTCCAGAATAACAATATTTGTTCTTTATTCAAACATCAAGAATTAGACGAGAATTATATAGGCTGATAACATACGGAGGTGGAAATCAGAAAGTTTAGTGTCTAGTGTGTTCCAACGGTGCAACATTAATGCATGAAATGTAACAATGCAGTAAACCTTTTTATTTCAAATACATTTGTTAGCAGTAAAGTTCATTTTAATTCTTTATTTACCCTCCAACCATACTCCAGTATTTAGTTTCCCCAGTGCGGTATCATGTACATGCATTAACCCGAGCCCAATGGGCGTGAGTACCATCCTAAGGAATATCTTAGAATATGGGCGGCCCTAGTCAAAGCATAAGAACAAAAAACGGGCGCACCTAGCCGAAGCATAAGACCGAAAACGGGCGGACCTAACCGAAGCATAGGACCGAAAACGGGCGAACTTACCAATTGGATCAGGGCTGAGCCGACGGTAACTTCATATCATGTCCCAAGTACCCAGTGAATCAGATCATCAATAGTTCATTAATCAATAACTGTATTTTTAGTAACACATTATCCATATAGCATGTTTGTCATATCGAGTGCATAGGCATATACCAGAAATATAGTACGGTCATGCTTAATTTATAAAACATGTCATGTTCATGTGAGTTCAAGTATGTCAATAATGTGCACGTGATCGATATTATAACATGTAAATCAGTATGCAAAAACAGTCGTGTAGCACACATGGAACACACTAGGTGGAACAATTTATTCCTTGGAGATACTTGGCATTTACGGAAGGGAACACATTAAACTTTTTACAATTTGAACAGATTTTAGAAACAAAGTCCCTATAAAAAGGGGGTTCGTACTAACGGTTCAAACCAGATATTCAGGAGATGATACATCAAGATCTTTGAGAGTTTAGATATATCATGAGCGATTTACTCATTTAAGCCTACAAGGGTATTATGGCCATTTTATCACACATGGGCATTTTGGTAATTTATACCAACAAGGAATAAACAGTTGCTCAGAAATTTTATTTGCTCAACAGGTTTCCGACCAAGCATTCAGAAATTTCTACGCCAAGATCTTTCACGACATCAGATACATTCAAGGCTATTTTGATTACTTTGGCCAACGAGGGCATTTTGGTCATTTAACTACTAAGGGTGATTTTGTAATTTAGCCCAATAGTGATGAAATGATGATTTACAATATTTAAGTTTTCCAGAAGTTTATCGAGCCTCTAAAACCAATCGAAGTAACATGTCCCAACCTTATAGTACTAACCAAATGTTCTGATGTATGCACTTCATGGGTATCATTTCCAAATACTGATTGTATCATATATCTGAACGGTTGCCTTCATATTTCACCACACGACTTGCCACGGAGTAGTCGAACTTATACTATGTGCGGAAAAACTTCCATCCTTATATTAATATCAGGAGTGATTGACGTATATGAGTCATGCTTCATATTTCAACATTTGAAGCTAGCGTACCGGTACGCTATCAGTACCGTACTGATACAGGTTTGGAACTAGTAACATACCGGTACGGTAAAAATATCGTGTCGGTACTACACGATATCGCTAAAAATTCAGTGACCAAAAAATGTATCGGTACACATATCGAACCGATACCGTAATATCCAGCGTACCTGTCACATCCCAAAAACCGGCCTAGTCGAAATTAGGTTCCGATGACCGAGAATTTCGTATTGATTCTATAAGTTATTCGATCTTATTAAAATATTCGGGTCAATCTATAAATTCGAGGACAAGTTCCAGCAATCGAATATTTTCGTTTTAATTAAAGGTTGGTTCGATTTGGTACCCAAATAGATTAAACAGTTAGTTAAGTATTATTATTATTATTATTATTATTATTATTATTATTATTATTAATTAATTAAATAATAAGAAAAGAGAGATCAAGTAATGGCCGTGGGTTCCTTCATTTTGAAGGAACTTAGCATGATGATTCCACGCATATGAGGCATGTGGCACCCCCAAATTTTGGGTGTCAAAATGTCCACTTACGTGGACAATGGAAATGTAAACTTACACCAAAGCTTGCCACGGCTCCAAGCAATTGGAGAATGAATGTGGCACTTGCCACAAGTTTGGCTTAAGGAAACAAAGCCCACGTGGCCACCCCCAAGGGCTTTATGCCCCAAACAAGGCCACGGCATTGCCGTGTAGGGTGTAAAGGCCGGTGATTTCAAGTATATAAATAGGAGCCGAGAAAGAGAGAAATTAAGGGAGCAAGTGGGAATATATATATATATATAGGTGAGGGTTGGTGCGCAAGTAAGAGAGGAAAATAAGGAGTCAGTGAAAAATAATAATTAGGTGGTTCAATATTAGATTGGTGGTCTGATATTTTCGATATAGTAATATCGAATCTCTGCCGACGCCGGGGTAAGCTCAAATCCTTAGTTGGTCAAAGTTTCGTATCGAATTTAATTAGTATCTCTGTATTTATTCGATACTGTCTTATCGATTTTAATTAGTTTTATTAATTATCGTAGTACACGAAGTCGATTCAGAACAACCGTCAAGACCAAGATATAAAAGTAAAGCACCGGTCAGTCAAGGTGAGTGTAGTCGTGTCAGGGGTAGGCTCGGTGCTGCCCCGTTGCATTAATTATGAATTTATCTGCATCTGGTAAGTACCCTGCATTATTTGGATATGCTCAAAAATGACTATGATATGTTGCATGTGTGCATATATGAAAATAATATATTACTTGACATGGAGCTACGGCTCATTTGATAATTGGTATGATATGAAAATTATGGATATATGTAAATTTGTGTATGTATGGACATTGGATACAATTGGCATGCCATAGGATTATTCGAGCTCACCATGTAAGGGAGGACTACGGTCCAGGGCTACGGCCTATATGTGGGAGATAAAAGGATGGCAGTGTAAGGGATACATGGAGCTACGGCTCAGAGCTACGGCTCATTTATGATTCATGATATGGTGTACAGGGAATCCGCGTATCCAATGGTACCAATATAATATGTGTTTGATACGTTATGTCATGTTATGGTCATGATATGATATTATGCTTTGTTATGAATATGAAGTATGCCATGTTAGTGCATAATTAGCATTATGATCATTTTTGAAAGTATGCAACATTACATAACATGCTCATTCATTGTTATTGGCTACCTCACTTAGACTATGTAAGTCTAATGCATTCATTTGCATAACATTTCAGGTTAAGGAAAGTATCGGATCGAGATCGGGATCAGTTGGAAGATCGGCAAGTCACCACAAATAAAGAGTAATGTGTTTGTCCTTATGAACTCCTAGTATGGTGGCAAAGTAGTTAAAGTAATTATACTAGTCTTGTGGCCCTACTATTGTGTATACGTTACCTATGCTTTGTATAAATTTTTAAGTGTTTAAGATACTTTATTAGTTCGAATAAAAATAGTTTTAGACAAATTACGAAAGGGTCACTAAAATATTGTATCGTCTAATCGGATAGGTAAACGACCTTGGTTGATAACCAATTTTTGCAAGCTAATAATTAGTAAGCTTAATTACAGTTTAATAATATGAATTTCGGCTAAAGACCTATAGTTGGTAAAATTTACGTTTTAGTCCCTAAATTTGTAAAAGTTATAAATTGGTCCTAATTGAACACACATTGCTCGTATTAGAATAATTAGATTTGTTTTATTGTTTAATAATGTTTCTAAGATAAAAAAAGGCTTAAGAATATTGATTAGAAAAGAAATTAGAATTTATCGTTCCGTTCACCGTTCTGTTTGTCAGTAACGCCCTTTGACCCGGTTCTCTACCAGGCCGGGAAGGGGGTGTTACAGTACCTGTACGAGTGAGAGTATTGTACCGGTATGGTAAGTTATCACTGAATTTTCATTGGCTAAAAAATGTACCGGTACACATAGCGTATCGGTACGGTATTCTGACGCGTACCAGTACGCGAAGAATATCGTACTGATACGCGTGATGAACAATAAAATTGGGGGTTTCGGATCGGCCATTAATTTTACGAATCAATCAAAAAATTGGCTTGCTATAACTGATTTTGGGGTCTTAGAAAAGGCGTTGGGGTTCTCAATTTTGAATTACATAAGCCAATTAACATAATTTTGGTTAGGGTGATGATTAGGGTTTCAAAAATTGGGGATAAATTACCTAATTACAACAAAGAATTAGGACTAGCGCCGGCAAAGGTTGTCGGCGACGACGGCGGTTGACGGTGGGTGCGGCGGTAATTGGATTAATTTCAAAGCAAAAAAACCTAGAATTTTTTGATTTGAGATAATTTATTTTGATTAATAATATTTAAAATAAATATAAAACAAAAAATACTTTAATTAAATTTTTTTATTTTTTTTTAAATTATAATTACGCATTAAGTACTATAAATTTAAAATTTTTATAAAATAATCTATCAGTATTTATCAGTGCTCGTCAATAGTGGTGGTCATCGTTACTCGACAAGCGCTATAAAATTTTCTGAGAAATAATTGAAGACTGATTGAGTAATAAATTCTCAAAGTTTAAAATTTACAATGAGTCACGTCCCTAACAAACAGGGATTCGGTTTTTACCAGACGAAAAGAGCCCCACATGTTCACTATCTACTCTCTCTGTTACTCTAACCAAACTGAAATCCCACTTGTTCGGTCGAAATAAACTCAAACCTACTAATATAGGGTTGAATTGGTATCCATTATACCATGATATATTCTTTTAACCTGCGATGGTAAAAACAACGTGAGCTTGGAAAAGCTCAGTAATACAGAACTACCAAAAGATGCTATAAGCTCATGCAGATATATATGGTAGGCATAACATTTTCATGATGTTCCATATAGTAACAGTCTCCACTTCTATTCTACAATTTCGAGGTTGCATCATACTCCAGAATAACAATATTTGTTCTTTATTCAAACATCAAGAATTAGACGAGAATTATATAGGCTGATAACATACGGAGGTGGAAATCAGAAAGTTTAGTGTCTAGTGTGTTCCAACGGTGCAACATTAATGCATGAAATGTAACAATGCAGTAAACCTTTTTATTTCAAATACATTTGTTAGCAGTAAAGTTCATTTTAATTCTTTATTTACCCTCCAACCATACTCCAGTATTTAGTTTCCCCAGTGCGGTATCATGTACATGCATTAACCCGAGCCCAATGGGCGTGAGTACCATCCTAAGGAATATCTTAGAATATGGGCGGCCCTAGTCAAAGCATAAGAACAAAAAACGGGCGCACCTAGCCGAAGCATAAGACCGAAAACGGGCGGACCTAACCGAAGCATAGGACCGAAAACGGGCGAACTTACCAATTGGATCAGGGCTGAGCCGACGGTAACTTCATATCATGTCCCAAGTACCCAGTGAATCAGATCATCAATAGTTCATTAATCAATAACTGTATTTTTAGTAACACATTATCCATATAGCATGTTTGTCATATCGAGTGCATAGGCATATACCAGAAATATAGTACGGTCATGCTTAATTTATAAAACATGTCATGTTCATGTGAGTTCAAGTATGTCAATAATGTGCACGTGATCGATATTATAACATGTAAATCAGTATGCAAAAACAGTCGTGTAGCACACATGGAACACACTAGGTGGAACAATTTATTCCTTGGAGATACTTGGCATTTACGGAAGGGAACACATTAAACATTTTACAATTTGAACAGATTTTAGAAACAAAGTCCCTATAAAAAGGGGGTTCGTACTAACGGTTCAAACCAGATATTCAGGAGATGATACATCAAGATCTTTGAGAGTTTAGATATATCATGAGCGATTTACTCATTTAAGCCTACAAGGGTATTATGGTCATTTTAAAGAAGTGACTACAAAACCTTATGATCTTTCCGTATTGCAAATTAGTAGTCTTTTAGATGTAGCCTCGGTTTCCCCAGCTCCATATATCGCTCCCGCGGCTTCCCCTCCGAGGAAGGTCCTAGCACCAGCATCAGCTCCTACACCTACAGCTACACCTACATCTACACCTACACCTAGTGTCGAAGAGGAGGAGGACGTAAAGTCTCCGGCTTCATCCAGGACTAAACCAAGCATGGGATCGGAGCCAGTTGCTGCTGATGCTCCTGCTAGTGAAGAGGGAAGCTCTGCTGCTGCATCTGTGGATTATCTGGCCTCTACCATTCTTATGATTTCCACTTCGGCTTGGTTCTTCCTGGCAATGATTTGAGTTATAAAATAAGTCCTAGTCAATAAGACTAGTTGGGAACTTTTTACTCACTCAGATCGAATGTTCAACTCTACTCAACATGCAGCTTCTCGGAAGACATCTACAGAATTGCTCAAATTCTTGCTTGAGCTCAATCGTTGTTTTCAAAAGATAAATCAATAAAAGCGATATTTTTTTATGGTTTCTGCTGCTGCTATTAACTAAACAAATAATAATTAGTATCGTATGTTATTATTTTTTTTAATTTTTTAGTAACATGCATCTTACAGAGAAAGTCACTTAAATTTAAATTTTTCACTTGAATCTAAATCTCTTAAAATTTACCTATACTTTTTCCCATACTTTTTCCTCTAAAGCACAAGATTGGGTTCATCATTTTCTATCTAGTGCTACTAAAACTAGACGCTAAATATTTTTTATTAGAATAACCCCTATTGTCAAAGCGATTACAAATTTGGGATAAAGCTAAAATAGAATGTGCAGCGTTGAATTCAAATCCCATTTGTACTAGATTTTTACATGAAAAATTAAAATTATAATGACTATTATATAGATTGATGTGTTAGAGTAGTTTCTAGATTTATATTTTAGCCAATGAATACAGCAATAATGGTTGTGCTGTGTCATTATCCTTGATTAGTTAGGGTCAGTTAGTAACGGTCAGGAAGGTTGTTAGATTGCTGTTAGTCTAATTGACTCTATACTAGCCTTAGGTTGTACCTATATAAGCTGGTCCTTATTTTAGGATATTACAGCTTCATTAATAAAAGTCAATGAGAGTATCGTCTCTCTTTCCCAACTATTCTCTATCCTAATTCACTAAATCTAACATGGTAATGTGAGAATGGCGGCATGGTTGCCGGAATAGTGACTGACGGTGGTGGTTTGTGAGTGAGGGAGATGAACGGGAAAAGATGGATTTAGGATATTAGAAACTTAGAGACAATAACTCTTAGAAATATTATTGAGAATGATAGGTAATGCTTCTTTTCAGCCCATTACATTATAGAGTATTTAAAGCCCAACGTCTAACAACTTAATAAGAAACTTAAACCAACTAATAACAGCTAATCTTTAACATTCACCCTGTTTCTTTCCTTCTTCCTCCTACTTTGAAAAAAAATGAATAAAAAATACTAGTATTTTATGTTGTTGACTTCTTCTTCTTTTTCTTTTCATTCTTTGACTGTGTTTCTCAGCTTTTAAAGCTGGTAATAGCTTGATCACTCTTTGTTTCTACCTTTCCTTGAACGAATGATCAACTTGTTCTAGACTTTTTCGTTTTTTTCTCATTCTTTGACTGTGTTTCTCATCTTTTAAAGCTGGTAATGGCTTGACCGGTCTCTGCTTCTTCATTTACTTGAACAGCTGATCAGCAAACATCAAATTATACACTTGCTGCCTTGGCAAAGTTTTAAATCTCTCTTTTGTTATCAGAGTCATAACATTTAACTTTCCTTGTACATCTGATATTTTATGTACAACTGCTTTTGCTTGTTGAGCAATGCACTAAAACTTTATTTTCTTCAGCTTCTTGGAAGCTCTTCTTTCTATACCACATTCTTAACATCTCAACATACTCCTCAAAACATGAGTGCCAGCAAATAACAAATCACCCATATAGTAGACCCAATGAATACTTGAGCAGCAAAACAGAAAAATCAAATCTGATATATGTGAACCAATCTCAACGAAGCACATTTCTATGACAGAAACAACTTGCAGGAATGAACCTAACCAGAAACTTATGACAGTGTGGTCTCTTAACAAAATAACATAGAACTTTCAGCAGAATATAGTCCAAAATAAAGGAACAAATATTCTAGCATCAGAAGAATTCAAACCAAATATTATCACAACTTCCAGAACCTTCAATCCCCTATTCAAAAAATTATAATCAATCAAATGTACTCTCCAATTCCAAGGGATGTACAACTGATGCACAAAACCTCAACTACAATCAATTTCTAACAAAACCTCAACGTCGAACAGAATACAGTGCACAAAATTAACTACTGTGTATAACAGAATATCAGCATAACCAAGAATAATCAAGGAAAAACAAGGAACCACAATTACAGTAAAACAAAATCTCACCAATGACGAAATAGAAGATTCTCAATAATTTGAAGACGAATCCAAACAACACCGGATCTATAAAAAAAACATGAGCCCTCAGAATCGAGGCAAGAATCTGTGAACACGACAATCGAAGATAGCAACACTACTCAGTAACGAAAGATAAATGGTGAACTTGAATGCATCTGAACCAGTCGCCAGTGTCCGGAGATTTACAAATTCAGAAATCGATGAAGCTTGGATGACGAAAAACGAAGGACAAGAGAAGGCATCGGAGAACTCGCGACAGACCAGATCCGAGAGGCGACAACGTTGCCAAAAGAAGTAGCGGGAGCCATCATGGCTCAAACGAAAAACAAGCAAACAACGAACATCGAACAGAGATCTACACCAGACTTGAGATCTGAAAACTAATCGCCGATTGAGAAAACCAGTGCCAAGATCGCCAGTAAGGAGTCGAACGGCGCTGAAAAGAAGCAAGCAGCAACAACAGATTCGAAAGGCAGCGGTAGAGCAGATCAAAAGGATGAACAGAAAATAACTCTGGTGAGTCAGATCCGGATGAGAACTCCGGAATAAAAATGATTACCGGACCATTCGCGGCAGCGAAAGTGAATCGGCGTCGAGACCGTTAATGGCGAATGATACCATGTGAGAATGGCGGCATGGTTGCCGGAATAGTGATTGACGGTGGTGGTTTGTGAGTGAGGGAGATGAACGGAAAAAGATGAATTTAGGATATTAGAAACTTAGAGACAATAACTCTTAGAAATATTATTGAGAATGATAGGTCTAGAAACTACTCTAACATGATGAACATATCAAAAGAATTTTACACGTAGTTTGGTGGTGCTTACTTCACACATCCATATTATATTGATCAGTTTTGTTGATTAAAACAGTAAAAAGATGCAATAATTAAAATGCGCATATCATATAATGCTAATAGTAGAATATTTGATCAGTTTTACATTTGATCAGTTGATCAATTTGTTCATCTTTATTTCTTCATATTCTTTAAAATATGAGTTTTAGACTTACTAAATATTTTCTTCCTCTTGCTCTTGCTTCTAAGTAAGATTAAGATTAGAAATAGGATTTGTCAAAAAAATTTAAAATATAAAAAAACAATAATAAAAACTTTGAAAATGATACTTGAAGTCGGTCAATATGGAATTGTAGAGATTAGAGAATGAACTTATATTTTAGGCTTAATTACAAGATAAATATTTAAATTATACTTTTTTTTATTTTAAGTGCTTAAGTTTTTTTTATTAAAGTAAGTGTTTAAAGTTTTATTTTATTATTATTTTAAGGTTTATTTTTGTTACGACCGTTAAATATTTCTTAGCCAATAACTATCTAACACCTGTCATGTTTATTAATTTTCTTTTAAAAGATATAAAATGAAAAAAAAAGTTAAAATTAAAATAAATATTAATTTTCTTTTTTCTCCAACCCTTCTTCTCCTAATCACTCGCCTCTAAAAGTCAAAACTCGTTAAACAACATGAGAAAAATCAAGATAAGGAAGAGCAAAAACCATCTAAACAGGGGAAAAAGACCCTTACTCTTGATCTAAAATCTCAACATGAACTGCAATATGGGGTTAGAAGGTCAGACAAGGAGGTTTGAGAATTATTTTTTCTGATTGTGATTTTTGTTACCAGACTGCGATGATGACTGGGAATTAAATCGTTTAATGTTTAAACACGTCATTTTCACTGATTTATTGGTGGATTTTGAATCCAAAGTTGCTAAAGAAGATGGTAGAAGGGGATGTAACGACTCGATTTCGGGTTAGTAGTTGGGATCTTGGATTCGTGTTTTTGGTACTTTGAATTGTGGGCTAAATTTAAAGAAAACGAAACTTGGAAGCTCAATTTAAGAAAATTGAAGACTAATTTGTAATCAGGTTAAAGTTCGGAGTCTTTTGTGTGAACTTTCAAAATGTTTGATATGTTTGATTTTTCCATTTTTGTTTGGTAGGCAATGCATTTGAAGGAAATTGACGTCTGTTTTGAGGGAAAATCAGATCTCTCTTTCTTTTTCCTTTTTCCTTTTTTAGAATAAATAGGAGGCCATAACCATTACAATTAAAAACTTCTCATATAAAAATATATGGGCCGTGAACATTTTTATGAAGAAGCGCCTCTAAAAATGTCAATGATGTAACAAAAGTAAGCATTTTGGTGGTAGAGTTAGTAGAGCATTTTGGACGCTCCACGGATTATCAAGCAAAATAGCAACGGATCTCACAAGAGAATGAGGGCTAGAGGCCGAAAGATTAGTGAGCAAGTCTAAAACATCACCATTGTCAATTTGAACTATCAATTGGTTGAATCCACGACCTTATCGAAACAGCCCTATCAGTGTTTAAGCACAGCCATCCCAAAGGTGGCGCCTGTCATTGTACCAACTCAAGTGAAGGAGAAGAATGCACAGACCGGAAATCATATTGTTTTGCCCAGTAAACATCTTTATCAAGAAACGAGGAGGAATCCATAGAAAGACTTTGAAAGATAAAACATTGCCAAATCAAAGATGAAAACAAATACCACACAATCCCCCGAATTGGTAAGGGGCTTATCCTAAAAAGCAAGCCACAAGAATCCGCAGACTCTCTCATATTTTCCATAATTGTTGAAAAAAAAAAATTAAACTTTTCATGAATAGGTACAACTATTCATGAACATATGTTAATGAATGGATGCAACCATTCATCATGAATAGATGTAACTTTTGCATGATGAAAAGGTGCAAAATGAAGAGATGTAATTTTTGAATAGCCACTAACAAGCCTATATAAAGGATTGTTAGTGATGGAACAAATTATTCATTTTTGTATTCTTGTAATAACATTCTATTTCTCTTCCTCTCTATAAAAGTCTTACAATTCTTCCACCTATTTCTAACAAAGTGGTATCAAGAGCTTGGTTCGATAGTTAAAAAAAAAGAGAGAAGAAGATGGCCAACAATGGTATGTTTCCATTTCAAACTCCTCGTCTTACAAAAGACAACTATGAAAATTGGTGTCTCCGTATGAAGGCTTTACTTGGAGCACAAGATGCTTGGGAGATCACTCACAAGGGTTATGAGTCTCCTCAAAACGAAGCGTCGTTGTCACGACAAGAAAAGGAGGCTTTGACGAAAACAAGGATGAAAGATCAACACGCTCTCACCCTCATTCACCAATGTTTGGATGATTCGATGTTTGCAAAAGTGGCAAATGCCAACACCGCAAAGGAAGCATGGGAGATTTTGCAAAATTCTCTCCAAGGAGTTGACAAAGTGAAGAAGGTTCGACTCCAAGTATTACGAGGTGAGTTTGAAACCTTGCTGATGAAGGAATCCGAGTTCATTTCGGATTATTACTCAAGGGTGATGACTGTTGTTAATCAAATGAAGAGATATGGAGAAACCATAGAAGATGTTCGTGTGATTGAAAAGATCCTTCGTTCTTTGACTCCAAAGTTTGATTATGTGGTTTGTGTCATTGAGTCAAAAGATTTAGACTCTATGACTATTGAAAATGTTATGGGTGATTTGCAAGCTCAAGAAGATAAATTAAATAGAAGACAAGAAGAGTCCATTGAACAAGCCCTCAAAGCCAAGGTATTTTTGAAAAATAATCGAGAAGAAAAGAATCAAAAAGGACGAGGACGCGGACGAGGTCGAGGTTATGACCAAAGAGGATGTGGAAGAAGTGATCGTGAAGATCGTACATCATCAAGAAACCGAGGAAGATCAAGAGGAAGAGGAAGATTTAATTATCAAAGACCGAATGAAAAGAAGCATGACAAGTCCAATATTGAATGTTATAATTGTCAAAAATTTGGTCATTTTTCTTGGGAATGCCAAAATGAAGGTAGAAATGAGGAGAGAGTCAATCTCATTGAAGATCAACAAGATATTGAAGAGCCAACCTTGTTGCTAGCAATGAAGAATGAGGAGAAGAATGATGCAAGCACATGGTACCTTGACAATGGAGCAAGCAATCACATGTGTGGAGATAAAGAGGCATTTGTGGAACTTGATGAGAAAATTAAAGGCAATGTTTCATTTGGAGACTCCTCGAAAGTCCAAATTCAAGGGAAAGGTACAATCTTAATTTCTCTAAAGGATGGGAGCCATAGCCTTATTACTGAGGTTTATTATGTGCCTAAGCTAAGAAGTAATATTTTGAGTTTGGGACAACTCCTTGAAAAGGGTTATGAAATTCATATGAAAGATTGTTGTCTTTGGCTAAGAGATCAATGTGGAAACTTGGTGGCTAAAGTATCAATGTCGAAGAATAGAATGTTCATGTTAAATCTCAAGACGATTGGTGCAAAGTGCTTGAAGGCTAGCGTGGAAAATGAAGCTTGGTGTTGGCACATGAGATTTGGTCACTTGAATTTTGGAGCCCTCAAAATGCTTGGAGAAAAAGAGATGGTAAATGGAATTCCAACCATTAGTCACCCTAACCAATTGTGTGAAGCGTGTCTTCTAGGCAAGCATGCAAGGTCAAGTTTTCCAAAAGAAGCAACATCAAGAGCGACCGAGCCCCTTCAACTTATTCATACTGATATATGTGGACCCATCAAGCCGTTATCATTTGGTAAAAGCAGATACTTCTTACTTTTTATTGATGATTATAGTAGGAAGACTTGGGTGTACTTCTTGAAGCAGAAATCTGAAGCATTCGTTGCTTTTAAAAATTTTAAAGCACTCATTGAAAAAGAAAGTGGCTACGAGATAAAATCTCTAAGATCCGACAGAGGAGGTGAATTTACTTCTAATGAATTCAATGCTTTTTGTGAAGCAAATGGAATTTGTCGTCCTTTGACAGTGCCCAGATCCCCACAACAAAATGGCGTTGCAGAACGAAAAAATAGAACCATTTTGAACATGGCAAGAAGTATGTTGAAGGCAAAAAATAGGTTGTGATTGTTGCTTGTAAAAATCAAATCATCCACTTAACTTGGGAGCTATCAGAACTTCCAAAAGGACATGAAGCTATTGGGGTCAAGTGGATTTTCAAGAAAAAGAAGAATGCAAGAGGAGAAGTGGTGAGATACAAAGCAAGACTTGTTGTTAAAGGCTATAAGCAGAAGCATGGGATCGATTATGATGAAGTCTTTGCACCAGTTGCTCGAATTGAAACTATTCGATTGATTATTTCTCTAGCGGCTCAAAAGAAGTGGAAAATCCATCAACTTGATGTGAAATCGGCATTTCTTAATGGTTTCTTAGAAGAGGAAGTTTACATTGAACAACTCATTGGATACAAAGTCAAAGGGCAAGAAGATAAATGTCTAAGGTTGAAAAAGGCATTATATGGATTGAAGCAAGCGCCTCGTGCATGGTACAGCCGCATCGAAAAGTATTTTCAAGATAAAGGTTTTGATCGTTGCCTACATGAACATGCACTTTATATTAAAGTGAAAGATGGTGGAGATATCTTGATAGTTTGTCTGTACGTGGATGATTTGATTTTTACAAGCAACAATCACAACCTAATTGAAGAATTCAAGAAGGATATGTCACTTGTTTTCGAGATGACTGGTGTGGGTCTAATGTGTTATTATTTGGGCCTAGAAGTGGAACAATCCGAGGATGGAATATTCATCTCACAAAAGGGCTATGCAAAAGAAGTGTTGAAGAAATTCAAAATGCTCGATTGCAATCCTGTTAATACTCCAATGGAATGCGGAGTAAAGTTGTCAAAGTTCAATGATGGAATAAAGAAAGATTCAACACTCTTCAAAAGTCTTGTGGGAAGTTTGAGATACTTGACTTGTACAAGACCCGATATCCTATTTGCAGTTGGTGTAGTAAGTCGCTACATGGAAGCTCCTACATCAACTCACATGAAGGCTGCTAAAAGAATTCTTCGTTACTTAAAGGGTACTATTGACTTTGGACTATTCTACTCCTCTTCTCATGACTTTCAACTCA
Source organism: Hibiscus tridactylites (assembly GCA_958450335.1). Lineage (NCBI taxonomy): Eukaryota > Viridiplantae > Streptophyta > Magnoliopsida > Malvales > Malvaceae > Hibiscus > Hibiscus tridactylites. Next base: position 9,771,348 of record OY288274.1, read on the forward strand.
TGGGATTTTGTGATAGTGATTTTGCCGGCGACATAGATGATAGAAAAAACACCTCTGGATTTGTGTTTTTCTTGGGAGATTGTTGCATCTCTTGGAGTTCAAAAAAGCAACCCATTGTGACTCTTTCCACATGTGAGGCAGAATATGTAGCAGCAACTTCTTGTACGTGTCATGCTATTTGGCTTAAAAGATTAGTTAAAGAACTTCACTTGCCACAAGAAGGGCCTACTAAAATTTGCATCGATAATAAGTCTGCACAAGCACTTGCCAAGAATCCGGTGTTTCATGATCGAAGTAAACATATTGACACCCGATATCATTTTATTAGAGATCATATTGCCAAGAAGGAAGTGGAGCTCAAGTTTGTAAAGACTCAAGATCAAGTTGCAGACATTTTCACAAAACCTCTCAAGTTTGAAGATTTTCGAAGAATGCGTAAAAGTCTTGGTGTGATCAAGAAAAGTTAAAATTAAGAGGGCGTGTTGAAAAAAAAATAATTTAAACTTTTCATGAATAGGTACAACTATTCATGAACATATGTTAATGAATGGATGCAACCATTCATCATGAATAGATGTAACCTTTGCATGATGAAAAGGTGCAAAATGAAGAGATGTAATTTTTGAATAGCCACTAACAAGCCTATATAAAGGATTGTTAGTGATGGAACAAATCATTCAATTTTTTGTACTCTTGTAATAACAATTACTTCTCTTCCTCTCTAAAAGTCTTACAATTCTTCCACCTATTTCTAACAAATACCATACAATCCCCCGAATTGGTAAGGGGCTTATCCTAAAAAGCAAGCCACAAGAATCCGCAGACTCTCTCATATTTTCCATAATAACTTCCAGCAAAGATTAGGAGCAGACCAATCTTGTTGAGCTATATCTGAGGATGCACGTTTAACCGAAAATACACGATGTAAATTACCTGGCCAATAGCAAGTATCAAGGCCGAGAAGAGGGCTCGGCGAACAAATATTCCTAATATGAGCCAAGACATGCTCATCGAAAAATAGATTCAATTGATTCGAGTTTCAATCACCATTTGAGGAAACCAAGTCACAAACCTTTGCTTCCGGCTCAATCATAGTGTTAGGTAAAACCGAGTTGAACTCCATTCAACTTCCCAGCAGCTTCCATCAAGCTGATCTGAAGTTAAGAGTGTGCAATATTCGACTCGAAAAAAAATTAAATTATTTGAATCGACTCAAAAAAAAAATAAAGTTTGAGTTATAAAATAAGACTCTTCAACTCGATTAACTCGAAATTTTTTTACTCGAGTCGATCGATTGCCTACCCCATATTTGGAGTTGGCCAAAGCTTTCTCGTCGTCGGAAGTCGCCGCATGCGTCATTGCTTGCACGTGGGTGTGCTTCAGCAGCGGTGATTTATAGGGATGGCAACGGGAAGGGGCGGGTTTTTGGCCGACCCGAACTCGACCCAAAATTTAAAACTTCTGCCCAACCCGACCTGATCTGACCCGAGTTTCATATATCTTTATCCCCGACCCGACATGATATAATAATAGTATAAACTGACCCCGACCTGACCATAAAATTTTAATAAAAAATTCGATTAAACCTGACTCGAAGAAAATTTATAAAAATATTAAATATAATAAATATAAATATATATTTATAAATAACTGGGGTAGGTCGAGAAATTTCCACCTAAACCTGAACCCGGCCCGACGCAAACTTCTTTAAAATCTGACTCAACCTAAAAACCAAAAATTCCAACAACAAAAATTGACCCTACCGAATCGGGTCGGGTCGGAACCCACCGGTTTCGATTTTTTTCATTCCTAGCGGTGAAGTCATCCATCTAAGTCGTTGACCAACCATCTGAATTTTATTTTGTTGAGTAAGACGAGCCGAGCCACTTGACTAAGCTGTGTGAGGCGTCGACCGAACTGCCTAAGCTGTTGACCAGGTTGATCGAGCTGCTGTTGACTGTTGGTCATTGTTCGTTGTTGACTTTTTCAAGGATAACTTATATGGGTGGTTCCGACGTCCCGAGTCTGACTTTATAGTTCTTTTTTGTGAAATTTGACCTTGATAAGTTATTTTTCCAAGTTTGAATCTAAGATATAGTCTGATTATCTGTTTTAATATCGTTATTGATGTATTATATATTATTGTGTATCTGACGATATTTTGAATTCAAATATCGGATTGCGAATGATAAGAGAACCTCCTTGGAGATCGATTGTTGTAGCTTGACTTTAAGGGGGCGTTTGGTTTGCGGAAAAGATCATTACCTGAGGGAATGATCTTTTCCGGAATCACATACCCACGTTTGGTTAGAGAGCATTCCCATCAAGGGGTAATATTGTATTCCCAACAGTAGCCTTTTTTCATTAAATGGTGGGAATGTGATTCCCTTGCTTTTCTTAGGTATTTGTCAATTCCCACCATTTGGACCATATTACCCTCAAGTTAATGAATTTTGTTCACATAGATCCTTTATTTAATTTAATTAGATGATTAAATATATGTGATGTAAATTAATAAGTTAAGAGGTAATATTTTCACACGATATTCTTTTACTTATAAGATATTTATCTTATAAAATATTTTAGTAGGTACTTATGATATAAATTCTTATTAGTATTACAGAACTTATTTACTTTAATTTACTTGACAATCTGTTACAAGTAATAAAAAATTAAAAATTTCAAGCATATTAAAAGTTTAGCATTTAAAAAATTTACAAAAATATTTTAATAGAAGATAACGAGAGTATGTAAATATAAATTATATTTTTATTAAAAATAGTTAATATAATAATTATATTAATAATAGGATAAATATATTATTTTTGTAAATTTTAAATAGTGTAACAAAAATAATTCTACAATTTTTTGTGCATATATTTTTAATTTAATATTGAAAGTTTAACACGTTAAAAAGAAAATATAACACACGGTCAATTTAGTAAATTTCACTTTCAGATAATCTTATTTACCTCCAACCAAACACAATAATCTTACATTCCTACCAAATAAACCAAACAAGGTAATGTAACATTCCTAATAATATGCCAGGTAATGTTACATTCTAGGAATCTTATTCCCAGGAGTAATCTTTCATTCCGTGAACCAAACGCGCACTAAGATGTTTTTCTAATGATCCGTTTTAATGTTATTATTGGTGCATTCCATATTGTTGTGTATGACTAAGATTTTGTATAACTAAGATTTTGTATGATTGATTAGTGACGAACATAATGTTTGACATATGTGTGAACAGTATAAAATATTAAATAAAATAACACATAACTCATACACCGCGTAAAGTATAATTAAAATGGAAAATTTACTCAACACAAATAAAAACTTATAACAGAAGGCATAGAATAAATTATTAGCCCATAAAAATTACAGATAAATCTATTATATTATGGCCATGTTTGGTAAATAGCGGTTTAGGAAAAAATTAGAGGTTTGAGGTATAATTAGAGGTTTGACTAGTCAAATCCGCTAATATTGATGTTTGGTAAATAACGGATTGAAAGAGCGGATTGGGGTGAAAAAGCTAATTTTGAAAAAGCTCCTAATATAAGCTTTTTGAGATTAGAGGTTTGATATTAGAATTGTAATGACTCTTTTACCCTTAACAATTACCAAAAATCTCCAAATAACCTAAATTAAATAATAATATTTTTTAATATAAATAAAAACATATTAAATATTAGACTTATTTGTTGTTACTACTACTTTATATGGTGACATTTGTAAGTTAATTCTATTTTTTTACTATCACATATTTTTATGTGCATATAAAAAATTTAATAATTATATAAATAATAAATTAATATATAAATCTTTCAAATATGTTTAGGAAATTTATATTAAAAATAATTTTTACAAATCTAATTAATATTTATTAGATACAAAATATTAATAACTTATAAATTATTTAAACAAGTATTAAATATAACCATGTCCTTATATGTCATTTCGCTTGTTTAAATAATCAAACAGCTATCCGCTATCAGTTAATTTTACCAAACACTTTTATACAATCAGCTAATACAATCCGCTAGTCAAATCAGCTAATGCAATCAGCTATCAGCTATCAGCTAATGTAATCCGCTATCAGCTATAAGCTATCCGCTAATTGCCAAACAAGGCCTATAAATTCTCAAGGTTTAGAATTTACAATGAGTCAAGTCCGTAGCGAACCTAGTGTGCAAACAAACAGAAAACGCTCACATATTCACTATTTGCTCTCTGTGTTTCTCTTACCAAAACTGAAATCCCACTTCTTCGGTCGAAATAAACTCAAACTTAACAATATAGACTTGAATCGGTATCCACATTTTGTATATAAATCATGTGTTGTATCCTTGTCTGAAGCACCAACAACTTCATATCTCTCATCTTACAAACAACAAACGAAAAAAATGTTTCTCATGTCATCTCCAGCTGTCGCATTCTCCTTCAGCCTTTTGTTCCTCTTATTAGTTGTTGCTGCTGCTAATTTAGACATCGTCAAGACCCTAAGCGGCTTCTCGGACTTCTCCGACTTCAACAGCATGTTGAATGAAACGGGTGTTGCGGACCAGATCAACAGCAAGGGAACCGTCACTGTTCTTGCTGTTTCCAATGGTAATTTGGGTGCACTTTCCGGCCTATCCTCGGATCAAAAGAAGATGGTGATGAGCGTGCATGTGATACTCGATTATTACGATGGAGCCAAGTTCAATAAATCACATTCTAAACATAACAAGATTCTCGCCACACTCTATCAGCAAACCGGAAAAGCCCGCCACCAGGTCGGTTACTTGAACTTGACAAACACGGGGAAAGGTCCCGTGGTGTTTTCTTCCGCTGCACCGAACTCTCACCTTGAAGCCCAATTTGTTAAAGAAGTCACTACAATGCCTTATGATCTTTCCGTATTGCAAATTAGCAATCTTTTAGATGTAGCCTCGATTTCGCCTGCTCCATATATTGCTCCCAAGGCTTCCCCTCCGAGGAAGGTCTTAGCACCGGCTTCTACACCTACATCTGCACCTACACCTAGTGTCGACGACGAGAACGTGGTCAATTCTCCGGCTTCATCGAGGACTAAACCAAGCATGGGATCCGAGCCAGTTGCTGCTGATGCTCCTGCTAGTGAACAGGAAAGCTCTGCGGCTGCATCTGTACCGTTTGTGGATTATCTGGCCTCTACCATTCTTATGATTTCCACCTCGGTTTGGTTCTTGCTTGCAATGATTTGAGTGGACAAAACAAGGGGATTTAATAAGCAAAACCGTTACCCGATTCAATCAGCATTCATTACTGGTGAAATTTTATCTTGGTTCAATTGGTCAGACACATTTGGAGGATTTCTCGGGGGAGTAGTGAAACTTTGTCTTGGTTTTCGTTCATATTTGGTTACTGCTCTTTTTTAACGGCTGTTTATGTTTGCATGGTGTTCTTGTTAGAAGGTGATCTTTTTAGTGTTAAGGTGATGTAGTGTGAACTGTGAGCCTACTCTGGTGTTTGTCCTCTTTTCACGAACAGTGTTCCTATTTTAATAAAATTTTGAACTTTGCTGTGGAAAAAAAATAGCATTCATCACTGGTGAAATTACGCTTTTATTTACCCTTTTATTTGCAATCCGAAAAAGGGTGAAACTACGCCAATATTCCTTAAACTCTTCAGTGTTCATGGTTTGAACTATGAACTTTACATCATGTTCAATTTAATTTTTATTTTTATCAATATTTTAAATGTAAAAAGAAAAAGAAAAAGAAAAACGAACTTATAAACAAGCTTATAAATGAGCTTTTTTTAACATAAACTAACCGAGCACACCTATATTACAAGAATTGATAAATTAAAAAACTATAGTAATGTATATTACATGTTTGTCTATTTTTTTTATCATAATTATTTGTTTATTAATTAAACATCGTATCATTTAAGAGTTGTATTGGTTGTTATAACTTATATCTAATTGAACCCAATACGTGTCCCAGTGGAGAAGCTCGTGATGTTATTAATCCTAGGAAACACGGGTTCAAAACATTTTGTCTACAAGATATATGTGCATTATCAAAGAGTTAAGAATATGTAAAAATATTGCATTGTAATCATCTTTATACTATTAAAAAACATATGTCTAATTAGTATGTATTAGATTTTATATCTTGTTACACTTGACTTAAAAATTATACTCATGAATGAATTTAATTTTAATGATATTAAATAAGAAAATTCTGCCACGTTCGACGAGCACCGATAAGCACCACTAACGACGAGCACCATTAATTCAATTTATAAAGATTAAAACTCTAAAGGACTCACCGTATAATTATAAATTACTTAAAAATAAAAAGGTTAATTAATTAAAATATATTATTTTATTTTTTAATTTTTTTTAAACATAGATCAAAATACCTATCTACCCTTAAATTAAAAATCTCTAATTTTTGTTCATTTAAAATTTAAGTCGCTGACGCTGCCTCCTGCATGGATGTCGTTCCCCACCGATAATCATCAAATGTTGTTTTAAAATCTATGACGATGTTGATGGCGTTTCTTCATCGTCTTCGTTCAAAGCAAGGAGAGGCATGGAGTTAGGGTTTTGCCATGAATAGAAAGATGACTTCCTGGACCTGCACCATTTGTTTGCAAGCAAAATCCTCCTCCTTTTGTTGAATGGATTCTCTGCTTTTTCCATTTCTTTTACAGTGCTTACATCCAATAGATTTGCAAATGACTTTGAATTTTCCGCATAGTGATTCGACAATCCCCTCCTATCAAAAACAATGTAAACAAAAGATTAGATCCAATTAACTATCCTAAAAATCTATGAGTTTTAAAATCCTAACCGACGGCCATGCAAATGTTGTTCATCGGGGGAACAACGGCTATACAGGAGGTAACGATGGCGACGGCAGGAGGTAGCAGCGGCGACAACTTAAATTTTAAACGAACAAAAATTAGGGTTTTCTAATTTAGAGGTAAATATGTATTTTAATCTATGTTTAAAAGAAAATTAAAAATAAAATAATATATTTTAATTAATTTACTTTTTAATTTTTAAATAATTTATAATTATAATGTGAGTCTTTTAGATGTTTAATCTTTATAAATTGAATTAATGATGCCCATCGATGCTCGTCGTTAGTGGTGCTCATCGGTGCTCATCGATCGTGGCAGACTCATCATATTAAATAACTATTATTTGAGCAAACACATTTGGCCGATTAGCCAAGCTACCCATCTTTGTTTCCTCATTCTGCTTAGGTCATGGGTTCTAAACCCATTAGAAGGACCCCTTCCTTTTTTTTTGCTCGGCAAATAAGTTAATTTATTAAAACTTAAAAGCCACAACTACATTGCGTGTCTCATTAAAAACCTCCCTAAATCTAACGGAGGAAAAGAGTACACACAATGTAGGTGATACAATAACAAGCTCAAAACCTCGGTTAATCACAGTTATCTCCTGCCCAAATCCCTTTCCTTTTACAATAACAATGACGTCAGACAACACCACCAAACGCTAGGCTATGGACCAGTAATCCCACCCCTTATATACGACCTCCCCACAATACAAACTCACAAAACACAAACTCGCCCCATTACTCCTAAAGCAACGTGTCATCACCACCAGGCTTTAAACAAAATTTGTCTATTTAGTCCATCTTTGGCGAGTTCATCAGCTAGTGCATTACAATTTCAAGAAACATGGTTAAATTGGATTCTACCTATTACCTCGATATCTTTGTCAATTTTCAGGAATAACTCTCACCAAATTCAAGGACGTTGGATCGAATTTTCTATCCAGTTCAATGCTATCCTCGAATATGACTCTACGATCAAACTTGTTTTTCCACACCAGCTCGCCTCCATGAAAATGTCAAGAGTAGTTTTTATTGCCATAATTTTAGAAAAATTCACCCCTTCGCAACTAATGGACCTGTAAAAATTGCTCTAATGATGCCTTCCTCTGTCCGCATTACGCCACCGCAACCTGCATTCCCGTCCTTAAAAGCTCCGTCCACGTTGAATTGTATCCACCCTAGCTTAGGAGGGTCCCAGGCTTTGATTTCATTAATCGTTGCGGCACAACTACAAGACAAAGGGCAGTCCCACCAACCTTCTAAGTTAGACACCATATCATCTTTTGAAGCTTTAATCCAGACCAAAGCTCGCAATTTTGTTTGCGATAATAGCTCCTTCACCGATGTCGATTTGGCATTGAAGATCCTTTCAATCCCAAGTATCCAGATACTTCATATCGCTGCTGCTACTGAGATCAGCCAAAGGCTTCTAGTCCAACATGAAAAATCAATATTAAAAAAAACTGATACATGGCATTAACATCACCAATATCGAACCAGGGAATCTGCCACCAAGCGCAAAACAATCTCCAAAAACTTCTTGCCCAACAGCACCCAACAAAAAGGTGGTTTGAGTCTTCAAAGCCAATTTCACACCATGAACAGAGGCACTGATATGATCCATCAAGAACCCCTCTTTTTTTTCAAAAAATCATTTGTCGGCAGCCGTTCTAACTTCAACATCCACAGAAGATTTTTGACTTTCGGTGAAACTTTAATTTTCCATAGTTTACCAAACTCAAAATCATGTTCTTCCACCCCAGCATTCACCATCAAGGGAGTTAGTTTTTTCACCGAGAACATCCTTGCTTTGTCGTGTATCCAAACAAGCCTATCATGAACGCCCGAGAATAACTTCACCCCTTTTAGAGCATTATTAAGATCTACCACCATGCTTTTTTCTCTATCCAGCAGATTTTTGGTCATAAATTCCTCCCACTGAATGTTACTTAAACCATTTAAGGTCGCCAAGCTAGCCACTACCACGCCTTTGCAACGAACCAATCTATACAATCGATTAAAAGTTACGCGTAGGGGCTTCTCTCCACACCACAGATCCTCCCACAATAATATTGATTCGCCATTCCCTACTTGCCATCTATAGCACTCAACATTCATCCATTGGGTAACATTCGGTTGTTTCCAATTGTTTACTATACCTCTCCACACTAACGACATCTTCTTCGAGTTGCTTAACTTAAGTCTCCAATGTTGTGAGGCAGAGCCATATTTAACCGAGATAATTCTCCTCTATAGTGCTGATTTTTCAGTTGCAAACCTTTACCCCCCACTTAGCTAACAGAGCTTTATTTTTCACATGTAGATTAACTATGCCCGCCCCGCCCTTATAGCGAGCTAAACATACTCTTGACCAACTTACTCTAGCCAATTTCCTCTTATCATTTGAACAGCTTCATAGGAAGCCTCGTCTTATTTTCTCAATCTTCAGAAGAATTGTCTTCGAGATTTCAAAGAGCGACGTATAATAAAGAGGTAAGGAAGACAATACCGAGTTAATTAGAACGACTCTCCCGGCAAAAGACAACGTCTTACTCTTCCACCCTGATAGTTTTTTCTGGAAACGTTCTACCACCGGCTTCCAAGTCGCTATTTTCCTCGGATCGGCTCCTAGGGGAATTTCCAAGTATGCGAAGGGTAACGAACCAACCTTATAGCCACACAACTCAGCCAAGTTTTTTGCCAATTCTGGATCAACACTGTAGAACTAATGTTTTGATATAATAATTGAAAAATGTTTTGGACTAATTTGAAAAGAATTTAAAACTTGCTTTTAAGTCCAAACAACTTAAATTTATGTTTGAGGTATTTTGAAAGGTTTTTGGCAAAGATTTTTCATGTTTTTAATAGCCAAACTTGTGATTTCAGAGTACCCGTATCGATATGGTAAACCCTCGTACCGATACCTTTTTGCCCCAGTTTGGCCACTATCAAAACCCGTATCGATACAGACCCTTGCCGTATCGATACGCATCGCGATCGTTTCGATACGCCAGGTAAGCGTACCGATCCCATTTCAACCACCCCAACCGCTATTTCCCAACGGCCATTTAAATGTGAACTCGTATCGATACGCCCTCAAGCGTATCGATACGCCTAGGCTGGCAAGAGCCCAACGGCTAGTTTCTGATGAAGGTCGTACCGATACGGTTCCACGCGTATCGATAGGAATAGCTGCAGAACAGCATTTATGAAGGGAAATAAAGTCTCCAACGGCTCCAATATGATCCCAACGGCTAGTAACGGCTACAAACTCATTTGGGAGTATAAAAGGGACCTCCAAGCATCAAGAGAAGGTTAATGCTCATATTGTCAAACATCAAATGATCAAAGATTGTCTTAGAGCTTAAATTGTCATTTATTGTATAGACAAACACTAGTGAGCCAAAATTGTCAAATTTGCTCAAGTGTTTTAGGTTTTGGGTGAGTGCTTAATTGTGCAAACAAACACCTATTAGAGGGTTTTAAGTTTGCTTATATTGTCTCTTTGTAAAGAGGGTTTCAATCAAGGCTTTGGGTAGAAAGCTTGATTGGTTGTAAGGGTTTCCTCCTAATCCTAGAAAAGGGGACGAATCAATAGTGGATTGATTGTGAAATCCTTAGTGGGGAGCTAAGGTAGTGGATGTAGACCTTGGTTAGAAGGTTGAACCACTATAAATTATTGTGTCACATTTCAATTTACCTTCCTCAACCCTTCCACCCAAATATCCACCTCTCCACCACTTGGTGAGCAACATTGGTTGATCGAATCGAGCCCCACATAACTCAACAAACACCTACCCCAACAAGATAAGATTTGCTAAAATTTATGCTTAACCCAGAATATAATTCGAAACACCTTAAGATTCTCTTCACATTTACTATGTACTTTTCCTTTGGTTGCACGACAAGAATCGTGCCGTCTGAAAACTGCAAGTGTGAATACGATTGTCCTGGAATGACATTCCTAATTGCCTCGCTCAAGTTTGCCTCTTCAAGCAACAGATGCAGCACCTCAATGACCATAATGAACAAGTAAGGAGAGAGGGGATCCTCTTGTCTCAACCCTTTTCTCATTCGAAACTCCCTAGTAGGGGAACCATTAACCAGGACTAAAACTCTTGCTGACGATAGACATTTCGCAATCCACCTTCTACACAAGATGCCAAAACCCATCTTCTGTAAAATCACATCAAGAAATTCCCAACGAACACAATCATAAGCTTTCGAGAAGTCGATCTTGAGCACCACTCCACCAGGACTGCTAATCCCATTGTCGATTGAGTGTATTATTTCATTTGCGATGAGTATGCCATCAAAGATCTGCCTCCCGCTCAGGAAGGCGCATTGTGTGTCACTTATGAGTCTCTCTATCACCACACGCAAACGCTTTGACAACACTTTGGCGATAATTTTGTAAATCGACCCCACTAGACTTATTGGTCTAAAATCAATGATAACCACAGGATTGTCAACTTTAGGTATCAACATTATAAATGACGAGTTTATTTTCGAGTCTAGCTTCCCATACCTATGAAATTTACCCAACACTTTCATCAAATCTCCTTTAACAACGTCTCAACAAGACTTGTAAAATACCATGTTGTAGCCATCCGAGCCTGGTGCTTTAGACTCGTCGCAACTTCAGATTGCTTCCTTTACTTCCTCTAATGAGAATAACTCTTCTAATTTTGCAACCTTCATAGATGAGATCACCTTGAACTTTAAGTTTAGCACAGATCTCCAATTACGGTGTTTGCAGCTGAAATGGTTGTTAAAGAAGTTGAACATCATTCCTCTTAGCTTCTTGGGATTCTCAATCCTTTTATCTCCAAAATTGATACCCTGGATGGTCTCTCTTTTGGCCCGGATTTTCACTGCACTATGGAAGAAAGCAGTATTGGCATCACTTAACTTTAACCAGTTTGATCTTGATTCTGTTTCCAGGTCTCTTCTTGCAGCCTCAACATCTCCACAATTCAAGCCTACAATTTTTTATTTCTTCATGCTCCTTCATGTTATCTAATCCTCCAGCATTTGACTCTTCTACACTATTTAATTTTTCCTCCAACTCCTTTACACGAACATTCCACTTTTTTAGTCTCGTTTTCAATTTGCGTAACTTCGAAGCTAGATCACCAGCATTCTTGTCTTCTTCCTCAAATATCTCCTTTATCAACTCTCGGCATTTGTTCTTCTACAGCCATCCATTGATAAATTTAAATGGCCTTGGCCCCCAATCTATCGATGTTGTCACTAATAAAACAGGAACATGGTCTGACACTACACGTTTCATACCCAATTGCACCAAATCTTTTAACTTTAGAAGCCACTGCCCATCTATTAGGAACCTGTCAAGCCTGTTTTTTTGTTAAGTGGTCCAAACCAAGTAAAATTTCTTCCAACCATTGGAATATCCACCAAATTGCATTTCGAGATGAACTCGTTAAACTCAGTACTACACAAAGATGCTCTCACACACCCACTTCTTTCACTCCTGCACCTAGTAACATTGAAATCCCCTCCCACAATCCAACTTAATGGTTCAACAGATTTCCAATTAATTAGTTCATTCCATAAAGAAGTTTGGTCTGGTAAGGTACAAGGTACATAGACATTAACCACTACAGCTACCCTGCCTAGTTGTAGCCATTCACCTTTTATGAGAATATATATGGGCTTTGAAGCAATGAAGTCTACCCTAAAACTGCTTTTATCCCATATGGTAACCACGCCCCCCGATTTTCCTTCCGCTGCTGCAAAACTGAACCCAAAATTATCATCGAATAACAGCCTTCGAATCTCAATTTCCTGTAGCAACTCCTTTTTTGTCTCTTGAATGAGTGTTATATCCACATTTTGCTTCCTGAGGAACTTCCCCACTGCCGAGACTTTAACACCCTTCCCTAAACCACGCACATTCAATGTCACAATTCTCATCGAGTCTCCTTGGAAGCAATTTCGACTCCCCCAATTACGCTCTGGCTCACTTCCTTTCCAAGTCCACCAATTCTTTCACCGCTGCCTATTCATTGCCCTCGATTTGAACCCCTATTTTTTTTCCTAAATTTAACACCTTACGTGCTTTCTTTGTGAGAATATCCCACCTTGTTGTTAGATCGGAGTCTGAGAGTGATCTCCTCGATATCCCTAGCGACTCGGCTGTCTTCTTATTTTGTTTACCCTTTCGACAAGCTCTATCCCTTCTTCTCTTTGACTCAGTTAACATTTTTTCTGAAAAATCCCATAGCGACCCATATTTTTCTCTCTCTTGGCGATCCTAACCTCTGCCAATTCAGAAAAGAAAGACGTTGGGCCTTCACTTTCACTCTGTAGTTCCCTGTGGCTCACCTCCTCTTGGGTTTTCACAGTATTTTTTAGCCTAACATTATTTAAGTCATCCACCAACATAGCCCACATACACGACTCCAATAAAACGGGCTTCTGACTCTTTTTATTTATCAAACCCATATCATGTACATCCTTCCAAGCTTTTTGTGTTATTGTGTTTGGGTTTCCTCATTATTGCTATTACCATCTGCATAATTAAATCCATTCGGGCTTATCCCCAAATCTGACTAGGCTTTAACCACCTCTGCCCACGTCTTCATTGGGCTCTTGATTACCATCCTTTGACTACCCATATCAACTCTTATCATCGTTTCCTCCATTAAATCTGTCCTTTTGTATTCTTCCCCAACATTTGAAGTTGTCATTTCCCCCCTATTCATAAGGCTCAGATCCCCTAGTTGTCCCTCCATAATACGTTTTTCAACTAGGCATTTTTCATTATATTCCTTTCCACTAGAGTCTCTCATTCCCCTTGAATTTTTTAAAGAAAAAAATTAAATTACAGTTTTCTCACTTGACATTTCGAGAATTTTTTTATTTTATTTAAAAAAATCTTTGAAAGTTATAAAAATTTTAGAAAACTTACAAAACTTATAAAAAATAATTTTCTAAAAAATTCTGACTTGATTACCCTCAAGCTTTTGCTCCACTTGAATTCAAAATGATCATTGAAAAAGATTTTTCACTCCAGATATATGCTGGTTACAGTCTACAAGGCTTAACCTTGTAACTTGTTTTTCTCTTCGGTAAACCGATAATCTAAAATTAATTTTTAGATTTCAGTTTTTTGATTAGACTAACTACGACTATCGTCGTTAGAAATAAACAGTTTTAAAGTTCTGGAAAAACCCAACTCGAATTATATTGTCTCGATAAGAATCGAATCCGATCTCAATTTCCCTTAGCGAATCCGTCGCTAAGTGTGTTCATAGGAAGTTGAAACCACGACTATCGTCGATTCTTCCTCCCACTGTAAATCTCAACAACAATCAAATCAACGTGCATTTTTTAATGAAAGCGAAAAAAAATTAATAGATAGGTCGGTTGTCGATCTAATTTTTCAAAAAAACTGAGAATGGAAAACGAAGTTGTTAAGCGCTTTTTAATTCTCACAAGGTGACCTAAACATTCGCTTTAAGCCACTCGCTAATAGAAAATTTAGCTAAACATGATTATGGAAGAAATCACACTTAGCATTTTTTTCAAAATAAAATAGAAAAAAAATTGAAAGAACAAGAACATAAAGAGAAATGAAGTTTTATAAACTTTAAAGTAAAAACATGCTAAGAACAAAAGATGATTCTCTAGATTACCTTAAGGGGTATTTATAGTATTCTAAAAACTCTAATATAACTCTAACATGATAAAAGATAAATCTTAAAAGTATTTAAATTAAATACAAAAGATAATCTAAAGTTTAAATTTTAAATCCGTCTGATAAGCTATCAAAAACACGGTTGATAAACTATCACCGCTGCTGACGTCATCTTTTAGAAACTGCTGACTGGACGTCACATCAGTTTTCATGTCCACTAGCCTAGACTTGACTCCAGATAAAAATTGCAGAATTTTTGCCTCTTTTCAGTGTGTTTTCAAGAATTAAAGACGTGCACGAAAAACACGTAATAAAGTCCAAATCAGCATCATATTCTAACCATTAGAGGCATAATTAAAGAAGTAATAGTGACCATTTTAGCTACTTATCAAAAGAACTGTAGTTTAGCACGTGACAGTAATATCTCGAGAAAAAACCGTCAAAATTAACGGTCAAAAAGATTAATTGATTCAATTTATTGGTTTGAAAGTTTATTTGGACACAAAAATATTTAAAGATTTAATTTTTTTTCAAAAGCTTCAATTACCCTTAAACCTAAAACGATTTAAGTAATAATTTTGTTGAAACAAATTTCTTAAATAATTTAAAATAAAAAAAATTATAGATAGCAAACATAAACCGAAATTTCTCCAAATTTAATCATCATAACAAACAATACAACTATTAAAGAAATTTACACATACCTGACGTGTACACACGGCAGAAGATATAATTAAAATACAACACGAACTAAACACGAATAAAAACTTAAAGCAAAAAGTCTAAAATAAGTTTTTAGCCCATAAAAAGCCGGATAAATATATTATAATAAATTCTCAAAGTTTAAAATTTACAATGAGTCAAGTCCCTAACTAACCTGGTGTGCAAACAAACAACACTCCACATATTTACTATCTGCTCCCTCTGTTTCTCTGACCAAACCTGAAATTCCACATCTTTGGTCGAAATAAACTCAAACTTACTAATACAGGCTTGAATTGGTATCCACATTTAGTATATAAATCCTGTGTTGTGCCCTTGTCTGAAGCACCAACAACTTCATATCTCTCAACACACAAATAAAAAAAAATGTTTCACATGTGTTCTCCAGCTGTTGCATTCTCCTTCAGCCTTTTGTTCCTCTTATTAGCTGCTGTTGATGCTGCTGCAAATGTAGACATCGGCAAGACCCTCAGCGGCTACTCGGATTTCTCCGACTTCAGCAGCATGTTGAACGAAACGGGTGTTGCGGACCAGATCAATAGCATGCAAACCGTCACTGTTCTTGTTGTTTCCAATGGTAATTTGGGTGCACTTTCCGGCCTATCCTCGGATCAAAAGAAGATGGTGATGAGCGTGCATGTGGTGCTCGATTATTACGATGGAGCCAAGTTCAATAAATCGCATTCTAAACATAACAAGATCCTCACCACACTCTATCAAGAGACCGGGAAAGCCCGCAACCATGTAGGGTTCTTGAACTTGACCAACACGGGCAAAGGTCCCGTGGTGTTTACATCCGCTGTACCAAACACTCACCTTGAAGCCCAACTTGTTAAAGAAGTGACTACAAAACCTTATGATCTTTCCGTATTGCAAATTAGTACTCTTTTAGATGTAGCCTCGGTTTCCCCTGCTCCATATATCGCTCCCGCGGCTTCCCCTCCGAGGAAGGTCCTAGCACCAGCATCAGCTCCTACACCTACATCTACACCTACACCTAGTGTCGACGATGAGGAGGACGTCAAGTCTCCGGCTTCATCCAGGACTAAACCAAGCATGGGATCGGAGCCAGTTGCTGCTGATGCTCCTGCTAGTGAAGAGGGAAGCTCTGCTGCTGCATCTGTGGATTATCTGGCCTCTACCATTCTTATGATTTCCACTTCGGCTTGGTTCTTGCTGGCAATGATTTGAGTGGATAAAACAAGGGGAGGGGAAAGTTTGGGTTCATTTAATTATTTGAATTTTTGGTTTGATTTCAACCCTGCCATGGGAGGCTGTAATTCCAATCTTTCAAAATGCTAATTCAGGCTTTTTGTTTCTAACTTTTCTGAACAAGTGAATGCCTCATAGTCATAATCATCATCATTCTACTGCACAAATCAATCTGATTTCAGATCTAATTAATTAGTTGGAAGTTTCACTTCAGCAAGAGATTTATTATTAATGGAACGGGGTTTAATTATTAATTATTTAAAAACTTAATTAGATATACTTTTCCTCGATTCATTTCTTTTTGCTCAGCAAGAGATTTATTATTAATGGAACGGGGTTTAATTTGAGATGTAAGCCTCGTTAAAAATTTCTCTAAACTTAAGTGGAGAAAAAGAATACTCATTCAAGAAAAGGGCTGGAAATCAAGATCCACAAAACATAAAAGACATAGTCCAACAATACCAAGGCCACACAAACTCAATCCTACACTGCCTCCTAGATAAACATTTAAGAATCATGGCAGATTACAGTTCTTTACACACAGACACAATCGAATTCAGTAGAAGTAAACACTGATCCCTTCTTTTCGCCAATATTACACAATTCTAAAGAAAAGACGTAACTCCCGAACCGATCACTCATGATAATCCAATCAGCGATTCCATTTCCATTTTATCGGCACATGCATAAATTGAGTAGTTCCAATCTTACACAAACAATGCTCAACCTCAATGTCCACTCCTCTTTTTTCTCAAGAACACCTTAGTAGGGACTCTCTTCAATTCCAACATCCAAAAGAAGCTCTTCACCTTAGGAGAGACTTTCAGCTTTCAAATTTGATCAAATTGGAAGCTCGGATCCTCCACATCAGCATTACTTATCAATTGCAACAACTTTTTAACTGAAAACTGCCCCGCTCTGTCATGAATCCAAATAATCCTATCAGATGAACATGAATTCAAAACAATTTGCTGAATATCACATTTAATTATTTTATCACCAAAGTCTCTCTCGATCCAATAGAGGTCTAGAAAACATAGAGTTCTAAGAAAGTTCAATGCAATCTCGTTTAGCAAATACATTCGCAACCAGCTCCCCTTTATTATTTGCTAGTCTATAAAGTCTGGAGAACGAAACTCTTAGTGGCTCACTCCCACACCAAGTATCCTCCCAGAACAAGACTGAGTTGCCATCTCCAACTTGCCACCGAAATGAGGCTGGTTTCATCCAATGATTTACATCATCCAAATTCCAATTACTAATTATTGTTGCGGAATATAATTGTCTAATAGAGCAAAAACACAACTGATAATTTGAGAAAATAATAATGAAGATAAAAGAGACACAGATTTTACGTGAAAAACTCCTAAATAATATAGGGTAAAAACTACAGACAATGTAAAAGAATTTCACTATGAGAAAATAAGAATTACAACTTCTCTCAATCTAACAAGGAGAAAACAATGACAATTCTCTCTTGATAAAAAAGGAGAAAACAACTCTATGAAAATTCTCTAATTTCTCTAATATTGGGAGGATGTTAGAATGATTTTGGGACGATAAGAAATGGCAAATGGATAAGCTATTTATAGTTGAATTTAAGGGACCAACTTATAAATAACCTAAACTTTAGGTACTAACCCAAGTGATTAGACCATCACATTTTCAACCAAATTTGGTTGCATTTTGCAGCCTTTGAAAATTTGTTTCATGTGCACCGAATTGTGCATTTAATGCACCGAATGGTGCTTGACTTTTAACAATCTCCCACTTGAAGATTTGATTGGAACAATCATATCTTCACACCATTCTTTCTACCTCATACATTTATGTTGCTTACGTCTCTAACAGGCCACAAGAGGATCGACACCAAGTAAATTTATCAGTGTTAATTGCCTTTGTCATAAAATCTGCTATGTCTGCATATCTATCGTCCCTTCTTCCACTTTCTCACGGATGAAGTGGTACTGGACCCGAATGTATTTTGCTCTTGAGTGAAAAGAATGATTTCTTGCAAGATGCAAGGCGCTCTGACTATCACAAAATAAAGAGACATTCTTTTGTTTGTGCCTGAGCTCCTCCAATAGCATTTTCATCCATATTGCTTCTTTATTGGTTTGTGTAGCAGCTACATATTCTGCCTCCGTTGTTGATGTAGCCACAACCGACTGTAGTTTTGAAACCCAGCTTACAGCTCCACCAGCAACTGTAAACACATACCTTGTTGTAGATTTGCTTTTATTCAAATCTACTGCATAGTTAGAATCGACATACCCGCTGATAAGAAAGTCGGATCCTCCGTAACATAATGCAACATTTAAGGTCCCTTTGATGTATCTTAGGATCTTTTTCACAGCATTCCAATGCTCTCTACCTGGATTCTTCATGTACCGACTAACCACTCCCACTGCTTGTGCAATGTCTGGTCTTGTACAAATCATAGCGAACATTAAACTTCCCACTGCTGATCCATACAGTACTCGAGACATCTCCCTCCTCTCTTCTTCACTGTTAGGACTCATACTGGAGGATAATTTAAAGTTAATAGAAAGAGGGGTAGAAATTGGCTTACAATCTTGCATGTTGAATCGTGACAAGATCTTTTTCAAGTAATTTTTTTGTGAAAGCTAAATCTTCCTACTACTTCTATCTCGATGAATGTGAATCCCTAGAACCTTGTTTGCTGGTCCCAAGTCCTTCATTTCAAATTCCCTAGCCAGTCGTGCCTTTAATTCTTCAATATGATCTTTGTTGGGGCCTGCAACCAACATGTCATCTACATACAACAACAATATAACAAAATTGTTTTCACCAAACCTCTTGAAGTAAGCACAAGGGTCTGCATTAAGTCTGTTGTATCCAAGGCTCATGATGAAGGAGTCAAATCTCTTGTACCAACACCTCGGCGCCTGTTTTAAACCGTACAGAGATTTGTTCAACCTACAAACCAAGTTCTTCTTTTCTTTTTCTTCAAAACCTTCAGGCTGGAGCATGTAAATCTCTTCTTCAAGATCTCCATGAAGAAAAGCTGTTTTAACATCTAGCTGCTCTAGATGTAAATTCAATGTAGCACACATTGCCAGGACATCTCGAACCGTTGTTAGTCGAACCACAGGAGAAAAGATTTCATTGAAATCAATACATTCTTTATGAGCATATCTTTTGACCACCGGTCTTGCACGATACCTCTCCACTTGATCGTCACCATTTCTCTTGGTTTTGAAAACACGTTTGTTACCAATTGGCTTCCTTCCTTGTGGTAGTGCCACAAGTTCCAATGTATTATTTTTATGAAGGGCTTCGATTTTTTCTTGCATTGCCGCCATCCACTGTGAAGCATCTGAGTTGTTCATTGCCTCCTCGAATGATGATGGCTCATTGTCCCCCGTTAAAAGGCAGTATGCAACATTACCTTCTATAACATAATCTGAGTGCCAATTAGGGCGTCTTCTCACACGATCTGATTGACGAGTTGTTGGAGCTTTAGAATTCTCTGGTTCTGGTTCCTCGAGCTTTGGTTCTGCTTCAGAACAATCTCTCTGTTCAAACTCATTTTCAACATGTATCTGTGTAGTCTCTGGCTTTTCTTTATCAGTGTTATCCTCTTCTTCTTTTCTTTGCAGCTTATCTTCTACAAAAATAACATTCCTGCTGATAATCACTTTGCGGGCAGTGGGATCCCACAAGCGATACCCCTTTACTCCATCAGCATACCCCAAGAATTTACATTTTCTGGATTTTGGATCCAACTTTGAAATTTTTTGGGCATTGTACATCACGCACACAATACTTCCAAATATATGGAGGTTTGAATAATCAACTGGTTTACTAGTCCACATCTCCATCGATGTTTTCAACTCAATTGCAGTTGATGGAGCTCGATTCACCAAATAACATGCGACATTGACTGCTTCTGCCCAGAAAGCTTTCTTTAGTCTTGCAGCTCTCAACATTGCTCGTGTTCTTTCTACCAGAGTTCTGTTCATCCGCTCTGCCACTCCATTTTGTTGAGGAGTGTATACTGTTGTGAACTGTCTTTTGATGCCTTCTTTTCTGCAGAAGTCGTCAAATTCATCACTTGTATATCCACCTCCATTATCTGATCTAAAACACTTGATCTTATTTCCAGAATCAAGTTCCACCCGCGCTTTGAAGACTTTGAAGGTTGAAAACACATCTACCTTCCTCTTGATAGGATACACCCAACGTCTCCTAGAGTAGTCATCAATGAATGAGACAAAATATTTTGCTCTACCTAGGGATGCAACCGGTGATTTCCATACATCGAAATGAACTAATTATAGAACAACCTTGCCTCTAGAATTTGATGTGTTAAATTTTAAACGATGCTGCTTACTTGTAATACAATGTTCATACAAAGGAAGTGATACCTTCGTTAAACCCGGAAGTAGCTTTTGCTCCACAAAGACTTTCATTCCTTGTTCTGACATGTGCCCAAGTTTCTGATGCCATAACATAGTAGAATCTGAACTACATGAGGCAACAGAAGCTTCCGCTTCTAGCAAAGTCTCCCCTTTTAGCATGTATAAACTTGCTACTATCTTTTCACCTTTCATCACCACAAGCGCTCCATGGAACACCTTCATGATTTCTTTTTGTGTTTCAATCTTGCTTGCATTATTATCCAACAATCCGTAGGATAATAAGTTTTTCTTCAAGCCTTTCACGTGCCGTACATCTCGAACAACTTTGATTGTCTCGTCATACATTTTCAATTTGATGGTTCCAACGCCAACAACCTCCAAGGCATGATCATTGCAGCTGTACACAGATCCTCCTGAGATTGGTTCATAATTATAGAACCATTCTCTTCTTGAGGTCATGTGATATATGGCTCTTGAGTCAATAAGCCATATGTCTGCAAATCTTTTTCTACCTTTTATGAATGTTGATGCTTCACAACAGAGAGCATCTCCATCATCTGAAGTGTTTGCCATATTTTCTTGAGGATTGGAGTTTTTAGGTAAACTCTAACAATCCTTCTTCAAGTGACCTCTTTTTTCACAGTTGTAGCACTTTAAATTCTTCTTACTCCTTGACTTTGATCTACCATGATTCTGACTGCTACTTTGGCCACGTTCTGTTGATCTTCCTCTCATCACTATTAAGGCCTCTGCTTGTTGTAGATTTCCTCGTCTGTCTTCCTTATTATTGCGCCAATTTTCTTCTTCCAGAACAGCAGCTGCAACATCATCGAAGACTAGATCACTTGTAAGGTTGTTGTTTGTCAAGTTGATGATGAGTTGATCATACGAATCAAGTAGGCTTTGAAGCAGAAGTTCAGCACGTTCTTGTGACTCTATTTTATAGCTTAGGGATGTAAGCTGAGAAAATAGAGTATTCAACGTGTTTAAGTGCTCTGTCACTGAAGTAGATTCTGACATCCGAAGAGTGTACAATTTTCTCTTAAGAAAAAATTTATTGTGCAACGATTTGGCCTTGTATAATTTTGTGAGGTGATCCCAAATCTCATAGGCTCTCTTTTTTTCCTCGATGCTTGATAGTACTTCATCTGCTAATGCTAAATGAAGGTCTGCAATAGCATTCTCGTCCATCTCGTTCCATTTCTTGTTATCTGTAAAATCTACCAGCCTTTCGCTGATAGCCGTTATACATCCGTTTTTTCTTAGGATGGCATTTATCTTCAATTTTTACAATGAAAAATTTCTCTCATTAAACTTTTCAATATCAAATTTCGTTGTCATAGCTTTTATTTCATATAGCTCCCATTATTTCACCTTTTTAACGTGAATAGTGCCCACCACCTTCAATGAATGAGTAATATCTAACTTACTTTCTTATGATGGAGGATCCACTTTTTAGTGGCAACCAACAGAGAATACGGTAAGTAGATATACACACCCAAATTAGGCTCTGATACCAATTGTTGCGGAATACAATCGTTGGATAGAGTAAAAACACAACTGATAATTTGAGAAAATAATAATAAAGATAAAAGAGACACAGATTTTACGTGGAAACCCCCTAAATAATATAAGGTAAAAACCACGGATAAGGTAGAAGAATTTCACTGTGAGAAAATAAGAATTGCAACTTCTCTCAATCTAACAAGGAGAAAACAATGACAAATCTCTCTTGATAAAAAAAGGAGAAAACAACTCTATGAAAACTTTCTAATTTCTCTAGTATTGGGAGGATGTTAGAATAATTTTGAGATGATAAGAAATGACAAATGACTAGACTATTTATAGTTGAATTTAAGGGACCAACTTATAAATAATCTAAACTTTAGGTATTAACCCATATCACATTTTCAACCAAAATTGGTTGCATTTTGCAGCCTTTGAAAATTTGTTTCATGTGCACCGAATTATGCATTTAATGCACCGAATGGTGCTTGACTTTTAACAATTATCCCACGCTAAATCACAGTCATTTTCTTCAATTTATGAGAATTCTAAATCCAATCTCGAATACAATTCTCATATTTGAAACTTATAATTCGTCTCCAAAGTGCCCCTTTCTCCACAGCAAACCTCCAAATCCATTTTGCTAGTAATGCTCGATTCTTTGCTAACATGAACAAAATATGATTTTTGTTGTTGTTGTAAACATCAATTTTATCCTGGCTAATCCATTTGAATTTTGTAGTGTTTGGACTGAATTTGTTAAAAAATTAGGTGTTTGTGTTAGATGTGTAAAAGTTGATCTAATTTCGTATTTCTTGAAATTTCGAAATTTTGTACATAGTCTTGTGTACTCGGTTGATTTGAATCACTTGATCTATATTCTTATGTATTTGAGAGTTGTAAATTGATTTGTATGGTAGGGTGTATGCAACTGGTTTCATTGTTAGTTTTCTTGTATTGTTGTCTTGAATCTTGGTAGTGAATTGATCTCTGAACTTGACAACGCAAACATAGAATTTGTTCCAATGCGTAAACAATTTTGTGTATGCAATTCCAGTTTTTCTACCACTTCCCACCAATCTGCTATTCTGCTGGGGAAAAAACGAACTTTTAGTAAAGATCGCAATTGATTGAATTTATCTGAACTGAGAAGAACGAGTGGATTCGAGTGATGATGATTAATCATACATTTATTTCTTCAATTTGCTACTAAAAATATATTAGAAACAGAAAGGTAGGTTTTATGAGCATTTTGAAAATTTTGAACATCCCATCAAATAGGATGAGTACAAATTAAAAATTCAAATACAAAAGACATCATGTCAGAAAATACTTATAAGGTTTGGTTGAATAATCATTTTAGTTGTTATCTTTGTAAAGTACTTTAACCTAAATATTTTATTCTAGGTCAAAATCGTTTTTCAGTATATAGAAACTGTTAGTTAACTAATGGATAACGTCTTAGAATGACTTAACCTAACGTCAACCAAAAAATAATTTATGTTTTATATAATTTTATAAAATAATATTTTGACTGACATGTCACTCTATCAAATCAACACATTTGTCCATATGACATTGTCACAACATCAATGTCATGTAGTTAACCACGTTATTTATTAGCCGTTATATGTTAATTGACTAACGATTTTTATCTACAAATAGATCATTTTAACTTAAATAAAAAGTTAAGAGTGAAAATGTTTTGATAAAAAAAATTAAGGACCGTGACCGTTCAATCAAACATTTTCTAGTATTATGTCAAGATAAATGAACTCAAGCTTTCCCCTCTTAATTTATTTTATCCTACTGAAATCATAGAAAGAATAAACCTAGTCCAAGTGAAATCAAAAGAATATTGGTGGAGGCAAGATAACCCCCATAACCTACAGAAGCATTAGAAGGAGCAGGAGCACTAGCAACTGGCAACTTGCTTGGGCTAGCAGTAGTAGGGGACAGAGCCGGAGACCCCTCAAGACTAGGACCTGTTGCCGGAGCTAGGGCCTTCCTCGGAGCAGAAGCTGTAGTAAGGGAAGCCGGGGAAGCTGAAGCTGTAGTTCGGGAAGCCGGGGAAGCTGAAGCCATAGTACGGGTACCATTTATAATATTGCTGACTTGTAGCACCGAAACACGATCGGGTTGAGTAGTAATTTGTTTAACAAAAGTGGTATCAAGGTTAGAACCCGGAGCAGCAGATCCAAAAGCCACTGAACCATTGCCCTCGGATTTCATTTTCAAGAAACCCTGCAGGTTTTGCGCTTTCCCACTAATTTGCTGGTAAAGCGTGGTGAGAAGCAACGGGTTTCTGAAATGCATCTTTTTCAGCTTCGCTTCATCGTAATATTCGAGTACAACATGGAGGCTCAAGGTCTTCACCGCTGCATCCGGCGGTTGCCTTGAAAGTTCAGACATATGAGCATTGTCAACGACAAGAACGGTGCTACTTGGCTGCTGGTTGATTCCATTGGCAACGCCGGTTTGAGCCAGCAACTTGCTAAAGGCTGAGAAATCCGGGTAGGCGTTGAGGATGTTGTTGATGTCGATATTATTAGCAGCATCGGCGGCAACAGATAAGAGAAGTAAAAAGCTACAGGAAAGTGCAGCAGCGGGAGAAGCCATGGAAAATAAAGGTATAACAAAGATTTTATATGAAAACATGAAGTCTATATCTGTAGGATTGAGTTGATTTCGATTCCGGGAAGAGGAAACAAAGAGTGTAAATGATAAGCACATGGATTCTTTTCAATAGTTGAAGCCAGATGCCAGTTTCCACACCATTTTTGTAACTTGACTTTCTAAAAATATAAGAAACTGATGCATAGATATCTCTGAAAGCCCTTAAACTTGGATGTACAAATCATACCTATCTTTTGGTCGTAAATTCTACCACCACGTGGTTTTCCATTATTAGCTTAACTAATATTGCAAAGTGGTTGAAAAGTTGTGGGTTAATGGATTATGAATTAGTGATTTAAAATAGGTTAAATAGATGGTTTGATTGTTGTGTGACCAGATTAACTATTTGTTTTGTTTCTATTAGTTAACCTATGTTACAAATTATAGGTTGATGGAAAAACATTATGGGAGAGTAACGAGATGTTTTCTTAACTTTAGAGAACTAGTCAGATAGTTCTCAATCTAGTTAAGATATACACCAACTTAGGAGTTTTTTTAGATGCCCATAAAATATACACCAACTCAGAAAATTTATGATGTAATAGGACGGAATCAGAAATCAAGATTAAAGAACAAAATATAATAAATTATAAAAAAATATTTGAACCCAAATAACATCATTTCTTTTTTCACTTAAACTCTTCTCTAAAATATATTAGATTAGAAATTCAGAAATTGCATTTAACTCAATATAAGAAGTGGAATTTATTTTAAAATTTTCAGTAATGAAATGATGCATGTGGGATAATGTCATATGTGGCCATCCATCACTTTCTCTTAAAAACAAAGCGTAGACCAAACCGAAAAAGAAAATGATTCCTTTTTCCATTTCTCTTTCATGTACTTTTCAAGTACTCTTATTTGTACAATATTTCCCTTTTACTACTCTCCTAAAAACAATCTTTCTTTTTTCCCAACCTCTCTTCTTCTTCTCCTCCTACATTTTCTTTTTCAAGGGTTATGAAGAAACTGATGCGGAGACTGTCACGAGTTAGGGTGACTCACTCCACCCACTACTCAATGCTCCGATCTGAACCGCCAGATCCTCGGGTGGGTCCCGCCAAGCAAAGATCGGACGTACCGCACGGGCATTTCCCGGTTTACGTCGGGATGGATCAGACGGCGACGCGGAGGTTCACCGTCAGCGCCGAGATGCTGCGGCAACCGATCTTCGTGGAGTTGCTGAACAGATCGGCCCAAGAGTACGGGTACGAGCAAAGAGGAGTGTTGAGGATTCCTATTAACGTCGTCGTTTTTGAACGAGTTCTTGAATCTTTCAGGCAAGGCCAACAACCTTCAAGTCTTGATGAACTTGTCTAGTTATTAGTATTTAGTACCAACAAAAAAAAATGTACGCTTTGATTAATGTAAAATAGCAGTTGTTTGAAAAAACAGCAAAAATGATAGGTTTTTTTTAAAAAAAATGGATAATTATTGCTGTTGTTTTTTTTAACATAGATAATTATATTGATGTTTTATTATTATAAATAACAATGAACAAATCATTTTCATTCCAATTTTTATATGTTTATTTGGACAAGTGGTTGTGTTTATTTGGCAGCAATGGAGAAAATAGAGCAATTTTCTACTATTTGATATTCCATTTTGTTTCTTGACAGCTCATCGTCTTAAACATACTCTAATACCGAGTAATAGTACTGATGGTGTATGGGATTTGTTAGAAGTTATGACTTGAATTTTTGTCTGAAAATTTTTTGGTGTAATTAAGTTGATGAAAAATAAAACCGAAGAAAAAAAATCGGTGGTGGATTCAAAGGAAGCGGGCAACGGAGCCCCCGTCACATGGTACACGCCTCAACAGTTAGTGTTCGTACATAAATATACTTCTACAATTATAATTTATTTTAAAATAAAAATTCAGTTTGATTAGAATTCTTTTGTAATCAAATTTTTATCCCTATAAATATATACCTTAAGTTAGGGTTAGAATATGGATTTGTAACACACAATTCGTGCTAAGGCACAATCTTTCTTGTATTAATCTTTTTTGGCTTTGATAAATTTCTCCTTCTTTATTCGTGATTTTTTATTAAAAAAATTCATGTAAATCTTAGTGTCTTTACTTTATATATTTACCGCTATCTTCTTACAATATTGATAAAGCAAAGGTATTACCTCAATTTTGTGAGATTTTGTTTCTAATTCTGCTCAGAAGTCAGAACCCTAAAAATTTACATAATTAAGATAGTAAAAAAAGGAACTTAAAGAAAGAGTAATATATACTAGAGATCACTAAATTATATTCAAATGATCGTTTAGTCATTGATAAAATCTATTGATGATTTTATAATATCGTAATAATCATTTTATAATCGTTCACAAATTTTAATGATTATTTTATAATTTTTAAAAGTTTAATGACTCTAACTATTTATTGACCTCTAGCGCACTTTTATACGTAATGATAGCTAAATTCCGTCAAGATTTCTATAAACAATTAAAACTTTCGACAAAATTAAAAGACGTTACCTTTGATCAACCTGATACACAAATAAATACCCAATAAAAAAGGTTCTGACTCATGAGATGTACACTATATTCCCAAGGCTATAAGAATCTATTTTCTCATAGCTAAAGCTAAAGTAGATTTTGAATATTTATAAAATTAAAATGTTTCAAACATCACTGGAATTATCAAATATTAACAAATTTATTAATAATTTCACAATCAAATCATCAATTTGAACAAATATGATGGGATGGGTTTCCAATTGCCTTGCAAGGCAATTCAGATACCAATACAACGAACTCTCACTCATAATCTCAAGCCTAGCCTATCTGCCTATGTGTTTAAAAGATTTAAACTCAAATTAGGGAATTGGTTCACCAACTTAGCATATGTGTAAATAACTATAATGATGTAATTTTTAAAATATATTAAAAATCAAAATATTTTGTTATTCTTCTATCAAATATATTTTATATTTGACATTTATTTTCATATTCAAATTACATGATTTTTTTATATAACTATTGATATTTAATTTATTAGTTGATTAATTTAAACCAAGTAGTGTAGAAGTTGATTATAAGAGCAATTATTCTAATCTAATTTCTTTTATTCGCAGCGTTAAAATTTAAACTTATAACTTTATTTAAAAAATCTAATAATATCTCATACTATTAAACTAATCAGTTGTTGGTGTGAATTACATGAATTTAATAAATTGTATCATTTATCAGTTTTTGTTATTTGATTGAGGTGGTTAGTGGTTACCCTAAATAAAATGATGTGGAAAAGTTTATTCTTTTTAAAGCAAACAATTAATATGTCCGTTGAAGTTAATGCTTCCGTACGTTTGTGTGCCCCTTCCGTAGCACTCCGTACGAAGGTAATGTTGTATATGCTAATTTTCTACTCATATTAATATATATAGTGATGTTTGGTAATTAATGAATAACTAATAGTAGATTACATTGGCTGATAGCTGATTACAATAGTTGATTTAATTAGCGTATTGTATTAGTTGATTGTATAAAAGTGTTTGGTCAAATTAATTGATTGTTGTTTGATTATTTAAACAAGCAAAATGTCATATTAAGGACATGATTATATTTAACACTTATTTGAATAGTTTATTGGTTATCAATATTTTGTATCTATTAATATTAATTAGATTATGAAAAATAATTTTTAATATAACATTACTAAGCATATTTGAAAGATCTAAATGTTAATTTATTATTTATATAATTATTTTAATACAATTTAATTAATTATTAAATTTAAATAAAAATATAAATTTGTGAGAATAAAAAAATATTAGTTTACAAATGTCACAATGTAAATGTAAATATGCAAGGTTAAAAAATTAAAATAGAAATCGTTAAATTTAGGTTATTTGGAGATTTTTTATAACTGTTAAGAGTAATAGTGTCTTTATAACTTTTATGTCAAAACCTCTAATTTCAAAAAGTATATATTAGCAAAAAAAAAAATTAGAGGTTTCACTCAATCCGCTATTTCAATCCGCTCTTTACTAAACATCCAAATTAGCGGATTTGACCGGTCAAATCTCTCTTTACCAAACATGGTCATATATATATTCTACTTGGGTATTAATAATTAAAATAATACCAACCATTAGATTTTTTAAATAATGTTAAAAGTTTGAATTTTGATTTTATAAACGAAAAAAATTAAATTCAGAAGTCGATTTCGCATTGAACTTATATAAAATTCGATATGATTTAATCGATAAATTTGATAATGGTGATTAAAAAATAATTAAAACAATGGGGAAGCACGTGGCATGACACACACAAGAGTAGGCAAGCAGGCAGGACGAGTAAATGTTGCTCTGCTCAAACCATGTTCCTTTTAATGAATGACAAGCCTTTCCCATTATGGCTCAACTAATTTCAATTCAGATTGATTCACCATTTCACCTTTTCTCGAGATTTCAAATTTTAGATGATTTAGCTTTATATTTCTTAATCAATATGATTGTAATTTTATCCTTATAAACTAGAATTGTATTAATAACAAAAATAAAAATAAAAAATTTAGACACATATATTATCTAAAAAATAGTTTAAACGCTTAAATAAAATATTTTAGACACTTATTTTATATTTAAGCTTTAAACTAATTATCATTTTTGTAATACTTTTAGGTTCATTTGTACCACCAGTATAGCTTCTTCATTGTGACTTTCAAAATCTGCATTTTCTATACAAAAAATGGTGAATCTTGGTACTAACTCCCAATACTTTTATGTGAATTAGAGATGCACGTGTTAACTCCAGTTTGATCAGGAACTGATCAATACAAGCACTTATTGTAATTTGTCTGATTTGCTTAATTTCATGGCTCTAGAGTTCACACGAAATTGACTTGGGATGCACCTCCACTAAGGTGAGTACTTGTTCCTTTCAACTCAAGATCTATGAAATTTGAGTTGTATTGTTCGAATTTTTGTTCAAATTTAATTATAATATAAATATTTATAATATGATGACAACGATTTAATTTTAATTTAAACGGTTTTGTATAACCATATGTGATGTACATGCATATTTCTTCATGTGTGAGTAAAAATTGTAATGATATTTAATAAAGGCAGAAGGTCAAAAATAGCCCCCCTAAAGTTTCACTTTTTTGCTAATTTTAGCCATATCTTCTTTTGTGCAAACAACCACCTAACGTTTAAATTTTTCGTTCAAATTTCACCCTTGTTGGATGAAAATCGTTAGTCAACTAACAACCAACGCCTAAGACTGGCGTGGCATGTCTGCGGGGCATGGGGAGATGATGTGACACTCTCACGTGACATTTTTATGACATGGCCATGTGACACTGCCACATCATCTCTCATTGTAACCCCCTCGTCTCGGTCTGGCCGGATGACCGGTCCGAGTGGGCCACACGGGGAAAACCGAAGCGAAACCCGTTAAGGTTCCCCCTCGGTTAGCAACCCTATTTTTTTTTCATTTTAAACTTTTCATTTTCGAACCCCAAACCACAAACAAACAACCAAAATTCAATCTTGACTAAATGCACATTAAATCCTATGTCTTTATACCATTAAAAGGTCAACAAGTCAAAACAGCACAATTTTAAGCAGCAGTTTCGAAACCTTATCCAAGGGTTTCGAAACTTTTGCTGACAGAAACCCCTGGAACCAAAATCTCCCCCAAAGTTTCGAAACCTTAGGGAAGGTTTCGAAACCTTGGACCTTAGTTTCGAAACCTTTCCCAAAGGTTTCGAAACTTTGGTGGACAGAATGCCCTGGAACCAAAATTTCACCAAAGGTTTCGAAACCTTGGGGAAGGTTTCGGAACCTTTGACCATAGTTTCGAAACCTACCCCAAAGGTTTCGAAACTTTGGGTTGGCAGAATGTCCTGGGACCAAATCCTCTGCAAAGGTTTCGAAACCTTACCCATGGTTTCGAAACCTTAGTGCAGGGGATCACATTCTGCTCAACCTAAGGACTTCCCAACCTTGCAAAACCCCAAAATCATACATGGACATGTATAGGAGCGTAAAAAGGACCAAAAGCATGCATCAACACTCACAAGACCCGCACATACAATCATTCAAGCAATCATACGTGAGCCATACATAGCAACCAAGCATATTAACAAGGCATCCATACATATCATTCATACAAGAGCAATTCATGCATATATGGACATACAAGCATTTAAGATTTCATGCCTTAGCAACCAAAACACGTAGACATGCCAACACACACAACATTCATCATAGCATATCATGCGTTATAAACCATAATCAAACCAATACAACAACATAAGGCATTAACAACATGTGGCCAATACAAAGGAGTCTAGATACAAGCTCCTAAAACACGTAACACTTCCCATTGCTAGACTATTACATTATTTAATTAAACCATACTTGAGCAAACCACCACACACTTGGACGCCCCTATCTTGCTCCTTGCTAACTCCAAGCTAAAGGTCTGCATTGTCGGAAAAAGGAGAGCGTAAGCATAAAGCTTAGTGAGCGGAGCTCTAAAACATAACTACGACAATGCAGGGTTCAAAGCTTTCTTTAAAAATAAAGGCCAACGCAAAAGATCCATTCACTACCTAATCCTCTTATTAACAAGCAAGTTCAACCACAATTCAACGATATAGACATTTAACATGGCATTACACTTCATGGTATACATGAGGACATAATCCTAGATTAAAGCAAAACAATATAAAGGGATGATATAGTGAGATACAACATGAGCACACATGGTATGCACAAGCATAACCAAAACACACACGGTGGGACTACACATCACCGTTTCGACTAGTAGTTTTCCAATGGGACTACACATCAAAGTACTCTTCTACTAGTCACTACCGGTGGGACTACACATCACCGGAGTCTTATACCACTTGCTACCGGCGGGACTACACATCACCGGAGCAACGACAACCATCATGTGAGGTTCGACACCAACCATGCAACACGATATACAATCACTACCATACGACATGTACTCACTATATCATGCACAACCAAATCAAGAAGTAACAAAATCCACAATTAGGCATCACTTACTACTTGGAATCTTACCAAACCACAAATGGTCTTACTCACAATTTTCGCGCACAACTTGCACCAACTTACTCACACCTTACAAGGCATATCAACAACATCATTATTACCATCAAACAAATCATCGATTTAATAAATAGCCACATGCTTCCTCCCAAAGAATTTAAATTTCATGCATATCAACATAACATTTCAAGCAATGAAAAACAATGGTAAAAAGGGGATTTAAAGAGGCATTTCACATCACTTACTCTTAGAGTTTAAATCATTTTCAAGGCCAAATCTAAACCACTTTCAAAATCACCTTTGAACCAAAACTATTCTTGAAAACCATTTCCACATCCACGTACTCGAACCAACCTTAGAAAATCAAATTAAAGCATTAACCACTCACCTCATTTCCTTAAGCAAAACAAGCAAAGCCAAATCAAGCCTCCTCACTTCCGGATTCGATCCCAAAGCTTTACCAACGCAATTCCTTGCTTCTAATCGCCTCAACACAAGTGAATTAACCTCGAATCAGTCCACAACACAACATAGCAAACCCGGAATACAATTCAAACATTAAACACTTGTTTTTCGAACCAAGAACAACCCCCAAAAAGTCATTCCCGAGCAGCCCCTTTGCACAGTCCAAAACCGATGATTCCAACTCTTTTAACACACCTAATAGCTTCCAAAACAACCCTTAACTATCATACAACCATCAACCCTCATTTTCCAACATAAAACACACCCAAAATCAACCATTAAACCCTTCAAAAACCCCATTACAACCCAAATTCGGGAAACTTAACAAAACCCTTTAAAAATCATATATGTTGAACCATTAAGTTCATAAACTTCATATCTATCACTATTAAATCAAAACTTTAAGTTAAACAAAATAAAGCTACCATTTTTATTCAAATCTCCCAAAAATCCAAATTCTAAAACATTGGTGAAAATGAAATATATTTGTACTTCTAAGTAGAGGAAGATAAGAGCAAGTCGGAAATGTAATTACCTTTCAAAATGCTCCAAAAATGGAGGCAAGATTTGATGGAAAGGTACAAAGGAGGGGGAGGGGAATTTGACGTGATATTGGAGAAGGGTTGGGGAAGAAGATGACAATTTGTGTTTTAAGTAAAAAGAGGGGTTTTTAATTTGGTTGGCCATTTTATTACAAAAATGCCATTAATGAGATGGCAATCTCATTTACTTTAAAATCCATGAATTTGAGTTTCAATCCAAATTGGTCCAACACAAATGTTTGTTTTGAAAAATACGAAGACCAAAATAATACATTATTATTTTAATTATAAAACTAAAACCCGAAACAATATTAAAATATTATTTTCACCCGACCCCTAAACCCGGGTGTTACACTCATGCCATGCAAACATGCCACATCAGTTTCAGGCGTTGACCGTTAGTTGATTAACGGTTTTCATCCAACAAAAGTGAACTTTGAACGAAAAATGAAATGTTAGGTGGTTGTTTGCACCAAAAAATGATAAGGCTAAAATAACCAAACGGTGAAACATTGGGGGCTATTTTTGACCTTTTACCTTTAAAATTAAGTATCATCTAAAATTATATAATATATTTATTGTTATGAATATTTATCTATATGGATGTCTATCATGATAAGAACTTTATTAAGGAGATTTGACTTACTTTATCATTAAGAATATTATATACATTAATTAGAGTTTAATATATTATGTACTTCTTATGCCTATAAATAGATGATATACTAAAGATATTGTACACAAGTCTATATTTGAGAATAATACAAATCTCCCTCTTTCTCTCATCTCTTTGTTCATTTATACTTGTTCGTTGTTCTTCATTAATTTATTCACAACACGTTATCAGCACGACTCTAATCAACCAATTTTCTTTTTCTTTATATTTTAACTTGGTTTTTTATTTAATTTTTTGAACAACTTGGAAGTATGTTTGATTGTATTCAAGCATTGAAAAAAGATGAGTTTGTAGCTTTTTCACAAACCAAAAGACGAATCGACAGAGACGAAGAGGTTGTGTTTGGTGTAAATTATATAAATTTAAGTTACTTTCTTGATTAATTTTTCTTTGATGTGTTTGAACTAAAATCAATAAATCAAACATATTAATATAAATTAAAAAGAAAAATGTTGCGTTAGAACATATTAACACGTTAGACTATGCACATGTGCGCCTATTTTCATGGAAAATGAATAATCTAGCATATGTTCCTCATGTTTCTATTTTATTTAATTTATTGATGTAAGTTTATTGAGATTTTCTCATGTTTCTCAATTACGTACTAGTAATAGATTTTCTTATTAATATTATTGAGAGTTAATATTTATTGAGATTTTTCATGTCTCAATTAATGTTTTATATTTAAACAAGATGTTTATGATATTCTATTATTATTAATGAATTAATATTTTTAATCGTGTTTTGAGTTTTACATGTATTTAAATGACTTGGAAAAATACGTGATATAAAAGGATTATGAGAAGTTGTCTCGGTCATTTGCTCCGTCTCCATCATCCTCGAGAGGAAAATCATTATCAGTAAAATCTATTTCCCTCCTTAAACTATGATTTTAAAGTGCGATAAATCACGGTGATTTTGAATCTACAAGAAGACTGTTATAAAGTTTATATTTGCTTGAAAGCAATAATTCTCATATGTCGAAAAACTCGACTATTGACTTCTCACAAGTTCAAGTTACGAAAATTCGTCTTGACTCAACAAGTTTTATGGGAGGCATTCCCTGAAGTGAATGTGAGCATGATGTTTATTCCATGCGATTATTGGATTTGTTTCATTCCTTGAAGTGAATGTAAACATGGTAAATCACTATTCAATTAGTGACACAACTTCGATATAATCCAAATATATTGGCTGGACATCCCGTTCTACGAGGCTATTGATTTTAAATGAGGTTTTTAAAGGACTTTGTGGACTGGTTGAACAATGCCGCGTAGAAGGATTAAATCTTTGTTATATGCGATGATGATATGTTAATAAAAACATTCTCCACTTTTCACGACGAATAATGTTGTCCTCAGACACAATATCGTGAAAAAAAATTAAAGGTCCACTAGCTCCACTCCATTCCCTGAAGTGAATGTGAGATTATATTATGAAAATAATAAAAGCCACATTAGAAGTTATAGTCGTGGTCGAGGCCATGAATATAGACATGGACAATATGGTCATTATAAGAATGTTTATACCCATCAGAAGTGGGGTTTTTTTTATCAAAGGAAACTTACTTCATTAAACATAAAAAAGGTACAACCCGAAGGGACCCAAAGGTCCTCTAAACGAAAGACGTAAAAAGCAGACGCCAACCAACCTACCAAGGGCCAAACAAGGCCTTACATCAAACAGAAAAAACTTAGAAACCAACCAAGCCGCCAAAAACCATGGCGCAACCAGCATCATCAACCATCGAATAAAAGCAGACCGAACGAAAATCCTTCCAAGCCAGAAAGAAACATAAACTGGATCACCCAGATAACCACTTCCATTGGTCGAACCGTGGATAGTGTTTTTAAAATCGATAACACCAGAACGATACTGGAGAAAGCGGTAAACCCATTCACTTTTCCCGGGGCAAAAGACAGTATACGTGCCTGAGAGCTCTATCTAGAGGCAGGCTTCCAGCGCGAAAGCGTTGGTCCTTATCAAGGCATCATCTACTGTACCCCAGATGTGAGAAGTGTATAAATTCACCGAGCCTCCTCCCAATCCTGGTTTATCGAAGCCGCTCAAGTCAAACAAAACAAGGAAGGAAATCCTTAGAGGTTTGATCCTCTGAGGATACGTAAACAACCAAGAGACCGTGCCCCGAAAACACGAAAATAACAACCAGATATTAAAAGACTGAACTGAACCTCCTGGGTCCCACCTAAACCTGGTGGTAATTTTTTTCCTAGGCCCCCTAGGTCTCCACCCTGCAAAATTTCCTTCAGATCCGAAAAAAGCGGTAATTTGCATCTGAAAAAGGCAAGTAGTGGGCAAAATCCCATCAAATCTGGGAATGTTATGCTGAGAATAGAAAGGATTGTGACAGGGGTAGGACAAAACATAAGACACAAGTCTTATCAAAATAGACAATGCCCCTTTTGCCCTTTTTGTCCTTATTCCATTACTCTCTTCCCCGTTGCCGGCAGGGGCCATTACCGGTGGACCATTGGCCCGAGAAGCGGCGATCCGGCAAGCTCCATAGCGTGGACCAGCCCAACCAGTATAACGCTCCATCCCCACTAAAAGGAGGCGACTGAATCCTACGGGGAACCCAGAAACTGCACCGGCTCCGATAAAGAGGAAACCACCGCTGAGACCACCCCAAAACCAGATCAAAACAGCAAGGCGGTGGGCTTCTCGGACTCGATATTGAATATTAAAGCCTAGCGCGGTGGCTCTAAAAAACCACCAAGCATCAAGCTTCGCCTCCGGCATAGAGAAACCAGACAAAAGGAGAAGCCTTTGAGCCTCACTGCCCGTAACCTGCAAGCGAAATCGACCATGCCCAGCTCCGGCGAAACTAAAGCCAAACCAGCCCGTCGAAAACACAGCTCCGACAGAGTGGAGCCGTCGCAAAGCCCATTTCCGGGAGGAGCTCCTCACCCTCCTTCTTCCGCCTCTCAGCTCTCCGAAGCGAAACACCAGCCGCCGTCGCTTCTTCCGACCACCAGGATCAAAGCAAACGCAGGTTGGCTCCACTCTTTGCCGGTACACATAACAGCGACGGCCCGGACGGAAGCTCAGGGATCTAAGGCGGGGGCATCGTCTCTGATGCTCGGCTGCCACAAATCCGCCCACAAAGTCAGGTTCAGGGAGTTTTGCGGTAACAACCGCCGATGTAGTCCTGCCACCGGAGCCAAAATCGTCCGAAAATTGCCTACTCCCCACCCTTGCTTCTCCACCGTCAAGAGACCTCCGAGCAAACCAACAGTCGACCTCGACCCCTAAGATGTCGGCGATCTGATGGCCATCTGACGGCGACGGAGTCCTCCATTCAGAGACCACACAACAAAGCCAGCTTCGGCAGAACAAAAATGTCGTCTGAGGCCCGGGGAGCTTTAGGTGGGAGAGAGCTTTGGGCGCGTGAGGCGCGTTGAATTCGATGGCTCTCATTCTTTGTTTTTTCGTGATGAAAACATCAAATAACCATGTACTTCATGACATTATTGTTAGGATTGTAAAATAACATAGCTATGAGCGACCTACTCGCAAACAATTTTTATATTGTTTTTTAAATTTGTTAGTTAAGTTAAATAAATGAGTATAAATACTCCCTCTGTCCCACTAAAACTATCATATGTTGACTTTTTTGGGTTTAGGGTGATAAAAAATTTTCTAAGGAAGTAAAATCTTTTTTATTATCAATGCGATGTTATAAACTATTGGTCTCGTACTTGTCGTACGTTGAAAAATCAACCATCATTAAAAGATAAAAGAAAGAAAATAAAAGCAAATTTTGTTTGCGAAAAATGACAAAGATGATATTGGTCTAACTTATTTGGACATTATTGATCCAACTCATTTGGACGTTGTTAATTTTCTTATAACCATCAAAGGGAATAAATCATCTTATAATTATTCTCATAACTTTGAAGAAAATTATTATCTTTTTATTTATTTTGCTTAATGTTTATTTACTTTATACATTAATTTTTTATATTTTAGTTTTATATTTATATATTATGATATTTATTTATTTTGTTTAATATGATTACTTATAAAATACGATTTATGGTGACGGTTTATGCTTACCAAAAACATAAGATATATACTTTCATTTAAATACAATGAATAATGTGAGTATTATATCTCAAAGTACATGAAACTATTGATATTTTAGAAGAGCAATAAGTTCTTGAGAGAGTATATTATGAAAAGTGCATAATTGTGAATATCACAATACTTATTGTTAAATGTAATGATATCGTCACCACCAAAAGTGAATATAATCTTTTGAAAATTATGGATAACATATGTTATCAATTGACATTTGAAATAAGCCAATGTGAATATAAGTTTTGGTAGCCAAAAGTCAGTTGAAAGCTCTAGAAGAGCTATATATTGCTACCAAAAGATAAATTTCATTGAAAGGTCCGAAATAGCTAAAGTATTCCTATTCAAATGAACAATTTTTGGTGGACAGAGTATTGTTAAGTTTTAAAGAAGCTTGTATTTCAAAATTTGTGTCACACGTGTACAAGTGATATTGAATCACATGTTTTGGTAAACCAGAAGCCTACAAATTCAAGAATACATATACATGTTTATTAAAAGGACATGGAGTTTTTGTGGTGTTTGTTATCAAAGTAATTGATTAAATTTCACTTATTAAAAGAACATGAAGTTTTTGTGTTGCTTGTTTTCAAAGGAAATGATTAAGATCCCACTTATCAAAAGAACTTGAAGTTTTTGTATTAAAGTTGAGATTGCATGTCTTGCATATCTGAATAAAATATGATCTCATTTATCCACAAATGTAGAAAGTTTTATATGATTTTAGTATATGCATCTACATTGTTTTATCAACTTACAACCAAAAATTTGTGAGATTGATTATAAAATATTCAGATTATGCAGTTAGACTATTCATCTTGCAAAAGTTAGTGAGTTTTATATTTTAGGCTATATCAGTTGTTACAAAGCCTATTGATTATGAAAAATACGATTTAGCAAATTTTTAATTGGATGCCTCCTATTTAATAACTAAACTGTGAGAATAAAACATTTATTATTTATATGATACTTTTATATAGAAGCACTTATACGCATCAAACCAACGAGTTATAATAAATTCAATGTTATGATTGGTTTTTGGTAAAAAAAACCATACATTTATCATTTTATAAATTTTGAATGTGCGGTATATTGTTGAATTGAAACACTACAACGCACAAAATGAGTAAATAAAAAGGATTTAGAATATATATATTGAGTATGAGTCTCATTTTATGTTTAGATTCTTAAACATTAATTGGAAAATCATATATGACATGATTTTTCTCAACATCATGGGAGATAATAATAAGCCGGATAGAGGAAATGAATTATCATTATCTAGATCCTCGTATATGAACTAGAAGTTCATAAGATAATTTATGTTATTACATGTCAACTGCAAGACATATTTATTGACCTAATGAGAGTAATTAAGTCTCATATACCAACCAAAATGCTTTAAGTTTAAATTACATGTTAGAGCGAGAGGATGTAAATCATGCTTGAAGCATGATAGTTGAAATGGTTCAAATGATTAAAATTTTCGTAAATGAAAAGTATAATGAGATGATCATATATTGAAGGCAGGTGCTCCTGAAGAGACCCAAGACGTAACTAATAATAAAACTCTAGAAGAGTTTCAGGTACCTGAAATAAAGATTGAAATCTTGAAGAGATCTCGATGAGTTATGTCACTACGAGAATGGAACCAAAATAGAAAAGTTGTCGACAACGATTTTGTAAACAATTTTACATAGAATACTTCTATAGAAGTAAAGAAAGAAAATGAGAATCTTGTATAGAAATTTATCCAGAAGTATAGATATTGAATTGACCAATGTAAAAAGACGCTTTGAACTTCTAAAAGAGAAGTATTTGGACCAACAGTCCAAACACCTAAAGATGTAATGCAAGTGAGGCACAAATAAGTGGTCGTAAATATGAAAAAATTATAATTTATGAAGAATTCTAAATATTTCATGGTGGATGCAATTACTTTAGCAGTTATGAAATATTTTATATACGTCTAATCATTTTGGGGATCCCTATAAAAAGAAAGTTATCCTTGACGAATTTAAAATGCTAGAAGCATTTGGAAATTTCTAAAGAAATTTATTTAGACATGTCTCATGGAATATTTTGGCGCATTTCGTATAATCGCCTTAGAGACTACTAATTGAGGAAAATACTATAAGAATGATCATATTTCCTTATGCTTTTTATAAAAGGAGTTTGGATCAAAATTTATTATGATAATTTAAATATTATTAGAACTTTTGAAGAGCTTTCAAAGCATTTGATTATTTAAGGAAATGTGTTGGGGTTTTAAGATGCTCGATTCCTTCAACCGTTCTTGCTCGCCAAGTGTGGAGAAGTTAAATTTTTGGGTGTAAAAGTGGAAGCTAAAAGATTGGAATTGGATACAAGGATTTATAGTGGTTCGGCTTTCTAACAAGCACCTACATCCACTACCTTAGCTCCTCACTAAGGATTTCAACCAAATTCACTAAGAATTTTGTCATATTTTCTAGGCTAAGGAGGCAACCTTTACAATCTACCCAAAGCTTGAGTAAACCCTCTTTACAAGAGAAATTTTAAAGCAAACTTAAAATCCCTCTAATATGTAATTGTTTGCACTAATAAGATCTCACCCAAAACCTAAACACTTGAGTAAATATAACAATGTTTAGCTCACAAGTGTTGTCTATACAAGAAAATAAACAATTAAGCTCTAAGACAAATTCTTGATCATAGTGTTGTTGACAATTCAAGCATTAGTCTTCTCTTAATGCTTGGAGGTCCCTTTTATACTCCCAAATGAGTTTGTAGCCGTTGAGGACCGTTGGGTTTTTTTTGGAGCCGTTTGACACTTTATTTACCACATTAATTGTAGTTCTGGTGCCTAAGGTATCGGTACACGGGTACCCGTATCGGTACGTCCTTCTTCAGAACTAGCCGTTGGGCTCTTGCCAGCCTATGCGTATCGATATGCTAGGAAACGTATCGGCACGATCTGCACTTTAAAAGGCCGTTGGGAAATAGCCGTGAGAGTTGTTAAAGCAGGGATCGATACGCTTAAAGGTGTATCAGTACGACCCCTCTTCGTATCGATACGGGCAAGCCTGTATCAGTACGAGTTTTGACAGAATCAAATTTGGAGTAAAAAGGTATCGATACGAGGTATACTGTATCAGTACGGTAGTGTTGAAAAGACAGGTTTGACTACTTTAAGACGTTTAAAACTTTGCGAAAAACTTTTTTAAACACCTCAAACTCATTTTCAAGTTGTTTGGACTTAAAGACATGTTTTAAATTCTTTTCAAATTTGTCCAAAACATTTTTCAATGATTATATAAAACACTTAGTTCTTCAAAAGGATTTGAGAAAAAAAAATCTTGAGATGTGATTTTGTTTCGACCTAAAGATCGGGAATTTAAATATTTGTTTTTGTCTATGAATGGACACATGCTGAAAGAATGTTAACGAGATTCAATATTAATAAAGCATATTCATTGAGTACTTCAATAATTGTAAGACTGTTAGATGTGAATAAAAATAATTATATTTTTTCTTGGTCTTGAAGCACCACATATTAGTTGGTCAAGAAATATTCATGGATATACAAATATCATTACCTTTAAATCTTCAAACATTCATCGACGCCTCTTCAAATATTGTAGAAATAATTGTTATGCACGAGGCAAGCTAAAAATGTGTTTGACTAAGACCATTGACCCAACATATCCAGAAGATATGTGATTTACTTTCACAAGATATGATACAAATCCTATCTTGTATAGAGATAATGAAAGGTGGATACATCATGAAAAATATTACTCCAAAGTTTCACCCCTTGCAATCTTTAGAAGAAAAAAAGTATTCAAGATTGAATCATGAAGATTCAAAGATTTTTTGTGGTGTTTTCATGAGAATGAGTAAATACGCGTTGCACTTTTTTCCCTTAACCGAGGTTTTGTCCCAATGGATTTTTCTGGTAAGGTTTTTAATGAGGCAACATGTTATGCGTATCAAAGATGCGTGTACTCTTTTTCCTTTACTAAAAAAAATTTTTCCCACCGAATTTTTATCTTAGAAGGTTTTAACGAAACTTATTATCTTCATAGACATCCAATGGGAGTGTTATGAATATTTATTTATGTGGATGTCTATCATGATAAGAACTTTATCAAGGAGATTTGACTTACTTTATCATTAGGAGTATTAGAGTTTAATGTATTATGTACTTCTTGTGCCTATAAATAGATGATTTACTAAAGGCATTGTACACAAGTCTATATTTGAGAATAATACAAATTTCTCTATTTCTTTCATCTTTTTGTTCTTTTATACTTGTTTGTTGTTCTTTATTATTTTATTCACAGCATTTATAATATTATTTTAAACATATATATATATATATATATATATATTGATGGTGGAAATGATTGATGGGAGTATGAAGGAGTAAAAGAATTGATAGAAAGAAAAAATTTGCAAAGAATTTCAATTAGAGAACTAAATTGAATAAAATATAATGTTGAGAGAACACATTGCAAACACATGAAATTTATTTTTAAAATATGGAATTGAAGTTGCATTATACATAAGCATTCTAATTATTCGAATTATTTGAGTCATATTTTATGTAAAATTTGAATATCTTAGATCAGACAAATCCAGCAGGTCGAGAATGACCTGCAACAACCAAACCATGGACCATCGACATTAATTCATTAAAATAGGCAAGTGATAAAGATTAAATATCTTAACTTCAAAATTGTTTGCATCTCAGCCTTAATGCATGGAAGATAAAAGTTGCCGCAGCACACCAAGTAATAAATCAGCTTCTTCATAAGATGAATTCATTAAAATAGGTTTTGCAGAACAATTTCCCCTGTATACAAACACCAACAAGCACTCCCACACAAACTAATCATCAACCTATAAATGAATTGTGTTTATTTTTTCAAGTTTAAATACTCTCAGATCGCCTAAACTTAATACTGTTATAATGAAAGCCAACTAGTGATTTCTCATAAACAGGCTAAAAGAATTTCAGTTTTCCATGGGATAGAGTCGACCTCGCATGCTGCAGTTTACACGTTGCTTTCAGTGTTCCTGTCAAGCCGGAACATGTGTCTGTTGCCCCTAAAGTAACAGCAAAGTAAAGGTAGATGGTACACAGGAATGTTAAGAGACCCAAAGCTGTTAAAAGGAACCTATGCCTCTGAACAAGTGTTGACCAGCTACCCAACTCATCTTTCGGGAATTGCTTCCTCATCGATCCTGACCTCCGATGGGGAGAAGATACAATGCTGTCAAGAACCATAGCTAAGAGGCCAATAGTCCTTCGTCAATGTGACCTGAAATCATGCAGCCAATTCAATTCGTTACTATTTGGGTAACGACCAGACGAGTGTCACGCCAAAGCAGTAAAGAAAGGCAATGAACCAGAATTTTCCAATTTCTCTAAACAATGACCAAGAAACCTTCCTGGACCTCATTTTAACCCAGAGTATAAATGTGTATGTGAATATGAACACTATAGATTCACTGGAAATGGGTCGTAGTGTTTGAACCCGAGCGTATAGACCTAACACGTCTAGTGTAAGACATTCGAATATCTGAAAGATTGACCAACCCTGACAGGAAAATCTTAGAAGAAAGTACAGTAGTATCCACTATGGGACAAAATTTTGCAAAACATTTTTCTACAGATTCAATCTAAGCTTGAAGATGGATAACATTTTAAACCTTCAAAATGTATCAACAGGTAGGGAAACTATAATTGTCAAATAAAACATATAGCAACTCATGAATTAGCTTCATCAATATTGGATTTTTATATCAGAAACAGAAAGAACAAATCTTTAATTTCCCTTTCACCTGAAAACTATTTATGCTTTAATTATTACCAACGAGACAGACACTTGACCTAAACTGTTCTCATTTCGGTTAGATAAATAACAGATCTTTTTTCGATTCCTTAATCCCACTTGTGAAAACATGATATCAACTCAGAAGTCAGATCCCTAGAAACCCAAAAAGAGAAGAGCCAGAATAACACGTTAAATCTACACGAAATGCACATCTTATCAGAAACAAATTAACAACCCATAAAATCCAAAACCCATGTTCACCCTTAAAAAGTAAACAAAACCCAGATCTGCAAAAGAATCAAATAGTTAACAGAAAGATACAAACTTACAGCGCAGAAAAATCAAGGTTAGGTTCGATCAAAGGGAAGAAGCAAAGAATGGGCGTGTTTCTCCCCCGTCTTCCCTTGTGGCAGGGGCTGACGGTGCAAAGGACGACGATGTAAAAGAAAAGGGATTAAAAAGGAGAAAAAACAGCGACGAGGGGGCGTTGTTTAAGTAATGGGAGTTTTGGCGTTTGGAGAGGGTCAAAGGTCGTTTAATCATAACCCACCCAAACCCGCGTACAGGTAATAAATGGAAACTGCTCTCCACTTGGACTACATCTAGGCAAGGCAACCTATTTCAACTTTCAAGATGTTTGTTTTGTTTAAGAATGTTTACCTTAAATAATACGCTTATAAATATAAAATATGTGTTTAAAGTATTAGGTAAACTATAGTAATACTGACTTACGTTTGGGTTGTGTATGTTTTTGCTTACTAATTTTAAAAATTGAATTTTATGCTCTTTTGCTTTTGCTTATTAGGTGAAATGTTTTTCACATTTAACGGGAACCTTAATTAATAAAACA
This sequence comes from Hibiscus tridactylites, assembly GCA_958450335.1. Lineage (NCBI taxonomy): Eukaryota > Viridiplantae > Streptophyta > Magnoliopsida > Malvales > Malvaceae > Hibiscus > Hibiscus tridactylites. The sequence continues at coordinate 9,815,860 of OY288274.1, forward strand.
CTTAATACCCGAATAGGTACTTAAATTATGCTTGTGGATCACTTTTAGTGCTTAAACTATTTTTAGCCCTAAATAAGTGCCTAAAGTTTTAATTTTAATCTTTACAAAACAATCTCAAATCTCTAACTCAAAACCCCAAATCCCAAATTACTATTATTGTCGCCGTTTACTACCTCACCGGAGACTACCACTACCGCCGCCGGACCACCACGACCGTTTCTCCCAACCACCCATCCCATATAACCAACGGTAGGTGTGCCACGACGTCCTTTCGCGATTTTAGCTTCTTTCGACGTTAGGAAGCTGATCGACGCACCTCTCGTCGTTTACCGGCAACAGGTGGTTGGGGAAACGGTCTTGGTAGTCTGGCGGCGGATATGGGGCGACAACGAAACCATCGGCAGCAGATTTAGCTGGGGAAGTTAGGAATTTCGAATTTGGGGCCATTTTGTGAGTTTTAGAAAATTTAGGGGTTTTTTATAAAAAAATTAAGTTAAATTAAAAATAAATAAAATAAAAAATTATTTTTTAATAAAAACAACAGTAGTTAACGGTTAAGCACCTAAAATGACTAAAATTGAAACTTTAAGTACCTATTTAGAACTAAAAATAGTTTAGGCACCAAAAATGATCCACAGGTATAGTTTGGGCACCTATTTGAGTATTAAGCCTTTTATTAATTAACCTTTAATATGCCAAATCAACTTCTCGTTAAATGTTAACGATGAAAAACATTTTAGTGAGGATAAGTTTACACCCCGAAAAATGTAAATGAACATAAAATTCATTTTTTAAAATCAGTGAGCAAAAAGTGTACACCATCCAAACGTAAAATAACATTACGGTAGTTTACCCTAAAGTATTTTATTCTTTTTATTTAGGTGTTTAATATTTTTTTATAAAAATGTGTGTTTAAAATTTTTATTTTTGTTAAAATAAATATCTAACTTAAAAAAATCAACATTTAACTATTAGTTGACACGTGACAAAAAACTCAAGTTCACAAATGAGTTTATCTAAGCTATAGTAAAAAATTTATGCATCTAGTTTATCTAAAAATAATAATTTAAATACCTAAATAAAAAATAAAATACTTTAAACACTTATTTTACATTTAAGCATAAATATTATTATTATTATTCTTATAAAAACACATATAATTATAATTTTAAAATATCTATAATTTAAATCATCAAGTGTTTAGTGCAGCAATAAAGTACATTGCACTTTCAAAAAGATAATGTAAGACGATATTGTTGAAAAAAATAGTCATGCACTCTAAACATTTCCAAACCCTATAATTTAAAAATAAATAAATTGTAAATTTACATATATATTTTTTACTTGTATTATATGCACCTTTAGCCGTGAAAAACGATACTCGGTAATAGTTAATACTTAATATGATTCTATGGGCAGTTATCAGTTTTTAAAAGCTTATTTGCTGAATTATTGTTTATGGATCTCTTAATACTAAATTACGATTTAAGGAGTAATTTAGTTTCTATAGTAATCTCAAATTAGTGACGTTATTTCACAATTTTAAATGTATTAATTTGTATATGAACAATGTCGATCATTTTTTTAATTTTATGGATTTAACCTTTAAACTCTTAAATTGTATCACTATTGCTATTTGATTGATTTTACTTGCAGAACCATTAAATTTTTTGCATGTGACCGTTATATATTTTCACATTAATTGTTATTGCAAACTATTTGTCATGTAATAGTACAAATTGAGAGTTATAGAATTATTTATTTATTTCAAATTTACATATTAAAAAATATATGTCAATTTTTTTTGAAAGGTAAATATGGACCTCATTAAAAACTCCTTTCCTAGTAAAAGGAGAAAAGAGTGTCCTACTACAATTTTATTAATTTAAAGCCGTTACAAGTGAAGAGAATTGTTACAACACCATGCGCCCAATAAAAGAGAAAACCTCACCCTATCCCTTATTTGGCTAGTGTGTCAGCCTCAGAGTTTAAGTACCTGGGGATATGAATTAATAACATTCCATATCTACTGAATATATCCTTTAACACGCTCACCATGTTAGCTGCTGCCGGTATCGGGCAACTAACCTCAGCCACCCAATCGCAAAGACTTTTGCAATCCGTCTCTATAATTAACCTCCGCTTCTTCGCCCATACCGAATTCAAGAACATCTCTACTCCCGCTTTCAAGGCCGCAAGCTCCACCAAGGCTGGTGGAATCAGACTTGTGGATTTCGAGAAACTGAAGAGAATGTTGTCCTTGTCGTCCCTAAGCACCCCTCCGATACAACCCATCGAAAGGTCAAACGATACTGCCCCATCGGTGTTCAATTTGACGAAACTGGTTAGAGGTGGCTTTCTTTTACGCAGAACCGTCTTCCCCACCACTCCTTTGAATGCGTCACAACCAGCTCCCAGATTGTTAACAAGCTGGTCAATCACAATTTTGCCTTCAAGGAATCTAGCTTTCAACCAACTGGCAAGGCGATAACGGATGATAAACTCCACTTGAACTCCGTCGAACACTTTATTTTTAAACACGATCTCGTTGCGAAATAACCAAATAGACCATATTACCACACTAGGGATGCAAGACCACCAAGCTTCTGCCTTCTTCGGGGCTAAATCCTTCCAAGCTTCGAGGAAAGCCACCGGATTATTGTTGAAGACTGTGGATACACCTAACCAGCAGCAGGCATTATTCCACACTTTCCAAACCTGTAGACAAGTGAAAAACAGATGACTTACAGACTCGGGAGCCTCCTTGCACAAGGGGCATAAAACGTTGTCTGTGTTCCCCACCCCACGCTTTGTTAGCTCCACAAACACCGGCACCATGCCCTTTAGCACTCTCCATAAAAATACTTCTACCTTCGGTGGAGCAAATCCCGTCCAAACCATTTTTTCTCAAAAATTGCTCCTGGAATTAGTTGCATTTCCCAGGTCGCAACATGACTTCACCGAAAACTTATCGTCGCTCGAGCCTTCCCAACTTAACCAATCACTTCCTGTTTCACTCGACATGAAACTATTAACGAGCGCTGAGAATTCCCTCCATTGTTCGACCTCCCAGTCGAAGAGCGGTCTTCGTAATGGAATTTCCCACCGCCAACTACCAATCTCTTCCCTACCCAATTCGCTAATAGACGTTTCTTTTCTAGTACACAACGCATAAATTCGAGGAAAACGTACTGCAAGCGAAAAATTACCAATCCAAATATCACCCCAAAAACTAATGTTAACGCCATCCCCTACTTTAATAGCCAGATTTCCCCTAATCAAATTACCCAAACTATCTTCCTTAAATAAAGAGCAAGTAATATCGTACCAAATCCTAGTCGTTTGTTTCTGAGTGGTCTTCAACGGCATCAGCGAGACCCTCCTATTAGAAGTTTTGGCTTCAATTACCCTTCTCTACAGGCTGTGGATTTCATTACCGTACCTCCAACTCCATTTACCCAGGAGAGAACAATTCAGCGCTTTGAAATTGGAAACGCCCAGCCCTCCCGCGTCTTTAATCAAACAAACCGAATCCCACTTGACCCAGTGTATTTTGCGCTGTTCACAATTTCCACCCCAAAGGAAGTTTGAAACCATTTTATTCAGCACCATCACTACTTTCTCGGGGATTTTAAATAGTGACATGTAGTAAATTGGAAGACTCGATAGCACTGCTTTGATCAGAACCAAACGTCCGCCTATCGATAGAAGCTTTGGTTTCCATCCGGCTAGACGATATCTCACCTTCTTCACTACAGGATCCTATAATTTTGCTGAATTTTTAATTGACCCCAATGGCAATCCTAAATACAAAGTTGGGAACGAACCTGACAAACAACCAACGGCATTCGCCCAGCTAGATAACATATGTTCATCCACATTGATACCATAAACTTTACTCTTTTTCAGATTTAATTTCAACCCTGCCGCTAACTCAAAAACTCTCAAGACCCTTTTTACGTTGCGGACCTGTAATTCTGACCCTCCGCAGAAAATAAGTAGGTCGTCTGCAAACTGCAAGTGCGAGACCATCACTGGCGAAACTCATATGTCATTATTTTATTAGAGGATATTAATTTATTAAAGAAAATAAAATATGAACATACTAACTCATACGCTATTAATTATTCATCAAAGGAGCGTCTGACATAGCAAATAGGGATTGATGATAATGGTTATTAGTCAACAACGGTCATAGGGCGAGATTAGTTCAATTCAAAATTTTAAAGGCTAAATTAATAGAATTAAAAAAAGGACAACATGGGCTAAATTGGTGCAATTAAAAGAACAACATTGTTGATTTCAAAAGTAAATTGATTTTTTTTGACTTAGTTTGTAACTAAAGGAGAACTCATCCAAATGCATTGACTCCATGATATGTTCAGTGAAAACAAAACGAATTGTTTGTTTTATACAACACTGGATCAATATCAATGCTTAATCCCAAACAGATAAACTCCTCCAGGCTCCATCCAAGTCGGACAAAAACAAAGTAATCAATCCTCAAAATCTTCAGCATTCTCCAACAAATAATTTGCTGCCAGTTCCTCATTGCGGTCGCAAGCCATAAAGGCTTCAAGGACAAGGCCTCTCTCAAATCCCATTGCTTCAAGCTTCAAACCAAAATAATAAATTCATAAATGCTACTTTAGAGGATCGAAGAATACAATACGGCAAACGATTTGCATACCCGTTGGATAGCTTCCTGTTCTGCAGGAGTAACATTGATAGCAATAGCATGAGACATGTCTTGCTCGGCTTCATAAAATATGTCCCTGAAACACAAATTTAAGTTCATATTATTGCTAAGTCAATGATTCCATCCACATAGCCTGCTGAGATATTCTATACACACTCTTCAGAATCTTCGAGAGGCTCGTTTATTAGCTGAAGAAATTCTTCACGGTGCTCCTGAATTTGTCTTAAAATCTGGGGGTTTTGCTTCCCAAGCTCCCGCAGCATGGGCTGTAACAGAACAAGATTAACTCCAGAACAACAAAATGCTGTTATTTAGATAGTGAAAAACATAGAAATACAAACCCGTAGAATTTCTGGGTTTGCTTGTACCATCGAGCGCAATGCTTGGAACTAAAATGCAAACAAAGATGTACTTAGTATTTCAAGTGTCAGAGAATTAAAAATCGTGATAGTTAAAGAGAAAGAAAATGAACAAACATGATTTAAAAGGACTATACTTGTTGGTTGTTTCTGAGGAGATCCAAGGATTCAAGCCCCCCAGCACCGGAAAGCGTTTCCTAGTATCACATCAGCGTGTTAGGATTAAGAAACAAAAACCAGCGCACACAATAACGAACAATGTGTTTCTGACTGAAGTAATTCAAAAGTATAAGCCTCTAAAGTTTTACCGCAGGAAACATATTAAAAGGCGATGAATTAGGAGCCCCTGAAACAGGAGCTACAGCAGCTTCAGTAGTCTGACTTGTAGGAAAACTAGCAATTGGCACATCCACTTCTGCTGATTCAGGAATCCCCTGAAGATAAAATGGCATCAGAACCGCATCCAAACAAATATAGTAGTTCAAGGTTAGAATTCTAGCATTGATACAATCATAAAGTTTCACACATACAGAATATAGATAACCCACTGCTATCTCCGGATTGTTATAAGCAGCTCGAACTGCACGAGTTACTGTTTCTTTGTCCCAGTTGCCACCACCCATATCCAACAGTTGTTGGATAGTTTGTTCAAGATTAGTTCCGGAGATTAAATTGGGAGCAGCTTCACTATAGGTATTGGCATGTGGACTGCATCGATAATATCTTTTCCCCATTACTTTCACAACATTAAGCAAATACAATAGGTGTGGTAGAGGGAGAACGCGGCAATATACATTCTTTTCAAGAAACAAATTACAAAAGGAGGAAATATTAATCAGATAACACCTGGCAGTTTCTCTCAATGTCTAGAGCGAGAGGAAAATATTCCTAAGCATTATTTGTTAACAGATACAATCTCAGACGAAACATAGAACTACTTACTACAGCAACAAAGAAACAAAGTAACTGTTTCAACCAATTCCAATCAGTAAAGTAAATATTCCTAGCATTATTTGTCAACAGATACAATCTCAGATGAAACATAGAACTACTTACTACAGCAACAAAGTAACTTATTCAAACAATTCCAATCAGTAAAGCAAGCAGAAAATGAAATTATCTTTCTGTTGGCAGTTCTGCTGAGTTCTGTAAAAAGTTTTGACAGGTTAGAATTCAGTTTAACAAAACTGCTCTCAGAGAGCCAGCCTGATTGAAATAATTTGACCTTTACAGGAAAAAAATACACGTAGGGAAGTAACACGACTGAATCTTCTTAGGTAAGTGTTAGGTATGTTCAATACAAACAAAAAAGGATATGAAGGGCATTGCAGAATGTAAATAATAAGTGCTATTCTGCTTTCAGACCTTCCAAAAGTTGGAAATATCAATCAAAAGGAAATCAAAGTACCTAACAAACATCTCCTATTTGTTCTCTTCTTTCCTCAGTAAAAACCAATCATAAGTGGTTCGAAATACTTGTCTATCGTGACAATTAATGTCATGAGATACATGCACATAATATCAAACATCTATTGACCTAATACACAGGTATTTAGAAGATAGGCACCACATACTCAGCTGTTGCAGCATCAGAAGCAGATATGGTGCCCTTTGAAGCCCTACAATAAAAGAATTTACAATGTGCATAAGATAAATGTGGCTGGACTTAGAAGAGGGTATGTTTTGTGCGAGGGAGGAACTAAGTAGAATGAATTTACAGCGCTTGTGCAGAAGCTTCTGAGGTAGGGGTAGGATTAGAAACAGGTGCCGTTGTAGAGGGAGTTGATGAAGCAGACTGTCAGGTAAGAGTAAGACAAGGATAAAAATTGTTTATACTCTGATATGAAACGTGAAGTAGAACTGGAACATAATGTTCAACCTAACAGAAACGAATCAAAAGAATAGGAATACCTGAGCAGACGAGGTTCCAGCTGAACCCGAAGATTTACTCTGTAAGAGCAGCCAAACAATTGAAAGTAAGTAGCAATACTACAAGTGCATGTATCATGCTAAACCATATATTTCTAAAACCATTCAGAAATATCAAACTAATCTAGAACCTACAAGAAGGTAGCTAAAAAGGAAATCAAGAAAGACTCCACACTGCTTGTCAAAATTTTTCCTTTTCCCCCCTTTGAAACACATCAAACTTTAGAGTATGAAGCCTAAGGTTTTAAAGAAAGCCTCTCCACATTACTATATAATCCACACAGTTAAGATACTCAAAACAACCAAGACAGATTGATCATATAATTAAGTGCAAGCAGGCGAATTTAACCAAAAGAACCTAACTTGTTATCTAAAATTTTACGTACAAAATACTATAGGAAAAAAGCATAAAAAGTAAGCATTTATTATACCTTGCCAAGCATGACAACAAGAAAACCATCATCGGAGACTTTATTATCAGCCAAGGTAGTGTCATCTTTCAAAACCTTCCCATTATGAATCAAAAGCTGTTGTCCGCATGGATAATTGTCTTTCCCTTGTATATCTTCTATGGTTTTCTTCACGGCCATAACCTAATAAAAAAAATCAAGATTGAAACTTTGATCCCAACAAAAGAAAACAACAATTGCGAAGAAAGGGAAAGAGAGGGGGAAGTAGTACCGTGTAGTTGGGCTGAGCCCTGACTTCAAAGTAGCTACCTTTAAGGGTTTTAACGGTGAGCTTCATTTCGGCAAAAGGAAACCGCGGTGGTTCAGATTGGGGACTTGAATCACAGTTCACGAAGAAGGGGAAGGAATCCTGGAAAGAGGGTTCTGTGGGGATGTAGAGAGAATCAGAATAAAAGCGAGAAAGAAGTTTCCTTTTTCCTTTAAAATGGAAGGGAGGGAGCATCTCCTAGATTTTGCCTCCTCACGTGACTGATGATATTACATGAAATCTTGTTTTAGTTTAAAGAATTCAATATCAGGTTTTTTTTATAAGTATTCCATTAATTGACCGATTAGGATTATGTTTATGAGAACACCCCATTGCTTAAAAACATTGAATTTACATTCCCGTGTTGATTTGCTAATTTGTAGTAAGGAAAAATTGCTTTGAAGGATTAAAACCCAATTTCTTAATAAAACTGAAATAATGGGGTGCTGGTAATTCCACCTCTAATGGAGATTTGTGTTTTGCAGAAAGAATAAACCATTGTTTCAATCATAAAAACACAGTGGAATGGAGAACAAAATGACCAAACTCGTGAAGCCGAAGAATGAAGCTCCATGCAACCATGGAATCCGGCTTTGGAGAAGAAGATAAGTGGCACGGTTGGAAAAATATAGTACAAGGCTAAGTAAAGCAAAAAAGGCAAACTACATCCGTAGTCACTTAACTATAGGGATAGTGCTACTTTGACCATTTAACTTATTAACTATTTAAATGGTGCCAATAGGTCATTTACAGGTATGTTAATTGAACAGAAATACTAACATGACAGTTAAATCCAAACAAAATTTTTAACCCTAAAAGTAAAAAAATATATATAAATTTTAAGTTTGAATCAATAATCACGTTTTAAAAGTGGTTTTTCTATCAAAATACAATTATTATACTTAAATAAGTGATTTCTGGGTGTAAAAACAATCAACTATCATAACTGCTTCATATTCATAATTCGGAAAAGAAATCATCCAATCTCACCATGCATCTACTTTTCAAATTGCTCATTGGAAACAAATTAATTTAAAATCAATCAAATAATCCAACTTAACTCGGAATATGGTAGTAAATTGCACTGAATTAATAATTGCAGGGCGCTTCTTTATAACTCCAAAAGAAAATGAGGTAACCATGTAAATTCGTAAAAACATTAAAAATATCAACTTATAAACCTCAGAATCTCTTGGCGTAGTTCCTCTTTAGCAGAAATATAAAAAACGGAAAAAGGAAAAAGAAAAGATAAAGAGAGCAGCGAAGGGCAGCTTCGACCTCCGCCTCCAGGTTTTCTTCTTTTATTTTCCTTTTATTTTCTCTTAAATTTATTAGATTTTATAGTATTTGCTTCTTCCTTTTTCTTTAATAGAAACGAGAATTATAGGTGGTGTTTTCAGTTTAATCGATAGATAAAGTGTATTTTTTGGATCCAATTCTCGAAGAATTTCAGGTTCCAACCCTTCTTTATCCGAATTTGATGATTCTGAAATCCCAATCCTCCAATTTGCTTCACCTTCGAGTGGGTTCGTCCTGACCTAGGTTTTTCGGTTACGGCCTTTTTCCTTTCCTTTCCTCTAATTTTCCCTTTGCTTCGCGATTAAAAGTCTCTTTTTTGGACATTTTCTCGGTATTTTATATACACGATGGTGTTTATTCTTTTCCATAAGCCTCTATTCATTAGAAATTCATGCGTACTCTTGTATGTACGTTTTTTTCTTCTTGTTGCAGGTAATATTTTCCCTTTTATTGTTTTCAGAAGTTCATAGCAGTAGTTTTAGTTGCTATAATAATTTTATTGATGGTTTACGGATTGTTATAGGTTTCTGCATTTTTTACGCTTATAAAAGATTGATTAGTCTTTCCAAATTACGTGCTTATGCTATTCTGAGCTATTGGGTATATGCCTAACAAGTTTCTCTACTCATGGTGTTCTCTTTATTGTTGCTAGCATTTAATATTTGATTTCCTTTTTCAAGCCTATCGAATGAAATATTTGAGAATCATGGAGTTAAAGTATTTGCATTTTTAATCAACTTCATTCTGCTACCTAAGTGTTCAAGAATGTTTTTTTTTTTTTTTTTTTTTGGGGGGGGGGGGGGGGGGGTTAAAGAATGCCATTGAGAAGGTTGGGTGCTCAAAAAGAATCTTATTTGAAATATGGTGGAGTCATCTAAGTTCTTCTATAGCATATTTTGATCTCAAAACCAGTTGGCTTTGAACATCTCTAAAACTTGTGTGGGAGATTTAGTTTTTGGTTCAGGACAGGACAGGGCACTATAATATGAGTCTACATCGAGATATGCCATTAGACAATGCTGAACATTCTATTTTTCATATCATTGCAGATTTGAGGCATTTTTTTTTCTTTTGGTAAAAATTCTGTAGTTGAGCATGTTATGTAATTTTTCATCTGCTTGTTGTTTTCATTTTTTTGCTTATCAAACTGTAATAACTTTTGCTTTTAAAATGGTCTCTAACATTGTTTTTACTTTTATATCTTTGACCAGAATAGTACTAAGGCTGATATGAAGAAGTAAAGTCTTGCTCCTCTTATAGGAGGTTGTCTTTTTTGTTTGGTTTCATAGAGGTGGGAGATATATACAATATGGCAGGAATGTTACCTGGGGATTCCTCGCATCATTCAACCTCTGATAGCGGGCCTTCTAGAAGTTCTCAAGAAAAGCAAAATGAAGTAGGTCGGTGGTATTTTTCAAGAAAAGAAATAGAAGAAAGTTCCCCTTCAAGAGGGGATGGTATTGACTTGAAGAAAGAGACATACTTACGCAAGTCATACTGTACATTCTTGCAGGATTTGGGCATGAGGCTGAAAGTGTAAGTTCATGGTTTACATTTGGCTTCAATGTTTTTTCTGGTTACTTTATGTAATTGTGCTGATTTGTCCTGTTGAACTTGAATATTAGGTTTTTAGTATCCATTCTGATCATAAAGCACACTGTGATGAAAATAGAAAGTTAAACGTAATTTGTGCTTGGTTTTCTTACTCAGCAAAAGCCACTGCTAATAAATTTTAGCATGTTGTCTGTGTTTTATGTGTGAATATCTCGCGTACTTCCACTGATCTGTAATTATATTTCTGCAAAAGTATTCTACAGAAACAAACAATAGGTGGTAGTCCAGCAGTGCTTTTTCATGTGTGTCTTGGTCAGATCTATCATTGTCTATGTTTGGGTGGAGTTGATTAGACATTCTGTTTTTCGATCACACAGAGATCTGCTTTTATGACATTGAGTGTATTTATAAGCATGCCCATATTTGTTGGTTCTGATTGAATGAATTTGACTGAAGTTATTCGCTTGATACAGGCCCCAGGTAACAATAGCCACAGCAATAATCTTTTGTCATCGGTTCTTCATTCGACAATCACATGCGAAGAATGATAGAAGGGTGAGTTATTAAATAGAATGGTTCAGGGTTGAAAAGTGTTATAGTAGAGGCTGTGAACTTCATTGTTTTTGTCAACTTTACCTATCATTTATTTCTGATGGAATTTTTTGGCAGCGTTGATTTGGAACCATTCTTATGTTCATTTTGTGATCAACTTCATTTCCTTGCTTGACAGACTATTGCTACTGTGTGTATGTTCCTTGCTGGGAAGGTTGAAGAGACACCTCGTCCATTAAAGGATGTTATTCTTGTTTCCTATGAGATAATAAACAAAAAAGATCCCGCTGCAGCCCAGAAGATCAAACAGAAGGTATTCTTTGAATTAACTGTGCTTTCACCAGTTTATTTGCTTCCCTTGTTCTGATGCTTGACTTGCCACTTGTCCTCCGTATCATGTTTCTTCCTCCAACTTGTGAGATTGTTCCCTGACCTACTCACACTTGCCTATCGGTTTAAATAACCTTTCTAATTTTCTTTGCTCTCATGTTCATTTAGTTATCATCTTCACTCGTTTTCTTATTCTTCTGGCATAAAACAACTGACACCGCTAGTAATACATTGCTAATGAGTGGAAAATACTTCTTATAGACATAACTTGCTAGTATTGTGGTGTGTTCTCTTTCCTTCTGCCTGCATTTATTCTTCAATTCCTCTCGATTTTAAAATTCTTGCTTAGAATCCACTTTTACTCTCCAATAGCTGTGTCCTTGGTAACAACAGATCTCACTGCCTGCCTCACTTTTTCTTTAAATATTGTCAAAATGCAACATTCTTATTATCCTAGCTATTTTATATTTTATTTCTTTAAATATTTTGTTTGCTCAATTGTGGTTATTAGAGTTGCTCATAAACTTCGATATATCTTGCAGGAAGTGTATGAGCAACAAAAGGAGCTAATTTTAATTGGAGAGAGGGTTGTACTTGCCACGTTGGGTTTTGATCTCAATGTTCATCACCCGTATAAACCTCTTGTAGAGGCTATAAAGAAATTCAAGGTTGCACAGAATGCTCTTGCTCAAGTTGCTTGGAATTTTGTTAATGATGGGTATGTTTGAGTGGTGTTTCTTCAAGTGTTTAAAATGATCTCTTCCTTCTGTTCACTTTTGACACACTGCAAAGCGGCTTGCAGGCTGAGGACGTCGCTCTGCCTGCAATTTAAGCCCCATCATATTGCGGCAGGTGCCATTTTCCTTGCTGCCAAGTTCCTCAAAGTGAAGCTTCCATCGGACGGTGAGAAGGTTTGGTGGCAAGAATTTGATGTCACCCCTCGCCAATTAGAGGGTCGGTGTCCTCTCCATAACTTTGTAAAAAGATATTGTGGATACAATTGGACATTTATTAGAAGACCCCAATGGAACTGGTGTTGCTTGCTTATAGCATGTGTCAGATGATGCTTCTCTTAAATATGACCCATAATACGTGTGATTATGGTTATCTGTTTCATATAATTATTTTGGTTTCGGTAGGCAGTCTGCTTATTGACATGTTGTGTGGAATGCAATTGATGCTTGGCTAATCTGTCTCTTTCTTTTTTTTTTCTTTTTCCTCTTACCAACTGTGGTTTATCTTGCAGAGGTTAGCAATCAAATGCTGGAACTTTATGAGCAAAACAGAGTACCCCCTTCTCAGGGTAGTGAAGTAGAAGGAAGTGCTGGTGGTGGTGCATCTCATAGGGCTCCGGCAAAACATCCTTCTGGAAGTGAGGAAAAACAATCTCGGTCAACAGCTGACTACTCATCTGCTGACAACCATGGAGTGCCATCAAGAACCGCTCAAAACCAGAGTAATGATAATGGGAGTGGGGAGATGGGCAGTGTCATTACGGATCACAAAATGGATATGGAAAACAAGGATAGCCAACATCATGAGCAGTTTCCCCACAAGGATTACACTAGGGAAGTTTCAAATAAATCTAGGTCTGGAATGGAGCGAACCGGTGTGGAAGATCATGAAAGAAGTGGAAGAAATGAAATTGCGGAAACAGGTGAGTGGGGGGATGATGGAGCATCACGCAAGGCTAGCAGTGTGGTTGGGCGAAACATGGACATTAGGGAAGGACCCATTGGGCAGTCCCCCAAAGAAGCTATTAAAATCGACAAAGATAAGCTGAAGGCTGCACTCGAGAAAAGGAGGAAGGCTCGTGGGGAAACAACAAAGAAAAAGGATGTAATGGACGAGGATGATCTTATCGAGAGGGAGCTAGAAGATGGGGTTGAATTGGCTGTGGAAGATGAGAAAATCAAGAAAGAGCGTCGACAAAGCTGGTCCAGGAATGAGAATCAAGATCACGGGGAAATGAGAAAAGTGAGCCACTTTGTTACAAAGGGGCAGTCAGCTAAGGGGATTGAAACAGAGGCTGCTGAAGAAGGTGAGATGCTGGATGATGCTTCTCCCATGGTGAATGGCCGGAAGAGAAAAGGTGGAAGTCCATCAGACAGGCAGCCAGAAGGGAAGAAGCGTCACGAGTACACGCCAAGCTACAATCATGAGGGCGTAGAAGATGGGCAAATAACGGGTCGGAGTAGTTATGCAGAGAAAGAGCATCGAAGGTAAGGTTTTTGAGGTGGTAAACACGGTATTCTTCCGAAGTGGGCTTGCATCGTGCAATATGATCTTTAAATACTGATTGTGTGATGTCGAAATGATTCCATAAATGGTCAGAGAATGATCCGTTTGGGAACTCAAACATTGGCTGCAATGTATTTTTAAATCCTAGTTTTGACTTTTGATTGCCTACAATGGCCGCATGTCTTGGGTGTAATATAATGTTCTAAACCGAGGATGCAACTTGAGTCGCCACAAGGGCAGGGGCGTCAACCGAAAGTAAAGAGGCAGTTTATTTATTTAGTTCAGATATTAGAAAAAAATGATAATGAGAGGCTAGACAGTTCTGAAAAATCCCATTTCCTTGGTGTTATCAAGCATGAACTTTTGAACAGTTTTATTTCTCTATGGAACTCTTTATCTGCACTTGGTTTTCTTCTCTGCTTGGATGAGTTGCACTTTGTTATTATTTTTTGTTGGATCTTGGTGCATTTCAACTACATCCTACAGGTGGACGAGGAGGAAATAATTTGATGTTTTTTTCAGAATCTAGTACATAATTGAAAAAGGCAATGGTTTAATCTTCTTATATTTTTTTTAATATGCTGGTGCGATACAAGAGTAGTATCTGTTCAATTTTTTAAGTCTTTTCAAAGACGGCACACACAGCATGATATTACTGGTGCTCGAACCCGGGTCTCAAGGGATAATAAACATATCTATCTTTACCACCAGGACACAAGGGGATGAGCTAATCTTCTTATATTTACTTCAAAGCGTTTTAAGTAATGCCATTTGTTGATTTAATGTTTAATTAATTTCACTCAAATAGAGTTTTTTTTTTTTTACAAATTCTAATTCTAATCTTAATCAACTAAAATTTAAATATGCAAAAAAAGTAAGAGGACCGAGAGCATAATAAAACCAACATAACATGTAAGAGATTATGCTAGATATGGATATGGATACAGAGAAAATCCGAAAGTCGCAACAAAAACAGACTTCAATCCAATAAGAAGCATCCAACTCAGCTTTCTCAAAATCCCATTTCCCTCGGTATCTTATCCGAATCAAATACTCATCCTTCTCACTCTCCTCTCAAATCCTCCCTTTCCCATTCATTTCTCTCCATCATCAAACCACACACACAAAATCCCCCACCATGTCTCTCACAATCCCCACCAACCTCTCGCTTCTGAAGCCTAAGCTTAACTCCCAAGCAGCCCCCAGGGTTTCACGATCATCGGTGATCTGCTCCGCGGCTCCTTCCTCCGGCCCCGACAACACTCCATCAGCTTCACCACTCCAAGCCTTCTCAGCCGCTCTCGCTCTCTCTTCCATCCTTCTCTCGGCTCCCCAGCCAGCCGTTGCCGACATCTCCGGCCTCACCCCATGCAAAGAGTCGAAGCAATTCGCCAAACGCGAGAAGCAGCAGATCAAGAAGCTGGAGTCGTCGCTGAAGCTCTACGCACCCGACAGTGCCCCGGCTCTCGCTATCAAGGCAACCATCGAGAAGACCAAGAGACGGTTCGACAACTACGGCAAGTACGGGCTGCTGTGTGGCTCCGATGGGTTGCCTCACCTGATAGTGAGCGGTGACCAGAGGCACTGGGGCGAGTTCATCACCCCGGGGCTGTTGTTCTTGTACATCGCGGGATGGATCGGGTGGGTTGGGAGGAGCTACCTCATTGCCATAAGCGATGAAAAGAAGCCAGCCATGAAGGAGATCATCATCGACGTGCCTTTGGCCACCGGTCTTATCTTCAGAGGCTTTATCTGGCCCGTCGCTGCTTACAGAGAGCTCGTCAATGGCGACCTTGTTGTCAAGGATGTTTGATTCTCCTCTTAAAATGTTGCTTACTTTGCATTAAGTCGTGTTCGTGCATGTTGTTTACCTTGTAGTGTTAATTGTGTATGGGAATTTAACAGAGAGATTGAATGGAAGGGAAAGGATGGAATTTCTTCTACTTAAAACTGTTCAGAAGGATTACTTTTTCAATCTTAAAACCATTTGATAACTGCTGGACTTTCCATTTCAATCTTTTGTTGTCCAAATTCAAGACAAATATGTGTTATAGAAAGGATAGTAGAAGAATAGAACTAAACTCGTATGAACAAAGGACAAGACAATCTTCGTAGCAATTTAGTATATACTTTCCGAAGAAACTCTTCATTATTTTGATGTTCCAAGTACTGTATATCCCTTAACATTTACCAGTCACTATATAGCAGTGATGTACCTAGAGTATAGTCAACTACTGGGCTAAGCTCATCCCAGTTTTGATGACCCAAGTATTCATCGGCATTCGGATTCGAAAAGCTTAAATACGACGGATGCACTTGAGTTGTTGTTCCTGCAAACAACTGGTTTCCTCCAAAGAAATGATCATTCACAAGCTTCCTTTCCATCTCTTTGTCATCTATAACACTAGAACTCTTCAACTTCACACTATTCTCCGACTCTACACTGCTTGTTCTGGAGCTGGTAGCTGTAGTAGTAAAATTAATACTGTTTTGTTTGGAAAAGTTAGTCTTCTTAGTTTGCCAATCTGGTGCAACAAGCTTTCGACACGAAACATCGCGTTTAAAGATTCTGCAAAGTGTCCAAACTTCCTGCAAATTATAAAAGAAAACATATCTGAATAAGGTTCTCAAGCTAGATTAATAAATCTTAAGAGTGATTGATTCAAATGCAAGCTTACAGCTTCTAGCAAGTTGTCCTTGTTGGTATTAGTAGGAACTTGAGTAGGCGGAAGGCGAAATTCATGCATCATCCAATCCGTTTTGGTGCCTTTCCCTGCACTTCCCCTGTAATAAACCAATGACTTCTTGAGGCCTATGCAATCATGGAATCCGCCGCAGACCGCATATATCGGCTTGTCGATCCCAGTTGCTTTCCAGAATCCGGAGCCTGTAACCCTGTTCGGCCTTATGCTGTTCCTATATTTTCTACCTCTCCTGCAGAAAAAGTACCATTCCTTCTCTGTAACACTGCTAAGTTTGCTAACTTCTGCAACAATTCCACAGTAATTAGTTAGTTAGTTAGTTAGCATCAATCGAAAAAATAATAATAATAATTGAGAAACTGTGAGAAGAAGAAGAAAGAATCATACTTGGAAGATCCCAAGGATCATATTTGTAGATATCGAGCTGTTTGATTATGTCAATACTGAAGATTTTCTTGTCCACTTTCCTTTTAAGATAGAATCCGACAAGTTCTTCATCGGTGGGATGAAATCGGAAACCGGGAAGCAAAACATCGTCATGATCTTCATTGTTAAGTGAAGAGATCATCTTCTCCATCACCTCCATTGTCCACTGTTGTTTTTACCACTTGGGGATTAGTTTAGCATACTTTATATTGTGTTTTTTAGTCAAAGTCATAGTGTTTGACTGGAAATATGAGATTGCTTGCTTCATTTTTCAAGACTTTATAGCCTGATGGAGATTTTGTTGGTTTGTCACATACTTTTTCGCCAAAGAAAAAGACCTTTTTTATTTTAAATACTTGGAACAGCAACACGAAAAAGAAAAGTATATTGAGAAGGTTTGTCATTTCACAATGAAAACTGGTTTTTGCTTATTGGTTTCGTTTCACCTTAATTTCGTCTCTTGAATAATTTTAACAAGGTAAATATATTGAATGTCAATTCGAATATGACTTGAAGTACATTTAAAACGAATGAATCAAATTTTAAATATATATGTACATGTATTGCATGAACAACTTGGATATGACATGTTAAATAATTAGAAAATAATAATATTTTATTTTATTCTATTTCTTTTTAACACCGATCAAAATGATTGGTATAATAAATACATATGTATTTACACTTCAATTCACAATTTCAAATTTGAACTAAATATTCGACACACAAACTAATAATTAAGCATAATACTATTTTTTAGTACTTAATTAGATATACATTTAACCCCAAATGTGTATAGATATATAACTTACTCCGCCCAAATGTTTGTCATTATTGTATTTTTATTCTAAAATTTTATATTTTCTAAATTTAAGAATAAGTGTAGGATGTATTCCATAAAAAAAACATTGTTTTTTTATATTTATTCTCTCTTACTTTTTTATAAATATTTTCAAGGTAACAGAGCTCTAAATTTAGTTTCTGGAAATTACATTTTACGTCACTTAATTATGGGCTTTATAATATATATGTTATTTTTTTCTTCTAAAAATTATAAATATCTCATTCAATTAAAATATTGTTATAAATATATCACTGGTTGTTTAATATCAGACGAAAATAGTACCATGACCTGATATAATAATAATTTTAGTCATCAAAATTTATATCTATTAAATTAGTTATAATTTGAAATAATTTACTAAATTTCATCATTCATATTTAAAGATTCTATCATTTTAATTTTTGTTATTTTCTTAAATTGTTTTTTCTTCTCCGAAAATGTTATATTACTTTCTTATTACTTTTCTAGTATAATAACAATTTAACAATAGCTTGTGTTATTTTATGGTAAAATACAATTATTCAACTACCGCTTTAATTTGATGGACTCGTTTGCTTTAACGTTTTTGCATAAAGACTAAATTGATGAAATTTTAAATATGAAGGGTTAAATTTATCGAATTGTTTTGAATTAGAACAAATTAATAGATATAAGTTTGGAGATTAAAAATATTATTATATCATACCACATTAGATGTCCACTTTTAATTTAATAATTTGTTTATAACTTTTAAAAAATTAACATATCTATTACTACACTCGTAATTATGTGACATTCGATATAATTTACTTTTACTTCCGAAGCTAAAAGTATATGATATAACCATTTACTTTTTTTCATTTTTAGATGAAGAAATTAATTTCAAGATAAAAGGGATTCAACAAATCAAATTCCAAAATATATACTATTTGATTAATTGGGATTGAATCCGAAATATCTCTATATATTAAAGTTCTTACAGGCTTGAAATCTAAGAAATCTGAAGACTTGACTTTATGATTTTAATTGAGTTTTGACTGCAAAAAAGTCTTTTCATGACCTGAGTTAAAAGAAATCGAGAATAATTATATTAAAATGTTTAATTATTTAGTATAATTAAATGATGGCATGTTTGGTAAATAGCGGTTTAGGCAAAAATTAGAGGTTTGAGCTATAATTAGAGGCTTAACTATTCAAATCCGCTAATATTGATGTTTGATAAATAGCGGATTGAAGTGAAAAAACTAATTTTGAAAAAGCTCCTAGTATGAGCTTTTTGAGATTAGCGATTTGATATTAGAGTTGTAATGACTCTTCTACCCTTAACAATTACTAAAAATCTCCAAATAACATAAATTAAATAATAATATTTTTAATATAAATAATAACATATTAAATATTAGATTTATTTATTGTTACTACTAATTTATATGGTGACATTTGTAAGTTAATTTTATTTTTTTATTATCACATATTTATATGTGCATATAAAAAATTTAATAATTATATAAATAATAAATTAATATATAAATCTTTCAAATATGTTTAGGAAATTTATATTAAAAATAAATTTTACAAATCTAATTAATATTTATTAGATACAAAATATTAATAACTGATAAATTATTCAAACAAATATTAAATATAATCATGTCCTTATATGTCATTTTGCTTGTTTAAATAATTAAACATCTATCAGCTATCAGTTAATTGTACCAAACACTTTTATACAATCAGCTAATACAATCCACTAGTCAAATCAGCTAATGCAATCAGCTATCAGCTAATGTAATTCGCTATCAGCTATCCGCTAATTGCCAAACAGGGTTGATATCTAACCATTGAGTGAATTCATCAAGTTAAAAATCATTTGCTTCAGAGCATGCAAAGACAGCCTGGTGGTCAGAGCACGTTCACATGTTCTACTCCTTTTCTCTTAGATCTCTAGTCCAAAATCTCTTAAAAACGTTGCTTTCACTTAAATTTTCTTCCTTCTTATCTAGGTAAAAGTAAAGAGGTTTTCTAAAAAAATTCACTTGTTTCAAATTTTTTTTCATTTCACAAAATACATTTGAAGAAAAATAAAATAACTTTTAGTTTCCCTTTCTTCTAAAAATGGTTTGGATTTTGGTCCAAAATATACACCAGTGGTGGCTGGATCTCATTTAATAAATGAATTTAAATTTGCATGGCCCGCCATTTCAATTTTCAACGCCTAGAATCGGGACAGATAATGGGAAATGTCAAGGGAGATGAATGTACCATAAAACTAGAATATATAATATAATTATTTAATTTTATTTTGGCTTGAATAGAAATCACCCTTAAATTATATCTTATGTTTGTTTTTAGTCCTTAAACTATTTTTTTGGTCAAAATAAGTCTCTAAACTATTATTTTTTGTCACTTTAATTTCGGTAATTATCTAAGTCAAAATTAAGATTTTGACACATCACAATTTTTTTAACCAAATAGATAGTTTAGGGACTAAAAGAAAAAAAACATAGTTTAAGTACTATTTTGACCAAAAATAATTTAGGGACTTAAGTGACCAGAAATAATAGTTTAGGGACTTATTTTAATAAAGAAATAGTTTAAGGACTAAAAACAAACAAAAGACATACTTTAATGGCTGTTTTTTCATTTAAGCCTTTTATTTTTTGAAAAAGAAAGAAAGAGGGATTATCTTGATTAGATATTTTTATAAGGCTTTTATTTTTAGAACCGATTTTTCTATTCGAACAAAAAAGCTATAAAATCGTGTTTTTAGCTTTTAAAAAACACTAAAATTAAGGAATTATACTTTTCCACGACATTTTATGAAGTATATTAAGCTCTTAAACATATTTGATTCTACGTATTTATATATTGTACCATCAATATATCTACCGAATTAAATTCAATAGAGAGAAAAAGAAAACTTTTTTTAACTCGACAACAATGAAAAATTAAACTTAAACGATGTCATTTACCGGTAAACTACAGATTTGATCGATATATTTTATAATTTTTATTTGTACCTATAGTTTAATGTATTATTAAACTTGTACACTGTGACGGATAGGGGGGGAAATGAAGTCATTGTCATAGAGATTGAATTTTTCTCCTTTTTGATAATCATCTGTTACACATGTTTCTTTTTAATAGTCATTATAATCACCCAAAGTCAAAATGTTAACAAAGAAATTAAAATCAATTTAATTTCCAAAAACATGTGCAGATTAAATTAAAATCAAGGAGATGTTTCAAATGTAACTATTTAATTATATTGCTTTCCAACTAAGTTTATGATTGAATTATGACTTAAAAGTTATAATATAACAAGCCTTCAAAACTAGTATTATAATTAGCATAGTAGGAAGCTTCTAATTAATTGAGCCAATTCAATGTGTGTGGTTAATGGGATTGGGTCTAGAATTAAATTCTAAATAATTTTTTCAACAATTCAAATGATAAACTTATTTTTGTCAATCTAATTAGTTAAGATATGATTTTTCATATCAACAATCAATATATCTAGTAGGATGAGACGATATGCCCCTTAAGCAAAATTAAGAGTTTGAATTCTGATGTTATGTATGAAAAAAACTGGGACCTAGAGATCAAATCTGTATTTGTATTTCTTTGACGTCAAGAGTCGAACTCCTGACATTACTTAAGAAGTATAGTGTTTCGTCCCACTAAATTAACCGGATGTTGGTTGTGTTTTAAAGTATTATAGTACTATGAATAAAGTTATTTGTAGTAAATAAGATAACAATAATCTCTGCCTCCCAACCAATATCTGGGGACTGGGAGATGAAGAAGTCAAAGAGTGTAGTAATCAACAAGTTATTATTACAGAAAGAAATGAATGGGAAGATACATTCAAAGTTCAAAGTATTTGATACACCATACCTATTACCTAAGCAATTTACTTTCTGGCATTTGGAAACTTCCTTTGCATAAGTTTCTAAATATTTGTAGCACATGCTTTGAAATATTTTTATCTCATTTTGGTCCTTGTTGTCTTTGTTTGACCATGTGAAATTACTTCTCATCACATTTTCTACACTCCCTTTTCCTCCTATTTTGGAATGAAAGTCCAAAATTTTCACATATGGTGTACATTTATTTTCATTTTTTATAATTAATATCTAATTCATTAATTGACTTATTCGAATTAGATACATTTATTGCTTTTTTGTAATCCTCAACAGGGACAGAAGATAGTGGATACTGGTTTGGAAAAATAGAATTTGGTTCTAATTTTTTAAAAATAATAATTTGACTTCTCAAGATTTTTATAAAAAATTCATATTAAATTTTAAAATTTTTATTATTTTTAATTAAATATCATCTCATAATTTTTTATAAGTTCTTATTAAATCTCTTAAAATCATTAAAAATTTTAGTTAAACCCTCAAAAAATTTAAATACTTTAGTTTAAGCCTCCAAATTAAAAAAAAAAAATAGTTGCCCCGTAAACTCTTACCCCAAGTTCAGCCAGTAACCATCAGAATCTAACTCATTAGTTGACTAGTTTAAACTGAGTACTGCAAAGATTTGTTATTAAGTAGTTTAGTGACCTTAGAGATAATTTATCTAATAAATTAATACGTTCTTGTTTATCATATTTTCTTTTAAATTATTTTAGAACCAAAGTGATAGGACAATTTTTTTTACATATGGAGAAAATGTTTCATTAATAACAATATAGAAAGTTGGTGAATAATGAATAATTATTAATAAACTTATCAAGCAATATTTACACTGCTCAATTTGTAATGATATAAGTGTACTTTTAAAAATATATTTAAACTTGGGTACAATATCAATAAAACATCACTACTTAAGAACGAACTAAATAATAGGGTGAAGGTTAGTTTTCGTTTTCACTAAACCCTAGCACTGCTCTTTTAAAAAAAATAGTCTAATTTTTTTTTTCTTTGTTCTTGATTCATCGACAATTAGGAGAGAGAAAAATTTGACTCGACTCGAAAAAATTGAATTTTTTGATTTAACTCGAAATTTCATAAACTCGACTCGACTTGGAAAAATATCAAATAAAGTTTGAGTTTGTAAAATAGAAACTCGAATAACTTGAAAATTTTAGTAATTAGTAAATTTATTTTTAAGTTTGAGTCGAGTCCCTCAATTTTTTCCTGATATATATCAATTTATCAATATAAAAATATATGAAGAAATATATGTCGCATATGAAAAAACATGAAGAAATATATTTGCATATCTTATGTGATTAGAGAAAGTA
This sequence comes from Hibiscus tridactylites, assembly GCA_958450335.1. Classification (NCBI taxonomy): domain Eukaryota; kingdom Viridiplantae; phylum Streptophyta; class Magnoliopsida; order Malvales; family Malvaceae; genus Hibiscus; species Hibiscus tridactylites. The sequence continues at coordinate 9,838,742 of OY288274.1, forward strand.
GTTTAAATTGGAACAAAACCATACTATAATATTATAAATAATTACAATTAATTTTTTATAAGAACTCAAAAACTCAACTCGAATTTCATAAACTCGATTCAAGTAAAAAAATTCAAATAAAGTTTGAGTTGTAAAATATGACGCGTCAACTCGAATAACTTGAAATTTTTTACTCGACTCAACTCGATCGAACGCTCACCCCTATCGACAGTAGCGTCTAGGGCTGTGCAAAAAAATCGACAAACCGAAACCAAAACCTGAAGAAAAAACGATCCGAAAAACAAGGTTAACCGAACCGAAAAAATGAGTTTTGGTAGGCTTTTTTAAAAATATTATTTCGGTTTAGATACGGTTTATAATTTTGAAAAAAATGAGTAACCGAACCGACCAATTATATAACATATAATATACAATAATATATATATATATATACACAATTATATTAACATATAATATATAACATATAATATACAATAATATATATTTACATATTTTCATTACCCTACGAGTTGAAAGTCAACCAAAATATTGATTTGAGAATTATTCTGCCACCGCAGAATATTGATTTGGGAAGTCAATAATTAAAGGTGATTTATTCTCAAAATATTTTTATTACCCTTTGAGTGTTACTTTAATTTTTTTTAAGTGTTTACTGTTCCTAAAGGATTTTATAGTTTTAAATTGATTTTATTAGTTTTTATTTTATTTTATTAGGCCTAGTTTTTGCATATATTACAGTTATATTTTATTGAATTTGTTCTAGTATTGAGAAGATATTAGCATTTTTGCGTCAAATTTTAAATTTTTTTTTTCTTTGACTATGTTAAATTTTATATTTTTAATAAGAAAAGTATAAAAAAAAATTACCCGACCGAACCGAACTAAATATTTCGGTTAACCAATCAATCGGTTAACCAGTTTAATGGTTACAGTTTAGGGTTAAGAATTGAGCAATCCGAATTTATCGATTATCCGAAATAATTTATTAACAATTAATCGAACATGATTTTGCACACCCCTAATAGCGTCAGTTTTAATGTTGGTCGTCATTGCTTGTAGTTCTTTTCTAGTTTTTCTCTGCTTTGTAGCATGTTTTTTTCTTTACCTTGTGACACCTTTTTTCTCTGTATTGTGGCACGTTTTTCCTCTGTCTTATGGCACGTTATCTAATGTTGTGATAGATCTGTGTTCGTGGATCCGTTTTTACGACGTTCGACTCTGATTTGCGGATTGTTGGTGATTTTTGATAGTTTAATCTTCTTTTGTGGTTCGTTTGTTGATCTTGTCAAATCTATTTTACGAAGCAGTCTCCAAGATTGTGGATTTTGCTCACTACTTCTACTTTAATCTTGAAGTGCGTAGGTGGATAAAGACAAGAAGTCTTGCTCATACTTCTATTTTTCTAGTATTTCATATTTATCACTATTTTGCAACCCACTGAATGTATTTTGTTGGTCTGGTGTTTTGTTTTTTTTATATATTTTTTTTTTCAATTTAGATTTGTGGTGTGTTTGTTTTTCAACTACAATTTCATTTCTTTTGGGTTGTTTCTATATTTTAATTTCTAATAAAATTCAGCTGACATATTGTTTTAAAAATATTAATATTTTATTTTTACTTGATATTGTTGTCTTATTTTGCGTAGGATAAATAAAAGGAAAAATCATGAGATGTAGTGTGGTGGTTTCTCACCTCATCCCTTAACCATGAGGTTATGAGTTTGATTCCTACATTTCATAGCCAGTCGTTTACCTCTTAGTGAGAGCACCCGCAGTGAGGGGATTAGTCACTGCTATCGGCGGTGGATATCTTGGCTCAAACAAAGTTTCAGCAGCATGCTCGAGTTTGAAATTCCAAAAAATTTGGATATTAATAATTACTTGTTGAAAACGTTAGGCACTTATTTGACTCGAAAAATAATTTGAGCACCTAACTAAAAAGAGAGAGTATACTTTAAAGACTTATTTGCCATTTAAATCTTATGTAAATATACGTTTACATTATTTATAGCTTAGAGCCCCATAGTTTGGATTTATAAAAACACACCATCATTCTTTTATAAATATACGACTTTTTAGAATTTGGAAACTTTGGAAAGCCAGCGAAGAGTGTTGCCTGGGGGCATCAGGAGTTTCTGATAAGAAGGAAAATGAAGAAAGTGGGTCAGATTGAAACCGGATAAACGATTCCCCAAGGCAGAAAAACTAAAGAAGAATCAAAGATGGATTGGATACATCTCTTAACACAGAATAAAAAGAAGCAAAATTGGGTTTAAATAAACAGAGATTTATTATAAGGGGAGTGGTGCTCGATCCAAAGACACACAGTGGCAGTGAATGTGTATGTGTGAGCACTGAGCAGTAGGGGTGTGCAAAAAAATCCGATCCGAGTAACCCGATCCGTTTGTCCGATGATCCGATCCAAAAATATGGATATCTGATCCGTTTTTAAATTTTCGGATAATTCGGATCGGATATCCGGTAAAAATGTCGGATAATCGGATCGGATACGGATCGGCCTAAAATTGAATTCGGATTATCCGAAAACCCGATTAAAATTTTAAGATTTTTTTTAGCCATAGCCGGCTAGCCCAAGACCCAAATTTATCTAATTTCAAGCCAACCCAATTAAAAATTGAAATCTCCCTGTGTCGAAATATTACTCACTGCAATGTTATTATAGTATTACTCACTGTCATAATATTAATTCATTCTGGTACAAAGATGAATCTCGATTTCACAATGTTATTATAATATTATTTGTTCACTGTCATAATATTACTCACTGGCCACTGCAATGTTATTGTGATTTGTGTGGCATTATATGAATTTTTTTAATTAATTTATTTCTTTTGATTTTAATTATATTATATATATATTATAGTATTGTGTAATATGAAAATATGTAATTTTAGTCTAAAAATATGTGTAAAATTATAAATTTGAAATTTGAAAATTTTGTTAAATTAAGTAATAAATTCGGATTCGGATATCCGGATATCCGATCCGAAATTTCGGATATCCGATTTTTCGGATATCCTATTTTTTCGGATCGGATACGGATCACTATTATAACTATCCGAAACATTCGGATATCCGAAATATTCGGATCGGATATTATCCGTATCCGACAATGCACACCCGTACTGAGCAGAGACTCAGCCATTGCCACGTGAACTTTTATTTATAAAAACTAAAAAAATAAAGTTCACAAATGGTTAAACTTTGATAAATTATACAATTTAATAATCAAAATTTTACTTGTTTTAATGTTATTATTAACTTTTAAATTTTGCTTCAATGCTACCACTCATTTCTTAAACACAGCTAATTCTCTAACAATGTGCTGACTAGGTTGTCCACCACACCAAACATTTCCACGTGACTTTAAAATAAAAATGACACGTATTTGGAATATAATAAAAAATAAAATAAAAAGCTGAGCACGGAAGAACTGGAATATGTATCTTCAGGTTGTGGTGTAGATCTTAAAGCAAGTCCAAGAATGGTTGTATGGGAAAGCTCAGAAAAAGTACTGAGTGGGTGGGTTATGGTTTGGCGGTGGATTTAGTGGGACACCAACTTGACGATTCAGTTGAATCCAATATTTAAGATGATGGGCTTAATCCAACTATGAATCTCAAAGTAAAGGTGTTTCACAAGATGATGCACTAATTCTTGGGTTTATCGCTTCACGTTGAAGCTTTTCAGAAGATGATGACCAAACCTTTTATTTTATTTTTTTATTATATTTCAAAGTGATATGGAAATGTTTGGTGTGGTGTGGTGGTCCTGGTGGACGTCTAGTCGGCACACTATTGGAGAACTAATGGTGTTTAACGACTACTGAATAGTAACATTGAAACAAAACTAAGTTTAATGATAACAATGAAACAATTGAAAATTTAATTATTAAATTAAATAATTTATCAAAGTTTAATGTTTATTTGTAAATTTTATCTAAAATAAATATAAATTAAGACAAAAGAAAATTCCAATAAAAGAAAAAGAAAATAAAAAATATGATGACCTTTTGGTAAAGAGAGAATTGGGTAAAAATTAGAGGTTTGAAGTATAATTAAAAGTTTGACCAGTCAAATATACTAATATTGTTGTTTGGTAAACAGCGGATTGCAAGAACGGATTGAGGTGAAATCGCTAATTTTGAAAATGTTTTTTGAGATTAGAGGTTCAATATTAAAGTTGTAAAGACTCTTTTACCCTTACCAGTTACACAAAATCTCAAAATAACCTAAATTAAATATTTTCTCATCCTATTTATAAGCTATTCTTATTTACTTATTTTCTTTTTATTATTACATATTTATATATGTATTTAAATTTTATTAATTAAATAAATTATATTAAAATAATTATATAAATATAAATTAATATATAAATCATTCAAATATATTTAGAAAAGTTATATTAAAAATAATTTTATAGATCTAATTAATAATAATTAAATACAAAATATTGATAACTAATAAATTATTCAAACAAATATTGAATATAATCATGTTCTTATATGTCATTTTGCTTGTTTAAATAATCTAACAGCTATCAACTATCATTTAATTTTACCAAACACTTTTATACAATCAGCTAAATGAAATCAACTATTAACTATTAACTATCAACTAATATAATTCGCTATTCGCAATCAGCTATCCATTAATTACCAAACAAGTCATATATCGCTGTCATGTTTGGGTTAAGGTAGAGTAGAGAGATAATTTTTCCTTAAGACGGTTGAGGAGGATCTTTCTTTCCCTTTGCTTTTACCCTTTGGATTTACCATCCCCTCTTCTCTTCTCAATTCCCCTTTCTTTACTTGTTCGTCAACGCATCCAACAATTCTCAATTCTCAATCTTTTCTATTAACCCCCATAAAATTTTCAATCTTTCCTTTCGGGAACATTAATCTGATTTCATTCTCATGGCCACCACTGGAAACAAGAACATCAATGCTAAATTAGTCAGTCTCTCTCTCCTTTGGTTATCCAACATTTTTGTTTTTGTTATTATTAGTATTTGGTGCTTTGGGTCTGGTTTAGATGCTGAATTCTGATCTGGGTCTTGATCAATTGTTGATCTGATCATGCATGATTTTTTTATATCAACTGTTATATGGGTTTGGTTTATGTTTGCAAGAAATATTTTTTATTTTGTTGGTTTGTTTTAGAGATGATCAAATCCTTATTGTGCAGCTGATTTAGGCTGATTAAATTTTGCAAACACTATTTCTTCCTAAATATCGCCTCAATTATGCAATTTTCTCTCCTTTTGTCATTTATAAAGCTTGGGGTCTCTCTTTATCATTTCCAAAGCTTAAAGGCTTTGTTATAATTTTGATTATGTCCGATTTGCGAGAATATGCTTAAGGTTTATGCCTAATTTCTCTGGTATTGTTTTTTTGTTGCGATTGTGGATGCTATGTTGATATCTATCTTATATGTTGTTTCATTTCATTAGCTTCTAATAATGATTGTCTCTAACCATTTTGTTTATTATACCTGAAAGTGAAGTTGTGTCTTCAGTTTGAACTTTGAACTGGTGTTTTTGTTGCACGTATTTGTTATTAATATGTATTTTTTTTCTTCAGGTTCTACTTGGGGATGTTGGAGCTGGGAAGTCTAGCCTTGTGTTGCGCTTTGTTAAAGGGCAATTTGTTGAATTTCAGGTTGCTATTGTTTTTTGGTTTTTGAATTAATTTAAAAAATCAGTAGTAAGATTATAATTTGACATTTATATTCTCATTATCATGTAGGAATCAACAATAGGTGCAGCTTTCTTTTCCCAGACGTTGGCTGTGAATGATGCAACTGTAAAGTTTGAGATTTGGGATACGGCTGGTCAAGAGAGGTACCATAGCTTAGCACCAATGTACTACCGAGGAGCTGCAGCCGCGATCATTGTGTATGATATGACAAATCAAGTAAGTGTTTTCTCTGCGTGGATTGGTCATCAAACCACAAAACTGTCTATTGCTCTAAATGCGACATTGTGAGATGAAGTATAAAACTTTGGGGCTATGTAATCTAGGTCGTACTTCATTCAATTTCCCAAGGTTCTGTTTTCTTGGTGGTTTTGTTTTATGCTATTTGCCTCCCTTTCAAGGTTTTTTTTGCATTTATTGCTTTTCACTTTTTTCAAAAAGACTGAAAAGCGCTAACCAGACAGAGCATCAACATTACTGGTATGAGGGCAAGGTTTCTGTGCATGTAATTTTGTGATTTTTGCAATGATATGCTATTTTGTCTGGTTTATGCCTTGGTCACTATTGTTGGTATCTTCTCCAAAATCATGTTTACTACATGTTACGATTTCGTTTAAAGGAATCTCAAATCTGACGGTTGTTATTTAAAGGAAAACTAAGGTTCTCTTCAGATTGCTGTTCTCTCTTTTTTCCTCTTTAATTATTTTGGTTGATAATTTTTCATTTTTGTATGTGATGTTTCTTGTCCCCCCCCCCCCCCTAAAGAATGGGGGTGGGGAGTGAGAGGGGATTATATTCGAGGCATTTTTAGTGCATTATTCTATTCTCTATTACAATTTGCTACCACATTAAAGTTTACATCTGCAAGGGTTTTAAAAACTTGGTGAACTTTTTGTTTTAGTTTGAAATGTAAAACAGTAAAATCAACTCTGGTGAATTTTAGTAGACATGGAGATGTGGAATGGCATTCAGTATCCAAAGAATGGTAATAGCATTATTCTTATTCTGCAGGCATCATTTGAGAGAGCCAAAAAATGGGTCCAAGAACTTCAAGCCCAAGGTAGTATTTTGCATTTTCTATTCCTTGACTACATCCTTCTCGATTGTCAATATATCTGTTTTTTGTGCTTTTGAAATATTTAAATTTAAGGACTCTTGAGTGGTTGAATTCTAAGTATGTTTTTTGTTGTTATCCTCCCTTTGAAGGCAATCCTAACATGGTAATGGCACTTGCTGGGAACAAAGCTGATATGCTAGATGCAAGGAAGGTGGAACCAGAGGCAAGTTCGCTGTTCTTTAGTTCATATCACTTTTTCCTTAAAATGCATATTATTACTTGTAATCATTAATTATGAGCATTCAGGGTGTGTCTACTTTCATTTTTTTTTTTGAAATTTCAAAACAACTCTCTTTGAGATGGTAAAAGGTCACTTGATCAAATAGATTTGTGGTCATTTTTTGTCTCGACTTCAACCTACATTCAAATCTTCTCTATTTGACTTAATATTCTATTTGGTGATTCAGGAGGCACAAACTTATGCTCAGGAGAATGGTCTTTTCTTCATGGAAACTTCTGCAAAGACCGCATCCAATGTCAATGAAATTTTCTATGAAATAGGTACGTTATACGTTATACGTTGTCTTGTTAAGTTTCCTAAAAGCATGGAGTAGTGGTGTTATGAAGTGGGAATTGACCCATTTTTATTTGATGCAGCTAAAAGATTACCCCGAGTGCAGCCGGCACAGAATCCTGGTGGAATGGTTCTCATGGATAGACCTGCAGAACGGGCCACAGGTGCATCTTGTTGCTCTTAGGCAATGGTTGTATCTTCTAAATAGCTCCTGTAATGCTCTCTGGATCTGCAATCAGAGTTTTATCTTTCCTATACTCTGTACTATTCATTCCGAGGTGTACACGCATGTTGTCTAGAGGCATTGAAGTCAACCCGTTTATTACGCTGGAGATTGGTTTTTTCATGTAATTAAAAGTGTGGTAATGCTATGTTTCACATCTATAGTACAATCTGCTTGTTCAAATAAATATGCCCTTGCTTGTGCTGACTTGGCTCGTTTATTGACTTGGCTGCTTGTTTACAATTCGTTTACCTGTTTTGCTCAAAGATCCCACCAAATTTTCTGCCAAAGTTTGGTCCACCATATTTTTATTCTTTGTGGCTAAACAATAAGAAGAAAACCAGGTTGTATTTCTTAATAAATCCAAAACCAAAACCAAAACCTTACAGGTCCATAGTTGCTATCATCCATGCTTTGGAAGTTGGAACAATACGCATTTCACCCCGGTTGAATTACTTGGGGCACTCATGGCATAGAAGTAATTAGCTTGTTCAAGAAATGAAATGCGATGAAGGGGGAGGATCATTTGTGAATATGTTATTTGGACATGGAACTCTATAACAGAGATAGAATCCGGTTCGCATTGAGAGAAGTTGAGAATAGAATGGCTCGGCGGTGCCTGAATCAATCAACATTCCTCCATTACCTTCAGAATCAAACTCTTTCAGGTTTAAAGGAACTTGAGCAGGGCTAACATTGCCTACTGTTATGGCCTCTAAACCAATGTAGAAGCAGTTTGGGAACATTGGGGTGAAGTGCAGATTGTCATTGGAAGATACAGTAACATCTCCCATGAATAACGGGCATACTTGAAGGCTAAGAAGCAATGGGAAAACCCTTTTTGGAGGGAACCATAACTGTGAAGGTAGAGAAAGTGCACCCCTACCGAACCTGCAATACCCATTGGAAGCTTATAATGGCATTGGCATCAAACTTACCACTGATAATTTAGAAACTAAATTAAAGATTCCTTAAAACCCAGCAAATGTGGGTATTCATTCTAGTTAAAATCAATGTTCTCATTGACATTTAGAGAGTAATATTTAACAAAATGCAAATGTGGTTATACACACATACTTTACCGAATGACAAGACACAAAAAGAGTCGGAACAACATAAGATATGATCAACCAAATGCAACACAAAATATCCGAGTTCACAACAGAAACAATACATTCACTTCCCTCAACTCGTATTTTCATGCATAAAGCAACAATGCAAGGGGAAATACTAGAAAGCCATTAGATTCACGCACAAACCCCTTCACTAGTAGAGGCTTAGGAAAGGAGTAAACCTGCGTTCAAGGCGTTTCATTGTCTAATCTAATCCGGCCATTCGTCAAACAAAAAACATCATGTTCTCCAGGTCCGCATGCAGCTTAAACCAGTCCTGGAATGAAGCTGCCGATGACAATGACGACGACGATGTAAATGATGAAGATGAGGAAGATGATGTTGGAGGAGGAGACTGCCTTTCTATCATTGCCTGGTAGTACAGCCGTCCCCTATAAGCAACAAGGTCAGCATAGTACACGGGCGGGACCAGAGATACAGGTTTCGTACACCTTGCAAATGTAAAGCACATGTCGTAAATAAGCTTCTGCAACCCGTCAGAGGAGAACCCATGCTCATCCCACAAGACATGGTAGTGCGTAGGCTTGCTAGTACCAAGGCTTCCGTGGTGACTACATAGATAGAAGTCAAACTCGAAAGGGTGCACAATCGTAGTGTCAACCACTGTACCTGGTGAAATATTTCCAGTAGGACCACCGTCATTCCTTCCCACTGGGAAGAAACGAGTTTGGTGCCGCTTCTGAGCAACAATAAGGGTGATTGTAGGAAAGTAATTGATTCTCTGGAAAACACTCTTGAGATCCATTAACTCTTCATTAAGAACCATATCAAACTGACCCTCACTAACTCCGTCACGGAAGAGCACAATTTTTTCTGGTTTGACCTTATTTAGATGAGCATAAGATTCAACAAGCTCCAAACACATTTCGCCAAACTCTAGGATCTGTTCTTTGCGATGAAATTGAGGGCGAACCCTTGCCGCATAACGATTAGCTTCAGGCCAGTTCATTGTTGCTACAACAGCCGCTATAGATGGGCTAGTCTTATTATGAGCACCAGGATGATTAACATCTGCTCCAACAAACATAACATGACCTTCACCATGGAAGTGGGGAAGCCGGTCATTCAGCTCAACGTTGCTGCCCCCAAGCTTGGCATTGATTTTTAGAGCAAGATTAGCAAGGTACTGGTCCTGCCCTTTGTTTGCATGGCTGGACAGACAACACTGAGTCACCACACCAATTTTGGTCTCAGATATCCACTTAAGACATTTGTAGCCATCATCCTTCCTCGACATCACACAAAGTAGAAATTGTAAATTTCCTCTACCTACTCGACTAGTAACTCCTTCAAGCAGTTGACAAAGAGCATTAACATCGGAAAATATTTGCATTCCAGCCTTTTCATATAAGACAGGTTCCTCCAATCTCATCCCAAGACTCCTGCACCTATCTGTCAGCTTTGGAATGAATGACTGGCAGTTCACTCTTCTGAATGGTTCTCGTTCATAATGGGTAAAGTCAATTACACCCCAGCGCTGAATTGTTTTTCCTTGCACAACAGCTTTCCCAACCAGGTTCCACTGGCACGTTTGTTTGTCAACTGTTATCTTCATCATTTTGCCGGTTTTAGTAGCAGCCAACTTCAAAACTGGAGGTCCAATCACACGTCCTTTCACAGACGTCATATTAGTATCAACTTCAATGCCAAAATTTTGGATAATGTTTCCGCTGCCAGAAAAAAAAGGAAGGAAAAATAAGATTCATATTACAAGCAACCTTTTCAGTAGTTAGGATCAAGGTACTAGCAACAGATAATGCATGTTATTTTCCCATAATCCAGGTATCAATCAGACAAACAAAATAACCATCTAAAACATGAAACTAAGAAAAACATGTAATAACAAAATAAAAATATGCTTTGTCGGAAATGAAGCAAGGAAACAAACATCTAATGAAAGCAACCAAAAAAATAAATAGCTCAATTGTTTTGTATACATACCCACATGGTCCATCCTCGGACCGAACCATACCACAGATCTTGCTTTGTCTTACATGTGGCTTTGCCAAAGATATGTCCTTCAATATACAGGCTGCATTGCGATCCAAATACTCCTTTGGATATATCTGTCCCTCGGCTAAGACACAGTACTCCATTGGGATATAGTTCATCCGATTGTTTCTGCTCACATCTAGGCAAGGAATATCCAAGTAGGTAATATTCCTGTTGTATTTCTCTCTGAAATAGTCAACAATTCTAATACGCTCTTGCGGATTATTTGCATCTGGAAATGAAACATGGCGAGTATCTTCGCGTGTCAACCCAACTATAACATACTTCTGTTTGGTAGGTCGATGGGTTACATTAACCTTCAAGTTTTTCAACACTTGATCAACATCTCGCCTGAATCTTCGAAAATTGTTCACATTAAAACCAGAAATGTGCTCGGCTAGAAATTCTAGAACTGGCATTTTCTTGCGAAATGCTAAAACTGAATAATCCAGACAAAGAGCCAAACCCTGAAATGTGGGCTTGAGGCTGTATTGAATTCCTCTAGATGCTGTGATGCCATATCCAAGATCGTCTTCTGGAGAATCTTTTGTAGGATGGAAGCATCGGCCAGCGGGAATCATATGCATCACTGGATTCTCCTTCATAACTACATCCATCCCCTGTAATATGTCACGAGGTATCGAGGAGGCATTCTTAGACAAGTAATCACGCAACTTGCAAAGTTTGAGCTCATTCACAAGCTTTATAGAAAATTTGTATTCACGAGACTTTGTATCTTCCCCCTCAGACAATTCTACCTTGAATTCTCCTTCAGGTAATCGAACAGCACTAAAAATATTCTTTTCACCGTCATATGCTGTCATCAACAATGGGAATTGAGGGTTATCGGTGAATAGCTTTGACCGGATATTAGACAATAGTAGTTTAGATAGTTTGGCGGGGCGGTTATTCCTTGGAGACTCTACTTGCCTGATGTCGACATCGTAATGTCTTATGATACTCCCGGGATTGAATTTCACACGGAAATGGTTGACATTAAGACTAACAGTTGCGACAAAGGCTTTTCCACCTTCATCGGGTCGCATAATCGGGTTATATTTATTCTTATCACTAGAAGATAACGATGTAGAAGCCAATTGTTTTGTCAGAGAATCTGTAACGAAAGAAAAATGACAAATTTAATCAAAAGTAGCTTAAATTCAAGAATTAATCAAAACTAAAAAGCGAGTGTTGGAAAATTCAACTTCATCAATATAGTAGAAAAGTCTAAAAAGTCTAATGATAAAGAAAATTTATACCAGGGGTAGGCTGTGGTGGACTGGAAGGCAATGCCGCTCTGTTAACTTCAGGCTCCGGTGTTGAAGCAGCAGCAGGCCTCTGCGGTCTCCCACTTGGCGCGCCACCAGTTCCCCTGCCTCTGCCCCCTACTGATTCCGGCACATGACTATAACTCGGCCTCTCTGGCTGAGATCGAGGGACCCAATCTCCCCTCCCAACATTTCTGCCACCGCCACCGCCACCACGAACACCACCAACATGACCACGACCTGCGGTGGCGCCGTCCTGTCCCGTACCTTGATAAGAACCCAGTTGAGGGTTAGTTTGGTACCAGTGGGCCCCACTTCGCCCTCGGCCTAACCCCGCTTGATGAGGATGCTGCTGCTGCTGCTGATCCCCGCCGCCATCTCTACCTCCTCTACCTCTGCCTCTTCCCCTTCCACGACCATGGTAACCGCCCCTGACAGCACTTCCTCTTCCTCCAGAACCACCATCATTCTCCATTGGACTCGGGAGCACAACTAGGGCAGAAAACGAACTAGGTTTTTACTTTTTACACAATCGGTTGTAAACAACCATAAAAGGTTTACAAAAAAAAGTTTCGAAAAAAATAGAACCGTCGGCTACTACAACCGTGGGTTTATAAGGAAAAAGGATATAGATTAAAATTACAGAGTTACCCTTCCGTTAGTTGAAATTTAAAATATTTAAATTTAGCATTAAGTTGGTTAACATCTTAAACACGAAGTTTCTGTTAACATAGGTTTAAATATACTATAGGTCTTTGTACTATTTTAAAATTTACAATTTAATCTCAATGACTTACTTTTGTGAAATTAAGTATCTATATTATTTTTATTTAAAAATTTTGGTCTTTTTTAACTTCTATATTCAATTTTGCAGTTAATTATCGTTCTGACAACTACAGAAAAATTAAAAATAACTTTGTAATCTCCTATCTTTACAAAAATTTTTTATCAATTTGACCACTAAAAACTATAAAACATAAACAATTAAAACTTTAGATTGTTTTATTTAATTTTAAAGAATAAGGATCAAATTAATAAAAACTATAAAAGTAATAGATTGAAAATTTATTTTACTTTTTTATAGTTGACATAAGTTTTGACATTAAAACTGAAATAAAAAAATAGTAGAATGACTAAATTCCCAAAAACAAAAATAAAGAGACTATTAAGTTTTGAAATAGTAAGGAGTGTAGCATATTTAAAGCTTTAAGATATGATGGGAATAATAAATTAGAGAAGATTGATTAAGAATTAAGAAAGAAGAATGAAGAAAGAGGGGGTCAAGGAAAGGAATCTAAAGAAATTCCAGAAAGTTCGATGGGTTCGAGGAAGGAGAGAGTGGGGAAAGTGGGAGGAAAGGGCGGAGGAATTCATGGCAGACTGCCTTGATAATGTAAGAATAAAATGTGTAACTGCGAAATCCCAAATTCTCCAACTTCTATTCTATTTTTATACCACTTTTATTCTCATTCCCACGTCACCACCACAGCCTACCTGCGTGGATAAGTTATTCAAAACAAGCGTATTTTGAGAGCCTGAGTGATAAAAATATTTATATTATTTTATTTTGTATAAATTTAAATTTTAATATTTATTTTGAGAATGTAATATTTCTTACTCAATAAGAAATATGTTTTAATAAAGTTTTTATTGATATATACATTTCATAAAATGTGAAAGAAATATACTCCCTTCGTTTGTGGGAGAACAAAACTCGACTCGAAAAAATTAAAATTTTTTATTCGATTCGTAACTTCATAAACTCAACTAAAAAAAATTCAAATAAAATTCGAGTTGTAAAATGAAAGTTCAAACAACTCAAAGTTTTTAATAATTAGCGGATATGTTTTTTTATGTGTAAGTCGAGCCCCTCAATTATGCAAAAATATATGTGTATTGTATATAGATATAGAAAGTTGTTTAAATTGAAGTCAATTTGTATTATAACATTATAAATAATTATAATTAAATTTGTATAGAAACTAAAAAACTCTACTCCAATTGACGATTCAAACTGAAAAAAATTTAAATAAAATTTGAATTGTAAAATAAAACTAGTAAACTCGACTGACCTAAGTTTTTTTTGTCTCGACTCAATTTGCTCCAACACTCACCCTTATCCATGTCCCTCTTAAATTATCCATAAATAACTTTTTCACGTAATTTTATAAGAAAATTGTCTAAAAGATGTATTTTAAAATAATTAAAATGATAATCTCATACCAAAAAAAGATAACATTTGTTCTGTTACAAAACTAAAAAAAATTGTAGAAAATAAAAAGTACTTAATAAAAGTTGTTGAGCTTTTTAAAGTGAAAATTTTAAAACGCAAAAAGGGATAATGGCACCAATACCCCTTGTACTTTGACAAAAAATTTAATGTTGTGCCTAAATTTTAGACGTGTTCAATGTGCTATTGAACTTTCCTTCTGTTGTATAGATTGCCTTTCACGCCCAACACCGTTATTTGGTGATGTAGTAGGCCACATGGTAAGCTCACATGTTGCCATGTGAATTTTTTTATTAAAAAAGTCAAAAAAATAATCAAAAGGGCTTTTAAGCAATTTAACCATTTTTTGTAAAATAAAAAAGAATAAGAACGCCCAAAATCTTCTTCTTCATCTTTCTCTCCTTCTTTTCTTTCTTTTCTTCGACTACTTCTTTCATTATAACCCTTAATCGTTTTCATATTTACATCATCATCTAATCCATGCAATATATACATCAATTGTATTACTTCCCAATCCACAACATATAATCCTAGAACACTCTGCTATATTTCATTTGCGCCACTATCAGTTGGGAGTTAACCAACCATGGCGGATAATAGTTTTAAGAATAAAATCCAATGTTTTTTTCTTTTGTCTGAAGGAAACCAAGAACTGGATCTTCATGCTTTCGATGAGAAAGCTGTTACTCTTTCTAGATTTTTGTAAGGAGACAAGAAAGAAGATTCTTTTGGAGTTCAAGAAATCGATGCCATTGAAGCTGCCAAGAAACGAGATTTCAAAGGAAAAGCCTTGGATCCTCAAACAACTATAGAATCCGAAAATAAGCCAATTTTTTGTACCAAAGATCTTGATTTTCATGTCAAATTACCACTAAGGTTCCTAATGAAAAAACTAATAGAAGGAAAAAAGAGTCGAAAAAAAAGATGAACGACACGATTCTTCTTTCTTTTTTACTTTATAAAATAAAATGGTCAAATTGTATAGATGTCCTTGAATTATTTTTTATCTTTGACTTTTTGACTAAAAATGTCACGTGGCAGCATAAGAACCTGCCATGTGTCTTATTACATCACATGTTAACGATGTTATGGTCGGGGGCATTTTATATGACGGAAGAAATATACAAGGGGCACATTAAACGTTTACAAAGTTTAGGCACCACATTGAACTTTTTGTCAAAGTACAAGGGGCATAGGTGTCATTATCACTGGTTAATCATGTGTCAATTCAGTTAAAAAATTAAAAGATTATACTTACATATAAAGTACAACAAATATTCATTCAAAAAAGTACAATAATTATTATTATAAGGGTATTATTGTCTTTTCACACTTTTTATAAATCATTATCTAAAAATATTAGATAGGGATGGCAACGAGGCGGGACCGATTTTTGACCTCCCCGACCCCGAATCGTCCTGAAAGATAAAAATATTATACATGCCCCAAATTTTGAGACGAAACCGCTCCCGCCCTGCCCCGAAGAGAATAAATTGTTAAAAAAATTCACAGAATGTAACATTACTCTTGGGAATAAGATTCCTTTAAATGATTCATTACTTGACATATTACTAGAATGTTACATTACTTTGTTTGTTTTGTTTGACAAGAATATAAAATTACAGTGTTAGGTTGATGGATTACAAAATTACCCGAATGCATATTTTAAAAAATTATCTTTGTGGTATATTTTCTTTTTAATTAGTTAAACTTCCAATATTAAAATTAAAATATTTGCATAAAAATTCATAGAAAATATATTTTTATTATTTTTAATTTATATATTTTTGTTTTAAAAAGTTCTTACACAAACAATTGAATATATTCTTTTAATGTTATAGTACCATATTATATATTTGAATATTTGTGATTTATTATAATTATATATTTGAA
The DNA here is from genome assembly GCA_958450335.1 of Hibiscus tridactylites. Taxonomy (NCBI): domain Eukaryota; kingdom Viridiplantae; phylum Streptophyta; class Magnoliopsida; order Malvales; family Malvaceae; genus Hibiscus; species Hibiscus tridactylites. The sequence continues at coordinate 9,854,830 of OY288274.1, forward strand.
AAATACAAAATAAACAAATTCATAAGTTTTTATAATAATCATCATATTCGCTACTAAATCAAATATATTAATAACTAACTATAAATATCATATTAATTGTTTTATTACTCAATTTACATTATATTTAAAATCAAAAGTAGTTCTTTAAAATATAAAATTTCATACAAAATTTGTAATATGATTTAAAATTGAATAATACATATTTTTACCATATAGACAAAAAATATTATTATTTAGAGAAAAAAATATTATTAAAAATGGAAAACTCTAGCCTCCCTGCAAACCCTAGAAAACACAGACGATTGGATGACGATCCTCCGGATGGTGGCGGCCCTGCCCGTACCGCTGCAAACACGGCGAGCGCTAACCCTTCTTACAAGGACTCCCTCATGAAGGATTCTTTGGATCCCAATTCTGCTGAAGAAGCCAATTTTGAAGACGATGACATAGTCATACAAGAGGGCGATGTTATTAGATCCACGATCGATGGTATCCTGGCTATTGATTTTTCTCCGAGGGTACAATCCTTGGCTGAAAAAAGTTTCGACCAGACACTGATTGTGAAACACCTGGGGCGTCGGATAGGTTATAACACCCTTCACTCAAAGATTCATGAACTCTGGAAACCGAAACAGGCCATCCGATTAATGGATATTGAGAATGACTATTTTCTGGTGACTTTCCGCCTGAAAGCTGACTACCTGAAGGCTCTTACCGACGGGCCCTGGACTATTTTTGGCCACTACCTTACGGTGCAGAAGTGGTCCGCTGACTTCACAACCGCCACACCGTATCCGACGGAGGTCATGGCCTGGGTACGTCTCCCGGGGTTGCCTGTCACGCTATACAAAAGGAGCCTTATTGAAGAGATTGGTGAGACAATTGGCCCTGTCATCAAACTGGATTATCAAACGGAATGGGGTCGTCGTGGGCGTTTTGCTAGAATGGCTATTTTGGTTGATCTCTTCAGGCCGCTAATCTCGAAGATAATGGTTAATGGAGATGTCCAATTGGTTGTTTATGAATCATTGCCCATAATCTGTTTTAACTGTGGCATTTATGGCCACTCAAAGGACTCCTGCTCACACGTTACAAAACAACCAGAAAACCCTATTTTTCAACAACCGATGCAACCGCCTGCAACTGCCGCTTCTGTAACCACCGATCCGCCCATGGCCTCTGACAAAGAACGCCTGAATGGTGATGATTGCTTTGGCCCATGGATGATAGCTGAGCGTAGACCCCGGCGCACTAAACCTGTGCAAGCTGCATCGAAGTAGTCGTCACCTTTACCGGTGCATGGCTCTCGCTTTAATCCCATATTTGCTGCTGAGGAAGATGTCTCTCCTGGACCATCCGTTGCTAATCCCTCGTCTCAACCGGCCCAGCCTCCGCCTATCCGTAAGCCACCAGTGAAACCTTCTGTTAAAGCTAAAAACAAAAAAAAACCGTATGAACAATTGGGGTCGAGACCCGTCCCGATCCGTAAGCCTCTCACGATCAACTTTGCAGATTTTCCAGTGCTCTCCAAGTTTAGCGCGAAAGCTTCTACTTCTCTTTCAAGCTCCCATGATGGTAATCTTGATAGCTCCAAGCACGTTGTCACTGTAATGAAGGAGAATGCCGATCCTAATACCATCCCTCCCTCGCATCGGCCCACGGATGCCACACCTAACAATCCCCAACAACAGGCAAACGTGGCGAATGTCTCTCTGCAAGAAGACCCCCCGGATAGCAATAAAGGCCAGCCTCCTGACCCCAACGATGCTCCAGGACCTGTGACTATTTCTGAGTCATCCCATTCCATGGTAAACAGTGTTGATGTTTCGACCAATAGCCAAGCAGTGGCTATGCTTGAATGACTGGATTATGGTTACCCCTCTTTCTCATATTAGTTTATGGATATTAAAGTTTTAAGCTGGAATGTACAGGGCTGTGGTAGTCCTCGTTTTCTGCCGGCAGCTCGTCAATTTCTACGTGATAATAGGCCTGATGTAGTGCTTTTTGTTGAACCGCGTATCAGTGGAAGAAATGCAGCCACTGTTATTGCTTCTTTGGGTTTTCAGAATTCACATCGTGTTGAAGCTATAGGATTCTCAGGGGGAATATGGCTCGCGTGGTATGACACTGTTAATGTTACTATCCTTCAGACTCACTTTCAATTTATCCACTTTCGGATTTCTAGCAACAAAAACAACTCGACTCTCCTAGCTACTGGGATTTACGCTTCACCTTCTACCTCTGGCCGCCGCAATCTTTGGCCCCATCTTGACCAGCTAGCCTCCTCCATTCGGAGCCCATGGATTATGTTTGGTGATTTTAACGCAACCCTTAGCCTGTCAGATAGAAAAGGCTGCTCCTCCTCCTCAAAACCGTCCCCTGCTTTCCAACGACTCCTTTTTGATAATGGCTTAAGGGATATGGGCTTTTCAGGACCGTGTTACACCTGGTCTCGTGGTTTTGCTGCAGTCAGACTTGACCGTTTCATCTGCAACTCATATTTTGATGAAGCCTATCCGATGTCCACCGTTCATCATCTCCTTCGCATGAAGTCAGACCATCGTCCGATCCTCTTGCAGATTGGCCACACAAGAAATCGTGCACCTTCTTACCCATTCCGCTATTTTGCGGGATGGATCACTCACGATGACTTCCCAAGGTTGGTGGTGGATAACTGGGTGCAAGGTGATTCTATCTCCGATACCATCCGTAAGTTTATCCTAGCTGCTGATACATGGAACAAGACCGTTTTTGGATACTTAGGTACAAAGAAGAAAATTCTCATGGCACGTCTGCGTGGGATCCAGAAAGCCTTGAGTATCCGTCATTCCCGTTTTTTGGCCACCCTTGAAGCGGACTTGCTCATCGAACTTGAACACATCCTGGACCAGGAGGAACTACTATGGAAATAGAAGTCTCGGTCGGATTGGGTCACGTTTGGTGACCGTAATACGCGTTATTTCCACCGTAGAGCCATTGCTCGGCGTCAACATAAAAAAATCTCTTCTTTACAACTCCAAGATGGATCGTGGTGCGACGACGATGCCACTCTCAAAGAAGAGGCATTATGTTTTTATCAAGCTTTATTTGAAGACAGTGAACCTAATGGGGATCCTTACCCTATACATGGCCATTTCCCAAGCATCCCCGAAGCACTAACTTAACACTTGGATGCGACTCCGTCAGCAGTAGAAATCCATGATGCTCTATCCGATATGGCACCTCTGAAATCCCCGGGTTGGGATGGGCTTCATGCTGATTTTTTCCAGAAGCAATGGTCAACGGTTGGTCCAATGATAGTTTCTATGATCCAAGGAATTTTTCAGGGTCAATCTCTTGAGCCTGAGCTGAATCGCACCATTCTTGTGCTTATACCAAAGAAAGATAGCCCTCTCTCGTTCGTAGACTTCCGTCCTATAAGTCCATGCACGGTGATTTACAAGCTTTTGTCGAAGGTGATAGTTCGCCGGTTAAAGCCTATTTTTCCGTTACTCATCGAGCATAACCAAACGAGCTTCATTTCGGGGAGGAGCATTACAGAAAATATCATTATAAATCAAGAAGTCATTCACTCGATGAGGCAATCAAAACATAGAGATGGGTGGATGGCAATTAAGGTTGACCTCGAAACGGCTTTCGATAGGGTACGTTGGGACTTTATATCGGACTCTTTATTAGATGCAGGGTTTCTGGCCAATATCCGACGCATCATCATGCACTCCGTCACATCCTCTAGCTTTCAAATTCAATGGAATGGTAGCCTTTCGAGGCCTTTTTGGCCGCAACGGGGTATCTGGCAGGGAGACCCACTGTCCCCTTATCTGTTTGTTCTAGTAATGGAACGCTTGGGTCATTTAATCAACTCCGCCATCTCCTCCGATGAATGGCAGCCATTCCGCTTTGTTCGGAATGGAACTCCGGTTTCACATTTATTTTTTGCGGATGACCTCATCCTATATGCTAAAGCTTTGCGTAACCAAGCTACTACCATACATCATGTTCTTTCTACCTTTGGCTTACACTCTGGACATCGGGTAAACAAGAGGAAAACGGAGATTTACTTCTCACCTAACTCACCTCCATGGGTTCAAGCTGAGATTAGTGATTTGCTAGAGTATAAACATGTGGATCGTTTTGATAAATACCTGGGGGTGCCAGTGCTTCATGCTCGTGCCACGCATACGGATTTCAACTTCATTTTAGACAAAATGAGAGCAAAACTGAATGGGTGGGCTAGCCGTACGCTCACTCTAGCCGGGCGTGTCACGTTGGCGAAGTCTGTGCTTGCTGCAATTCCAGTTTACTTTATGCAAACGTGTAGCCTTCCAAAACGGGTCTGTTTAGAGATTGAGAAGATATTGCGGCAATTCATTTGGGGCTCCTCTACTGCTGCACGTAAGATCTCGTTGATTAACTGGGATTCTCTATGCCAACCCATAGAACACGGGGGCCTTGGCATTCGGAAAATCTTTGATTTCAATATGGCCTTTGTCATGAAGCTTGGATTTGCTTTGGTTACAGCCTTGGATTCCTTTTGGGTCCGTATTTTATGTGAGAAGTATCGCATGCGTGAGGTTTGTCCAAACACAGTATTTCGACCAAACAGTACGCCTTTATGGAAGGCGATCGCTGCAGCTTGGGATGATCTGAAGCCAAGCCTTGCCTGGTCGGTTGGCACAGGCCATGTGATACGCCCCTTCGATGACACTTGGGTGCAGTCTATGGGTCCTTTGCGACCATTCATCAAACAAACCAAGGTCGCAGAACATATTCACTGCCTATCGGATCTCCTTGATGCGCATGGCAACTGGGATGTACACACCCTCCTGTCGCTCTTTGATTTAGAGATGGTTCAACATATTCTAAACGTCCGATGCCCTGATGCCTCTGACATCCCAGATAAACTGATATGGGGACCATCGTCGAGCCATGCTTTTGAGGTAAAATCTGCTTACAATCTTCGTGTCCGTGATAACTGGAGTCCTGAGTCTCCCAACTGGAAGAAAATCTGGTCTTTACAGATACCCCAACGCATTCGCTTCTTTTTGTGGTTATTGCTGCATGGTAAAACTTTAACAAATGTGGAACGGTGCCGTCGATCTCTCGGCGATAATCCCTATTGCCCAAGATGCATTGTGGAGCCTGAAACAATCACACACATGCTTTGTGATTGCCCACAAGCAATGGAAGTTTGGCGGAAGCTACTATATCCCAAGTACCACGTGTGGTTTTTTAACTTGGAACCGGATACATGGATCCTTGATAACATCACAGCAGCTTCGATTGAAACGCAATGGGACTTAGATTGGCCTATCCTCTTTGCGTCGGTAGTTTGGCACATCTGGAAGAACAGGAATGAAGATGTCTTTAATGGTTTTACTTGCAGTCCGTCCCAAATCCTTCAGCGAAGTATAACCTGGGCCAGGTACTACATTGAAGCTGCTGTGAAGGTGCACCCTCCCATGCTACCTACCCCCACATCGCATTGGCCAAAACCCGATACAGGTTGGATCTGCCTGAACACAGATGGTGCCGTAGCCCAACATAGCCACATAGGTTCAGTTGGTGGAGTTTTTCGTTCTGAGGATGGTACATGGTTGCTTGGTTTTAACAAGACAATTGGTGTCTCTAGCCCTATTGAATCTGAACTCTGGGGCATCCTAATAGATTTGCAGATAGCATGGGAAAATGGTTTCGAGAGATTACTGATTCAATCTGATTGCAAGGAGGCCCTCTCTCGGCTGAATAGTGCAGCGGCTGCTACAGATGCCTGCTCGTTGATCCGCCAGATTGTGCAACTACGCGGGAGATGCTGCGCGACGGAGACCAAATGGATTCCACGCAATGTAAACGCCCTGGCTGATGGTCTAGCCAAGTTCTCAAACCTTCCCTGTTACACGCTGACTTTGTTTGATTCTCCTCCTATTTCACTTAGTTCTATTGTTAATCATGATGCTTTAGGATCTCTGTAACTTCTACAGACTCTTTTTATTCGAAAAATAATGATAAATATGGTTTAAATATTTTATTATGCAATAATTTAGATTAGATAAGGAATTGTTTTAACATATCAAAACACAAAAAAAAATATTGTTGGGGAAATAGAAAATAATGATTTATTTGAATACATAACATTATTTTAAGGGTATTTGTATCACCCTAAAACCTAGCTTAAATGTTAGAAGATAATTAAATGAGATTTTAGTTTGATTAAACTAGAATGTTAAATGATTTAGCTAATTAAATTGTTAGTGATTAAATTGAAAGTCGAAAAGAATTAAAAAAACTCAATTAAAAAGTGATTAAACCGAATAAAAGAGAAAATAAATAATTTGCATGTTAAAATTTTGAATTCTTGAAATATCTTTGGTTAAGTTTTATTAAGGGGCTAAACTAATGATAGAATTGACAATTTATTGGTCAATTAAGACACTCAAATGTCAAACACCATCATTTTCTTTCTTCTCCACATACCCGACTGCTTAGTGAGAAAAAGAAAATTTTAGAGAAAATTGAGAGAGGGGGAGAGAGAAAGAGAGAGAGAGAGAGAGACAGAAATATTCGGCCGTTGATAGGAGGAAGAAGAAGAAGAAAAGCTTACATATTCTTGAGTTTAATTTAGAAAGTCAAATTGAAGGAGCAAAAGTCAAGAGTGGAGAATATCGAAGAAAATTCAAAAACTGGATCATCGAAGGATCGTGAGAAAGGCATTCGATTTTAAGATTAGCGAGGCGTTTGTGAGTGAAACTAATCTTAGAGTTGGGACTAGTGCCTCAACTAAACTTTATTTCTATTTTCGTTTTAAAAATGCATGAAATTAAATTTAATATTAGTTTGGTAAATTAATTAAAGGAATATGGATTAAATTTTTTTTGACATTTTGATGTACATCGACTTCGAATAGTTGATTGTCATTGATTGAATTTTGGTGTTATCATATTTGATTAAGGTATGATTAAAATAAAATCATCGAAATTGAGATATGCAATGTGCAAATTGATTGATGGAAATTTGTTACGAGAACCGGAACATGTACTTGAGATGTGATGTATGTATGATATGTTGTGTATAATTGGAATTATAAGTTTTGTGATTGGGATTATATGATTTGTGGCTGAAATTATACGTTTTGAGAGTTGAATTATATGAGTTGTGACTGGAATTATATGTATTGTGATTTGAATTATACGAGTTGTGATTGGAATTGAGTTGGCTTGTGAAATAGTAAAAAGGATTGAATGACTAATTGTGGATTCTAATTGATAATTATGTGAATTATATCTAATTACATGAATGATAAAGCCCTTGATTACATGGTCAGTTTAGGTAGTACGGCATGCCTAGAGTTTAGAGCTCAATTTTGGCACGTGAGTGTACTCTACTGAAATTGGTAAGTGGGTATACCTTATTGATTGGTGTAATGAACACCTTATTGATATGTAATACGATAATATGAAATTGGTACTTGTGTACCTCTCTTATTGGTGATTATTCACCCTATTGTTATATTTGACTCAATTACCTAACTCACTATATATACCAAGGCAAATAAATTAATAAGTAATTGAAGTGGAATTATTTACATGTGAAAGATTTGATGATGTTGATTGTTGGTATAATTGATAATGACTTATTGACCGAATCATGTTGTTTTTGTTAAATTAAATTTAAAATTTGTTCTCTGCTACAATTTACTATTGTTTGTAATATGTTATTATTTGATTGATTGTGAATTTTTTCTTGAACATGATTTGATTCGAATATTACATGAATAAAATTAACATTTGGGTCTTTGAATTTTCTTTGTATTCGAATAGAATAAATTAAATGATGGACTAATTTTGATGATAACTTTAGAAATTGTTTGTAAATCTAAATGATCACAAAATTTAAAAGATGATAGTATAGGAGTTTCCTTACTAAGTACTGTAAATATTTATCACTATGTTTTCCTTTCTTCTTAAAATACAGATTTTAGCAATTCTCAGCCTTTCAACTCTGAGCTTGTTAGATCTTCTGCAGTCTGAAGTATGCTTTGCATTATCTCTTTTATTCTTCTGTTGAGTGGTTTAGTGGTCAGCATATTAGTGTAGTTGGCATGTATAATCTTAATCCTGAAAATTTATATGAGATGTATGTAAATGACTTAACTTAAAATCCTCGTTTGTTTTGTTTGTACATAATGAGGTAAACATAGAATATAATAGTAAGTTCTCGTATCATTTTGTTTAGAGGCTTATTGTTATAGATATGTATGGATGACCATAGGGTCATATAGCCTCAATGTTTTAAAATCATTCTTGGTGATTATGAATGAAAGTAATATGATATTTGACAATGTTTTGTAATCTTGAAATGATTAAAAAATATATATTGGTCGAATGTGTATTTGTTGTTTATATGTTTCGATTTGATAGATTAAAATGATATATTAGTATGCCTTTTTTGAATGAAATTATATGAATTAGTTTAGTAAATTGGTTTATGTTAGAACCAGTTTTAAATGATTGAATTACAAAAAAAAAATTATCTGATAAGTATTGAATCGATAAGAACTTCTAGCTAATTATATTGAAAAAAATATTTGTTGTATTTAGAATTGAATTCTAAATTTTTTGTACAAATTGATGAATTGGATTGAATGTTAGAAGCTTTGAATTATTATAGATAATTGTAATAGATAGTTAAAAAAAGTACAACCCCCTACGTGTCAGTTATACGAATGTTTAACAGTGGTTGTAACATTCCTCGTTCCTAATCGGGGCGAGGGTTGTTACAGTATTTTAGTCTAAAGTGGTGAGAATTGTCTAATATCTAAGAATAGGGTGGGAATGACATTCTCACAATTTTGGGGGAAATAAGTTACTATTGAGAATGTAGTATTACTCTATGTAGGAAATTTTCCTAAACCAAACGTGGGTATATAATTTCGAAAAAAATTATTTTTTTAGTAATAATCTTTTAAAAAAAACCAAACACCCCTAAAGTTATTATTTTTTTAGTTTGAATCTTACAGAAAACAAACAAGTTTAAACCTTTAAAAAGCAAACGTAAAAAAAGAAAGTTTACAATTAAAAAAATTCTAAATTTTCAAGAGATTCAACATCATAATTTTTAAAAATTAAACAAAAAAAGAAAAATTAGAGTAAAAAAATAACTTTTCAAACGATTCAACAAAGATCTTAATTTAAAAAGCTTACCAACAGTGAACTCAAAAACTTTGAAGATGATAAATTGAATAAAATATAGAGTAAATTACCACAGTGACCACTCAACTATTGGTCGCGACCTGTTTTGACCACCTAACTATTTAAATGGATCTATTTTGACCACCAGCTGTTAGAAGCTAACGAAAAGGTAATGTGACCGTTAAAATAAAATGTGTATAATTACGCATTTGGTTCTTGTTTGTTACCTATTATATCAATTTAATCCTAATTTTAGTTTAAATAAATAAAATTAATCAACCAATCTAGTGATGACACGTGTCGTCACCCGATTTGATGATTTTAATATAATTATTATTTTATTTTTAAAATTTAATATATTTATTTTCCTCCAATCAAGTGGTGACATGTGTCACCACCTGATGTGTAACACCCCGAGTTTAGGGCCGGGAGATATCAGGTTTATTAAATCGAGTCGGGTTAAATTAAATTGGAGAAAAACTATTTTTAAATAACACAAAAAAGAGTTTTAAAAGACTAAAGGGGCAAAAAGGGGATTTTTCACAAAAAGGAATAAAAAAGAGTTTTTCAAAGCTATCATCTTCTCTATTTTAATTTTTCACGTTCTAAACCCCTCCCCCTAACCCAAACACTGTTCCATCATCTTCCTCAACGATACCAAGAGATTTTATCAAGGTAATAACGTTTTTGACTTATCATTTTCACCCTCAACATTTTCATGGTCTTGGATTTCTATTAAATTCATTTTTTAGTTGTTTCAAGTGTTCAAAGTTTTAAATTAAATATGGAAACTTTCTTGGTTTTTCGTTGAGTTCTTAATTTGTAAAGTTCATATATGTTATAAATTTGCTTTTAAGCTTTTAACATATGTTAAAACGGTGAAGTTTTAATGAAATCCCGAAATGGGTATTAGTGGGTGAGTTTAGAAGTGAAAATCTTGAGTTTTGAGGTAGTTATGTGAGGGGAAAGTTGGGTTGATGGTATGGTTACACTTGGGGGCTGTTTTGGACATGTTTAGTGATAATTTGGATGATGAAATTGATGAGTAATTGCTGGGTTGTGTCCAGGTCCAAAAATCAAGAGTTTGGGTTAGTTCTTGGTTTGGAAATGTAGCAAAATTTGTCTTGGGTTGTAATCTGATTTGTGGAAGTAATTTTGTGGATGTTTTGATGTGTAATGCACTGTTTTTGGTTGATTAGAAGCAAGTGAAAACGTTGGAGAAGCTTCAGACTCAATTCCGGGAAACTTGGAGGCTTGATCAACATTTTCGACTTGTGTTGGGTTTCATCGGTGAGTGGATCGATTTTAAAAGCCTTAACGTGATTAAGGGAATGTTTTGGGAGTTTGGATTGAGCTTGAAAGGCAAATCCAAGCTCGAGAGTAAGTTTTAAAGTTTTATGCAATTAAATTGTGTTTTACGATTCTTGAACGCGAGTTGAACATGCTATGTTATTATGTGTTGAATCGCATTGTTATGCATGTTGAAATGTGAAACTTGTGTTTATACTTGCATTATGAGTACATGCCTTGCATGGAAGTTTGGACTTGGTAATTGGTTCAAGCATTGGTAATGCTTGTGGTTGTAATTGAGTATATTGACATGTGTTGGCTGTTATCGGATATAATTGATCGATCAATAGGATTAGAGTGCACTCGAGGTAAAATTCGCGCGTGGCCTTAGTGATGTTAGATTCCACTAAAGAGGAGTACGGTGATGTGAGATTCCACCGAAAATCATGCTATTACTAGACGGGTGAGTACGGTGATGTGAGATTTCACTGGAAGTGTCTAGTGAGTTTGAGAAAGCTATCCGCATATCCGAGTAAAAACGTTGAATGTCAATATACCCATGATTGCTCTAATTCTCTTGTTAAGCATGTTGTTGTTTCCTTATGCTTATAGTTATGCGTTGTGGTTTACTTTACTTGTGTTATGAGAATGAGCATATGGTAAGCCTATGGCTTGTGGTTGTATTCGGTAAATGCACGTGAAGGTAAAAGCATGACATTGTGTGTTCAAGCATGTGGAAATAATTTGGAAATGGTTTTGGTTTCAAGCAAACTGTCGTTTTTAAACTTCATTGTTGTAGTTACCTTTTTTAGCACCTCTCACTAAGCTTAAACGCTTACGCTCTCCTTTCCAACAATGCAGGCTCTTAGACCTTCGGAGCAACTCGGGGAACAAGGGAGATTCTAAGGGAATTTAGTTTGCTCAAGTATGGTTTAGACTTCGATAATTAGTATTTAAGCAATGAGATAGGACCTTTGTGTTTTGTGATGTTGATGGCATGTTCTTTTGCTTAGACAAGTTGGTTTAGACGTTTTGGGCTTGTATTGTCTTATGTCATGTTGAAGTATGTTTTAGTTTAACTTTTGGCTATGTGGGTGAATGCATTATATGCATGTTTCATCTAAGAATCTTATCTTGTTGGATGTTGCTTCGTTGAATGTTTAAATTGCTTCGTATGTTTATCCATTGATGTCCTGTGTTGTATTTGAGTTTGTATGTTGCTTGACTAGTCGTTAATTGCTTCTAGAGTCGAGTCCTTGCGTTTTTAGCAGCCAAAATAAGGTTTGCATTGCAGGGCGTATCGATACGCTCAAGGGTTGTATCAATACAGTCCCCTACTATGAACCCTGTTTTAGGCAAGGCGTACCGATACGCGGGGGTGTATCGATACGCCAAATGACGAGTTTTTGGTGTATCGGTACAGGTCCTAAGAGTATCAGTACGGTCTTTGTAGTTTGACCTTGAAAAGTTGACCGTTGAGGGCATATCGATATGATCTTCTAGCGTATCGATACAGTCTTCCTAGGTTGACTTTAGGGTGTTGACCAAGTCTAGGCGTATCGATACGGCCTGTTGTAAAAGTTAAAAATGGTTGTTTAAATTGTCTGATTTGCATGTTTTGTATCCATGTGTGTTTTCCGTTGCGTGTCCTCTCACATAAGATATAATGAATCATCTAGACAAAATAACTTTAAAAGAAATTTTCTAGGGTTGCTAATCGGAGTGGAGCCTTAGCGAATTTTGCTTCGATTTTCCCTGTGTAACTTATTCGATGAGGCCTGGCAGCTAGGCCGGGTCGAGGGGGTTACATGATGGGTCGAGAGAGTTACATGATGGAAGGAAAATTTAAGAATAAAAGAAAAATGTTTGGTATAAGATTTGAACCCACAACCTCATGGGTAAAAACTGATAACTTTACCACTATACAAATCTATTCCTAGTGAAATAGATTGCACCAATATTTATATATCTTTTACACACCGTAACATATAAAAACTCCATTTACTGCACTTAAAATCCACACCAATTACTGCAACTCATCTTCCTCAAAATTGAATAACAAAAACCTACAATATATGGTAACTGCAACAAATCCATTAAGCACAGAAGCCGTAGATTCAATATTCCCTTCATGATTAACAATATGCTCCTCCAAAACTCGATTTCGGACCTGCAACTTTTGGCATCCTTAATCCTCAATCTCTCCACAAACATCAACTTCAACTCGACACGATTTGGTATCTTCACATGCTCAAATTCACCAAAAAATGAAAAGAATCTAAGCGCTAAATTCTTATCATTTCTATCAACATACAATTTTGCTTTCCTAGCCTGTTTCTGCAACAACTCTACTTGTTCCCTAACATCCAACCCCGATCCTAATCTTTTTAGGGCCATAGGCAAAATAATAGATTTGGGCCCCTTTAAAAAATTATAAAACATATAACAAAAACAAAATAATAACATATAATATAATTCTATATAAATACTTTGTTGTTTAAGCGGATAAAGTTTTTACTAATAAAATTATTAAAAAAAAATTTCAAGCAACTCATATGCTATCATCTAATACATAATCTCAAAAAATCATAAAAAAAAATAAGTTCTATGGGCTTTCCAAGAAACAAAATCATTAATGATAACATCATTTTTTTTCTTTTCTTTTTTTTCTAAATCAACATTTATTTTTTATTTTTTTCCTAATACTACTTTTAAACCTACCAAATTGGCCCCTTTTAAATTTGGGCCTTTGGCCATTGCCCCTCTAAACACCTCTCAGAGCCGGGCCTGCTAACATCATCACTCAAATTGATTTCTTTTATTGAAAAACATCCAAAAGAGTAGAAATTTCTAGGTTCAAATCATGAAAATGTCCTGAAATTGAATGGTTTTGAAGCAAAAGTCATAACTTACTGGATTGAGAGCAATAATTAAACATATTCTTGGACCTATACAACAACAAATGAAGCTCCTTGAAGCACAACATGACTGTTAAAAGGTAGTTTCGACATGGACCTTAAACCCAAATCCCTCAAAAACTCCAAAGCAATAATGAAATCCCCAATCTTTCGAATCAAAGATCGAAAAAAATTTCGTTGAAAGAAGAAAACATGGTCGGAATAACAAGAAACAAGCTCGGACGAGAGCGTCGCCACCGTTCAAGCAAGGCCACCTTTGGTTAAGTCAACGGGGGCCAAAAAAGCCTTTAGAGTCGGCGACCTCCTCCTCCTCAGAGAAGAGAAAATAGGTGCTGACGCCATTGCTGATAACCCCAAAACTGAATTTTAAAAACAATAGGGACCAAATATGTAATTATACACATTTTATTTTAACGGTCACGTCACTTTTCTGTTAGCTTTTAACGGTTGATGGTCAAAATATGTCCATTTAAATAGTTGGATAGTCGAATTTTAAATTTTTTAATTGAGTGGTCAAAATAGGTCGCGGCCAATAGTTAGGTGGTTACCGGGTAGTTTACCCTAAAATATAACTAAAGACAAACAAAAAATGAAGCTGCACTATTAGAAAGCAGAAAATAAATCAAAACCCCCAGATCATGTTGTCTTCAAAATAAATTTCTATCTTTCAAATTAAATCAAAAACGGAGTAATAGGTTTTCAGGTGAAGAAATCAAGAGATGGTAAGAAAATTTTTGATAAAAAAAATAGATGACAAGAAGTGAGCAGAGGGGCATCGAAGAAATGAGGTGAAAAAGAACCCTAAATAGTATATTTATATATGATGGTGTTTTTGTAAATATTGTAAAATATATATACAGTTTAAATTTCTTCAGATCGGGTCGGGGAAATTTGACCCTAAATCTGAACTCGTTTTGACTCGACTCTATTTTTTTCTTCAAAGATCCGCTTCAAACTTAAATTTTAAAATTAAAAATTTTACTCCTATAAAATCAAGTTGTGTCGAAATTCATCGGTCCTTGTTAAATTATCGTTCCTGATATTAGAACACTTGGAATTCGAAGCACTTGACCAAACATTTTACTTGGAAAAATATGGTTTGTGGGGGAAATTTTAAAAATTTACGATAAAATCTATAGGGATTAAGGAGGACGCCACCTGTCGGCGGTGTTTTTAATTTGTTTATATTTTTCTTGGTCCGTGTGGAAGAATGCCACATGCATGTGGCGTTTTCCCTTTATTTTCATGCTTTTACGTGGGCCATACGAGCCACGCAACAGTTAACTTGCAATCAAAAATATTTATAAAAAAATCAAAAACCAATTGTAGGTGGCGTCCTTCCCAATCCCTATAACTTCTATCGTAAATCTCCAAATTTCTCTCACATACTTTATTTTCCTAATATTAACTTGGAGTTGAAATATCCACCAAATTTTACCAAAATATTTTCTATTTTTAATTTTAGAAATTAATTTTCATTTTCATTTTTTCTAAGAATTTGAGAACATGTTTGGTTAATAGAGATGAGAACTTGTTTTCAAAAATAAAAATAATGAAAATATGTTTAGTATCTAGTTTTTCAATGTAGAAATGGAAAATAATTATTAAATAATTAAAATAAAATGTAGCCAAAAAATATAATAATAATAATAAATAAAATAGGACTAAATAAATTAAAGTTTTCAAAAAAATTATATTAGAAGGATACGAACCTAGTTAAAATTAAAAACCATTATTTTTATATTTTTCACTTCCCTAAAAGATTTTCAATGAAAATAATAAAAAACATCCATTTTATATTTTCAAATTTTCACTTATTTTTTTTCATTTTTTAAAAATTATTTTCTAATTTTACAACCAAATACGTTTTCTTCCCCGTTTTTTATTTTCTAAAAAAATAAAAATAAAAACAGACTTCATTCTCTACAACCAAACGGTTAGCTTTCACAAATAAAATTATTTGTATAAAATATTTATTTTCTTTCACGAGTCTTTTATCACTTTCTATATAATCATTTGATAATTTAGTTTCCACAGATAAAATTGTTTATATGGAATTTTCCTTTTTTAAAACGTATATATAAACTATTTATTAAATCATTGATTGAGTTGGTGACGCAAATCACTTCGACATTTACTCAACCAAAAGTATCAAAATAACTTTAATTATTAAAGATATCAAAATAATTTTAAGTAAAACAATTAAAGTCGCTAATTATAATTTGAACCCATGACCAAATTCTTTTATGTAAAAATATAGTTGGAAACATTACGGTAATTTGTTTCAATTCCAAGTTGCTTCTTTAAAAGAGAAGATGTCTTGGGCCATTATTGGGTGTAAAGGGAAGAGGCTATTAGCTATTGTTTTAGCTTTAGCTTGGAATGCATGCTTTTATTATATTTGGTAGGAGAGAAATAAAAGGTTGAACATTCTTCGAGATGAATTTACAACGTGTTTATATATTATTAATAAAGAATCTTATTTGAAATCGTTTATTGAATTGTAATATTAATTTTTAATTCTTATGCATATAGAGGTTGAAAATAGAGCTAGTTGTATAGGCTTTTTCTGTACAGATATAATTGATATTTTGTAACAAGGAATATCTTACCTTTTTTTGAACGAAGAATTTTATTTATATAAAAAACATTTCTGGTGTTTTGCCATTGACGTCTTTCATTTCCTTTGTATTTCCCCTATTTCATGTGATGCAAAAAAAAAAAAAAATCAAATTACAGCTTCTTCTTTTGTTGAATAAAATGCTGATCACATTAATTAAAAAACTGGTTACAAAGAGCTAAAACCAAAACTAAAGTACAAAAGAAAAGAAAACCCAACAGACAACACAAATAAAAATATATAACTTAAAACCCAAGAAAAGAAAACATAAAGAAGAATGCTCCATAACCATCACAAATGAAATCAAATATCTGTGTTCAAACTCTGACACCCAGAGCAAGGTGATATATAATAAAGCAAACGGAGAAAGATGAAAGAATCTCCGGTCAAGAGAAAAAAGAAGTTAATCTGTCAAATCGGGTCCATGAGCTGCCGCTTCAACTATTCCAGGGGCTTCTTCAATCCACACTCTTATGGAGTCAAACCGCCGCCCTTCCTTGGCCATAAGATGTGTTGCCGAATTTGAGCTCCGATTAACATGCTGGAAAGATAAGTCCATGAACCCATTGCAAATTGCTTTGACATCGTGAACAATAAGGCCAAATATGGATCTATCAAAAGTAGAGGCTGACATTTTCTTGATAATAAACAGAGAATCCCCTTCAAAGATAACTCGCCGAAAACTCAGTTCTCTCGTCAAGGTCATAGCATGTCGGCAAGCCAAAGCTTCGGCCACCTCAGAGTTGGGAACATGTTGATTCAGGTAACTGGTAAGATCCCGAAGCCATAATCATTCCTTGAGCATCTCGTATGTTGACATGCAAACGTCTGTTTGACAAATTCACAGCAGTTGGACTAAAATTCCTAAAGAATTTCCAATAAGTCAAATGGTACATAAGTGAGAAAATACTTAACATTTGGTAGATATTTGTTAAGTACGCCGTTCAATTGGTTACAAGTTAGTTAGATTATCTGTTACAGATTGGGCTTTATATACTTTTTTTTTTTGAGGAAGGCTTTATATACATTTGTAACCGGGGGAAAGGGAAACTTGATAAAGCTTTCTCCGCAGTTCGTGTGAGCCAGATTCTTTGCATGAGGAATGAAATTTTCAATATTTTATCAATATATATATTATTTGGTACAAGGAGAGTCTAAGGTACAACAAGGTGACGGTACGATTATAGTGCGGCACAATTAAAAATTAAAATATTATAAGATACGAAACTTAAAATATTACCAACAAACTTAAAATATTACATTTTTTATAACATTTTATATTAGTGATCTCACGACAAGTATTAATACTTAAAGACAAGTTTCGATACTTAACATCAACTTAAAATGTTATTAGAAATAACAAGTATAGATACTTCGGAGTCAAATTTTAATACTTGCCACCCACCTAAAATATTACCAAAAAGTATAACATTTTAGGTTGTGGGTAACATTTTAAATTTCATATTTTATAACATTTCGATTGGTACCGCAACTTAACCGTATTGTTACCCACATGCACCCTAGAATCACTGGGTGGTACAATGAAACCAAATGGATAAATATAACTTTAGGGTTAAAAGGAGATGACGATATTGACTCAAATTGCAATTTTCTTGGGTCCAGCCCATCTTGAATCATTTTCAATTTGGTAAAGTACGCAAGGTCACTAAATTATACTTAAAAAAATAAAATGGTAACTAAATTTTTAAAAATTACAAAGTAACAATTAAATTTTATGTTTTGTTATAAAATGGTAATTGTGCTGTTAAAGAGGTAATATGACTGTTAAAAGTTTTTGTATAATAGCATGTTTAGTCCTCTATAGTTACATATTCAATCAATTTAGTCATAATTCGAAGAAATTCAATAAATTTAAGCTTAAATTTTTACACATTGTTGTAATTTAGTCCCAATTCTAAAAAATTAACCCTTGATATTTCTAAATTACTTCAATTTAGTCCTTCTTCATCCCTTCGTCTTTTCATTATCTCTTGTACCTACATTCTGCCTTGCAAAACAGTTGATCTTACAAGTTGGTGATTGCAATTCTGTTTTATTTTGGTCAGATAGGTGGATTGGGGATGCGCCACTCCAAGTAAATTTTCCGAGAATCTTTGCATTATCGATCAACAAATCTGGGAAAATGGCCAAGTTCGGAACAAAACTTGAGTCTTAATGGTGGAATATTCTTCTAAGGATAAAGCCTTTCGACTGGGAAAAAGACCAATGGAATTTGTTTTTGAACTGCTTAAATTCTTTCAAAGTTGAGGGGTACAATCGAGATTGTATTATTTGAAAAGGGTCGGGTGAAGGAATCTACTCTGTCAAGTCGTGCTACAATGAGCTGATCTCGCACGATAGTTTCACCCCTTTTTGGAAGAAGTATGTTTGGTCGGGTTTGGCTCCACCTAGAGTGAAATTTTTTCTATGGCAGGTTGCTCATAATAAAATCCCAGTTCGTTCCTTGCTCATTAACAAAGGTTTGCCTCCGTCTCTTGATACTCGTTGCCCCCTGTGTATGTATGATACTGAATCTACTTCACACCTGCTATTGCACTGTAAGATAGATTGGGGTTTATGGATGCATTTTTTCTTTCTTTCTGGAAAGTGAAGCTAATTGGGGTTAGGGAGATTTTTTCTTTAGGAAAATTGATTAATTCTATTTTTAATGTATTCCGAGAGTATGTAATACTGATGCTGATAGACTAACCAAAGAAGGAATTGGGTAATGTGGTCTAGATGTATAAGAATATTTGGGAGTAGTATCAGTACTGAAAATAATTGTAAGGTGGACTATTATATGTGTTTGTAAAAGTTTAATAATTATTTAGTGGTACTCTTTTCCTCCTTTCACTTTCGTTTGACTCTTTTAGGGGTCGAATGGAATGAAAGGGGTTTTAACGAGGGCATACTTCCTATAAAAAAACCATACCCCTACATAACAGGATATAAGGCCCGACTAATCTCAGTTTTAACAAAACAATGTGTCATTCCACTTATGATCATCTCTTAGTAAATAGAGAATTTAATCAAACTTTGAAAATAAAAACTCGATTCAATTTATATAAAAGTTAGAGCTCTAAATTTCTGGTAAACTCGAATTTAAACTTCTTACAGTTTGGATTTAACTAGTTCCAATTATAACCCAAACTCTATCTTTCAAAATCAAAATTCTAAAATGAAGTTTCAACGGAATTTTTGAGTAATTTATGCATGTGTTTGTTTATTTATATTACTTAAATGGAATGACTTAAAACATCGGTCGTTGAATTTTATATGGGTTTGTGAGTAAAGTTAGGAAAAAAAACACAATATTTTGCATATCATTACTAAATTATAACAATGTGTAAAAATTGAAGGTTAAATTGAAGTAATTTCAAAATATCAAGGGTTAATTTTTTAGAATTGAGACTAAATTATAACAATGTGTAAAAATTGAGGGTTAAATTTATTGGATTTCTTCAAACTATGACTAAATTGATTGAATGTGTAACTATAGAGGACTAAACATGCTATTATACAAAAACTTTTAACAGCCACGTTGCCTCTTTAACGGCACAATTATCATTTTGTAACAAAACACAAAGCTTAATTGTCATTTTGTAGTTTTTGAAAGTTTGGTTATCATATTATTTTTTTAGGTATAATTTAGTGACCATTTGCATACTTTACCCTATATATTGTGTAGTCCAATGATTATGAGTTTAGTTTGCAGGGTTTAGAATTTAAAATTTATGATTAAAAATTTAAAGTTCAAAATTTTAAGGTTAGAAACTTTTTAATTTTATTTTTTAATATTAAATATACATATTTGTGTAATTTATAAATAATTTTAAAAAATTGAAGACTTTTAGCACCTTTAAATTTACTGAAAACAAAGTATAAAGTATAATTGAATTGTTTGATAAAATTTTAATGTCATTTCAAACACATACATCGTAGCTATTGAGTATTTGAGACTTTTTATTTTACATTTGTATATTTATTTTAAAAAATATTTGATAGAATCAAATTTGAAACTGAAGTATTTCATGCTTTCAAGGCCTATTAACTCAGAAGACGAAATGAATGGGATCTGCAGATGGATAATAAGTACTAAGTAGGCCTATTCACTTGTTGCTTTGTCGGGGTAAGCTCAACCTAACTACAATCATAACTTGGCCTCCCAACCCAACACCATTTGGACCTTTCAATCATCCAAAGATGAAGCCAGGATTTGGGAAATTTTAAAAAGTATGGGACAAATTTATAGTTTTTTTTTCTTCAAAAAATAAATAAAGGCAAAACAATTTTCCATGCCTGGAGGGACAAGAGCCCATTCCCTTGTCAATGCACATCCGTTCTTGGATCAATATCAATATCAATATGGTACAAGTATGCCTTAAAAATTTTCCTCTTGCATGGCATGATACACATAGGGATGGCCACATGCCGGATTTTTGGCCAACCCGAACTCAAAAATAATTATTCTAAATTTAAATCTGATCTTATTTTTTAAAAATCCCAGATCTCATTTTATTCTTTAAAAAACCCAACCCGACCCAATATATATAATCAATTTTAAGGACTTAATTGTAAAATAAATTAATTTTAGGGATTTAATTATAAAATAATTAATTTTAGGAACCTAATTGTAAAAAAATCAATTTTAAAGACCTAAATATAAAAATATATAAAGAGGGGTACTATTACAAAATATAAGAAAAATTACACTATAAGTCTCGGACCGGGTCAGTTTTTTCCACTCTAAATCAGAATCCGACTCGGTCTCACCCTTAATAAAAATCGACTTTTTTCACACACAAAATTCCGAGCCGATCGGGTCCAGATGAATACTCATCTCTAAATACAACCAATGCTAGATCACAGTTTAACTTTTGCCTCTCTTCAAATTTCTGCTTACAACACAAACTGTCAAACCCTATTGTTAAGTGTAGCGGCTAAGTGCGTTCAGCATTCAATCTACGTCTTGGGTTCCAGTCGCAAGATTTATCTAGTTGTGGCATGTGCGTGCGGAATTAGTTTGAAAAGTCTGATAAATAACTTCATATTTTGATGGCATAAACATGTCAAATTCCCTTGTGATTTCACATTTTCAATAACATATATGAATGGAATCATAATCCCTCTCTCTCCATACATCAAAGTGGCATCCACTATGTTGGTCACCAGGACTTTTAAGGTTTTAAAAGCTTGAAAAAGGAGAACATAATCCTTGTACCCAAGATGAGTGTCGGGTTGATTTGCATTAAGCTACTTTAAAAAACCCTCCATTAATGGAATTGAAAATGACCCAAAAGTTTTGTAGGCAAATCACAAGGGAATTACTATATATTTTTAGTGGTGTTATTGATTGATTCAACCATAGAATAATGACCCCTTAGCTTTACTTCCACTCCACTACCACCCCCAATCTGTACAAAATTTATATGCCTTAAAAGTAAACCCATGCCTTTGAAAAATTCCCTAATAAAGGCACATGCATTGTGGAAGAGTCATGATTCAAGATTGGTAGTGTTCCTTCCCTCCCTCTCTTTCTCCTACAACTTGGAGTGGGACACCTTGTGTTGCAAGGGGAACAAAAGAAGCAAACATCAATTCTAAGGTGATGGACCAGCAGTTTGCACCAATATGTTTCACCCTTTAAAAAGGTAGAAGAAAGGTTAATATTCACACCTACGGTCCAACACCTCTTTATTGGATCCATATTCCATGTTCAACTTTGTGCTCTCAATCCCTTCAATACCACATTCAAGTCTAGGTGTAACATAATGATGGTTTATCTCATCTTTTAATTATATAATCGAAAATTCGATTCTCATATATTGTGATAGTCAAACGGCGATAAAAACGAAAAGAAAATGGTCGCAAAGTAAGAGTAAAAACAGAAGACACTGCGATTTACGTGAAAAATTGAAAACAAAAAAACGACGAGCATAGAACGAGAACCCTCACTATGTCGAAAATGAGATTACAAGGATGAAAGGTTTGCTCAACTTGTTTATAAACCTTGATATCTATTTGTAGGGATAAGTTGCTTGATTGTAAAGAAACTTGCATAAAAAGAATTGTACTCAAACTGAATTTTCTACTCTTGATCGAACACAAATAAGAAAAAGTAGAGTTTCACATGAATTTAAACTGTTTTTTTATAAACATCTTAGACTGGACCAAAATAAAATTTATGTCACACAACTCTAATATATATAATTAAATATATTTTATGACTTATTATTTATTTGTGATGGGGGATATCCTTTTTTTAAAATGCACCCCTCCCAAGCCAACTTCATGGAATAAGGATAAATGTACAAAATGAAGTGCTTTATGATACCTTTCCCATCTCTTTACACAAGCGGGACCATACCCTCTCTCTACATTTTTCATTGTGTTGGACTCATCAAAGATGAAAGGATTAGGGAGGACACATACATGGGCCTAGATACTGGGATCCTCTATTTTGTGTCAGAAAATGACTGACAAAATACCAATAAAGAGGGTGGGCCCAATGTGTCATTTTCAATCCTTGTTTGATATCAAAAGGTTGGCAAGAACATGTGGGATGAACTAATAGCTTGTCTTGATAGCCTCTTGTGTTACTTTCTTCTTGATATGCCCATGTTGTACTCTTTCTCTCTTTATGACAAAACTTCCCAAACCATCTTCTACACTCCAAACCCTCCTTTCACATTGATTCAATCAATGGGTCCTTTCAAAAAGCAATCAACTTCTACCTATTTTTATGCTCCATTGCTCTAATTTATTCATTTCTTATGAGGATAAGACTTTTTGGGATTTCAAATTCTTATGAAATTGTGGTTAGGTACAGATTAAGAAATGGAGCAGAGCAAAAGAAAATGACAAAATTCATTTTTCCTGTTGACTGCATCTTTTCTTGTCATCAAAGGGAGACATGGTGCATGGTGTATGGAGCTTTGAGTCTATCAACTTTTTTTTTCTCTAATCTTAATGTGTGTGTTATGATTGAGGATAAAAGGAAAGGTTTTGGGGGGAAAGGAAATGCCACCACATGACATTAATATGTGATTTATGACATTTTAGTTCATCAAATTGATTATCAACCCAATAAAATACATTATAATGTGAAGAAAAAAACAATTTTGCACGAACCAACTTGTCTCAATGGTTAAAGGAACGATTCTTCTTCTTAGAGATCATGGGTTCGAGCACTAACAGTTGCATCACATCAACATTTTTGTACATACAAAATTATCCATATCAATGTACAACATTTTAAAAAGATGATCGTTATTTGACTAATAATTTTTATTTATAGAAATGTTATTGGCCAAAAAAATAATAGTGTCCATGAAACTTTAATCAATTAAATAACTTAATATAATTACTTAATGGTTGTATGGATTGAACTGCCCAACTAGTCTTATAGCCCTTGGGGCAAATGCAAAGTTGGTGCTGGGGTATATTTTATTCACATTTCTTTTTCTCAAGTGAATACTGAAGTAGACATGAGGGTAGTTGGCATATGCCTCCCATTTTCTTAAGATAGAAAAAATGGAAATTTCATTTTCTTCATTGAAGTGATGTAAGATAATAGAAGAATCAAAGACATTATACATTGTACAAACCAAGCAAAACACTCAATTGAAAAAGAGGACAATTAATTTAGTATTTGATGAGACAACCTCTTCAGTTTCACAACCCTAATAATATTTTCCCTTCATTCATAAAACTTTGTAGCAATCACACCAAGACATTATTTATATTTGTATTAATTAATAATTTTTTTATTAGCGGGTTTGCTCAAAGTGGTAAGCAGTTTGACATCACTTAAACAAGTCTTAAGTTTGAAACGTTGTGCATGCAAAAAATCTCTGATAGAAGACTCACCCACCAAAATAAAGTGTGCGACGTGAGTCAGTTCAAATTAGTCAGGGCGGAGCCCTGAAATCTGGAAGAGAAAAAATTTTAAAATTCAATTGATTGATGTGATTTTAAATTTTTTTATAAAAAAATAAAAATGAAAGAAAGTTTGTCAACTACAAGATATGGATGGTGGATCATCCATGGCCAATGGGTTCGTCATGGGCGGCAAGTTGGTTCATCATGTAACAAACCATTGCATAATTAATCATAGTTTTTAATTAAAACCGATAATGATTGACTGAGTGAACCTTTTAAAATGATTTGTGTTAATTTACTTTTCATAAATCTAAATTTTAAAATCTTAGTTTTATCATAAAATCATGATACTAAATTAAATATATTTTTATCAATTATTTATTATATTTAGTGTTTACTCACTATCAAAATTTATATGTACTATTTCATTTATTTTTAGTTGAATTGTTGGATTCAATAATTGAATAAGTGATTGATCTCATAGGTTTAAAATTGAACTACTAAAACCAAAAAAATGTTATAGAATACTCTTTTCTTCCGTTTAGATGTAAAGAAATTTTTTATGAGACCTCTTATTATGTTACTGTATGTATGATTCATATTCAATAATATCATACTACTTGCTGATAAAAAAATTATAATAGTAATTCAATTATATTTGTACTATTTAATAACTATCATTTTAAATTATTAATCCTCTCAATTATGAATACTTAATTTATTTACAATATTACTTTTTAGTAAATTTAATTAATTTTAGAAAGTTTAAATTGAATTTTATTTAAAGAATATAAAATTGTGAATGTTTCAATTGTTTATAATAATATCACTATTAATGAATTTTAAAAATTTAAAATTATATCTATTAAAAACATAAATTGTTTTAGAAAAGCAAACGTTTTATTATTAAAAAAAGTATTGTTCATTCAAAAACTATTTTTTTAAATAATATCAGTTGGTTTAGCAGGACGAGGCGTTAGGTCCCTCAAAGTTAAGTGTTTAAATTCTAGCATTGTGAATGAATAAAACTGAATTGAAAAGGTCGTCTTATAATGGACCTTTGTAAAATTCAATCTAAATTAGTCGACAATAAATCAAATAAAAGTGATTAAACAAAACATTAAATTTTTAATTACGAAAGGCTAACAATAATATTATGCGAAAGTGGTCACTTTCAAAAGGATATTAATGTTATCTGGAATAAATCGTTATCAAAACCCTGAACATGATTTTAAGTTAATTATATAAAATTATCAATAATTAAATTAACCGAACCCTACTTTAAAAAAAACCAAAACCGTCAATTGTTCATATTTAAATATTTTTTATGGAATATTAATTAGATGAAATGAGAGTCATTCAAGTTATGTTTGATAGATAGTATTGTCGATACAGCATATAAGAGAATATAAAATTAAATATATTTAAGTGATTAAAAGATAAGAATAAATTTAAATAATCTAAGTATTGTATTAGAAAGATAAACAATTTCTTTAATAGAGAAAAATAAACTAAACTAAAAAGCAAAATGAAGTCAAAAATAAATTTAAACAACCCCCCCCCCCCCCCCCCCCCCACCCACACACACACAAACACAAAATAAAAATAAAAATAAATCTCAATTATCAAGAAATGTTACTTTTAGGGGGAAAACGGGGGCGGTTTTAATGATTTAGGAAATATAAAAGGTTTAAATACAAGTAGAAATTTTAACACATAAAGTAAAGGGTAAAGTAAACAGATGACGGTCACTGAACTTTGATGCAAAAAAACAAAATGGTAACCAACCTTTCAAAAACCACGAAGTAGCAATTAAACTTTAGATTTTGAAACAAAATGGTAACTAGGGCGTTAAACCCCGTTAAACCCTAACGAAAATCTGACTGGGTATGCCACATCCCCATCCAGTTTTCCACGTCATATATAAAAAAATAATAAAACTATATTCCACGTCATAATATTTGGGTATGACTTGGAATATTTTATTATTATAAAATATAAAAATGAATTTAAAATAAAAATAAATTATATTTTATTATTATTAAATAAAAAATAAAATAAAATCCCCAAATCCTCAAACCCTCATCGACCACCTACCCTTTACCGGCGTTATCCTCACCGGTCACTCACCCCTTCGCCGGCGTCATTCACCTCTTCCTCAGCGTCATTCACCCATTCGCCGGCGTCATCCATCCATAAATCCCAACAAAAAATTTTATCCCAAATCGCCTCTCAACCTTTTATCGACACCTCCAACTTCTCATCAAATCACACTTACTTCATGGTTTCAGCACATATCCCCTTCCATATCAATTGTCGTTCAAAAGGGAATTGAACTGACATCATACAAGTTGCCATGTACAATCACAACAAATTACATTGAAAAGTCAATATTATGGAGAAATTTGATCATTCTGTCTTTGCTACCTTGATATTTTGCCGTCCCTAATTTAGTTTTTCCAGCTTATCTCCTGCGCGCACTCCCCGCATACAGTACTACAACTGAATTTTGTGCCCTGGCTTCTGAGGGTGAACAGGTGGGCAAGATTAGTACATTTGCGTTGCACAATCCGACTCCTAAAAATGCCATGGGGTTTTGTTAGGTGACTCATCACAGGCTCTGGTTTAGGAGGGGCCACATCGGGAACAACAGGCCTGCGCTCTGCAGCTGCTGCAGATTCGTCAAGGGAAGTCGGCGATTGGGGTTTTGCCTTTTCCCTTCCTTTGCTCCCAATTTCATGCGCCGCCTCACTGTAACCGGAAAACCACTTCAAAACGCTAACAGTGGTTATTTTTTATTATTTTTTATATATGACGTGGAAAATTAGGTGGGGATGTGGCATACCCAGTCAGATTTCCGTTAGGGGTTAACGAGGTTTAACGCCTCAGTTACCATTTTGTTTCAAAATCTAAAGTTTAATTGCTACTTCATGATTTTTGAAAGGTTGGTTACCATTTTATTTTTTGCATCAAAGTTCAGTGACCGTCTGTGTACTTTACCCTAAAGTAAATAAAATATGCAACACGTGAAAAAATTTAATAAATTAAAAACATTCCTTTATAAAATACCAAATTGATTCAACAATGAAACATTTTAAAAAGTACTAAACTCTTAAATAATAAAATATTAAATATATAAATATTTTGATAAATTATTTTGTATATGTAAATTCTTCATTTCCCTTAACATATGTGCATTAGTAACAGTGATTTTATCTATTATTTTTCAATTGACTGTTATATTATTATATTAAATATATTATTCATTCATTTTTTTACGTAAATCTTATTTAATTTATGGGTTATATTTTAATACACAAGGCGTGTAAAAAAATTACACAATCTTTCTATAAAATTTAAAATTTAAATCTCAAACCCTAGTATTTTACCACCTGAACTTTAAACTCTATATTCTAACCATAAACCTTAAATTCTACACCCTACACACTAAACTCTTAAACCCTACACTCTAACCTAAAATCTAAAATTAAAAGGTTTGTGTAAATTAAAATTTACACAAATTATGTATCAAAGCATTTTTCTTAATTTATTACTATTATTTTTATAATATTTATTAAAAAACTAACTACACTTAACGAGGTGCAACTTTTAATTATTAGAGTAATTTGCTTGATATTCCCTTTATCCCAGCGTTTGCACGTTGATGGAAATAAAATTTTAATATAAAAGGGAATACTATCTAGAAAATAATTATATAATGATGATTTCATATATACTATTATTCTTAGGATTTAATGCATATCCATCAAAGCTATTTGCTTGTCACGTGGGATTTCCAGATTAATGTAATTTAATCCGACAAACTGACAAATAATTGGGACCCAAAAAGCAAAAAATAAAGGTGTGTTAGCTGAAAAAGGATTTTAATTAAATTTAAAATTATATTTGTTTTATCATAATCTTTTTTAAACACTTTGTACTTTGTCGAACTACATATAAGTACTTGATTAGATGGATTTGAATTTAATTTAGGCAAATAAGTATTTATAATCCTATTGTTTTGAGAAGATATATGTAAATCTTGGAATTACCATAGGATGCAAATAACTATAGTAAATGTTATAATTGCATGTGTGATTGTGCTAGGTTGAGATAAATATACACTATATGAAATAATGTAGAATTTGTTTGTTTCCTAAGAAAAAAGTGTTTACCTTGTATACTAATATTTTTATATTCATATGAAATATTATTTAATGAATTATCGATATATAATTTTATGTATTTTCAATGAATCAAATGATGATATGTTATTATGAAATTTTGAAACAAATTAATTTGTATATGAATTAATGATATAATTATACATTGTCAGTACATCGAATATTCACCATATATATACATGCTTAATTTTTAGATTGTTATATTAACAAAAATAAATTGCTAAGATTAATAGTAGACATTGAGAATATTTTTCCGAAAAAAATAAGTGGATTATTTTAATTTAAAAGTTTAATCTCAAACATTAAAAATCATTTAATCCAACAATTAAAAAACTTAAATTTTTTCAAGTTTTACTCTCTAAAAACAAAAACAAAAATTACTTTGATTTTGGACCATTAGATGAGTGTAACTTCAAGGTTGAGATTATTTATTTTTTCGGTTTTTAATCTCAACCATTAATTTGCACTCACTCAATGGTCTAAAATTAATGTAAAATAAAAAAATACATTGTGTAATTGAATCTTATCTTATAATAAATAAAAATTTCATTATATATTTTTTAAGAGGAGCCGTAACCCTGAAACCACCATGTACATTCGTCATTAAGCATGTTATACTCTTAAGAAAAACAAATTTAAACTACGAAAAGAAGTAACCAAAATGAGTTTAAAGGGGCAAAGAAAGAAAGGGTAATGAATTGAATTAGCTGACCAAACTTTTATGATTGAAGCAGTTGGTGAAAGGGCATGGTGGGTTATGTCATGAAACCAATAAACTTGGGGTAATTAATAATTATCCTATTCCTTCAATTGCTTTCATCAAAACCATTGTCATAAAATATTCCCCCGACTTGCTCATTCAAAACAAATCACATAGTTTAATGCCACTTACGTTCGAAAACGATAAATAATAATAGTAACTCTATTAGTTCGGATGTCAGATTTAGGGTTTCTTGGTTTGTTTCCAAGGGGCGTCTGCAAATGAATTTGACCATATTATTACAATTTACAATTAATTAGGCAGCTGGCTTGTTTCAAAGGTTAAGTACCAACAGATTGTGATGTCTTGTAAGCATGTGTGTCAGTGTCTGTATATTTCAAAGCTACGTTTTCCCTTCTAAACTAATGCTTTTAGGTCCTAAACTCTTAGCTCACCAGCAAGCAGTCGTCTCAAATTTCTTTGCTTCTATGTCAGCTGTGTACCGGTTGAGATATTCTACAAAAAACAATGTATAAATTGAATACTATCCTCCAAAGTTTAAATATATCTCACCTTAAACATATATCTAATTTTACTAACCCTTTTCCTTATTTATATATAAATGAACTAATTAATTCTTTAAGTAGGAAAACGGTTAAACTTTTTAAAATTATTTGGTGTAATTAACTCTAATCCTTTAATAATGTACAAATATTATGCAGATAAACCACTAAAACTCAAATTACCTCGAAAATCTGCTCAATTATTGGTTTAGAACTTTTATATTATTCCCTTTCGTACATGCTGAAGTTTTGTAGTGGTTAGCCGGTGGCAACTTAATTGCTGCGTACATCCCAATAAACAATGGAAAAATCAGTTGAGAAACTTAAAGCATATACTTTAAAAGGACAATTTTTTAAAATAATTGTATGATAAGAGTAACAAAATGATAAAAGATATAAATCAAATAGGTAGGTATTACTGCTTAATTATAAATTTACTCAATCAAATAAAATTTAGAAGAAAAAAAAAGAAAGATAAGAATGGTTACATGGGAAACGTAATATAAGGAACAAAATGTGCCGCTCCATGTTTTACTAATTTGCAAACAAATTTTGTGTACAATAAATAACTACTAGATTCCCCCTCTCTTTATCTCTTGTTTTTATTCTAAACTTTCTCTTTCCATTCAAAACCAAACCCCCCATATATATAATGTATTCATGCTAATATATTTTCGTTCTTCTCCCATTCTCAAAATCCACAAATTCTCTGTATTTTCTCATAGCAAACTCGAAGAACAACACATCAAAACAAAGCAAAAGCAATGGCAGTTGAAGCTCGGCATATGAATATTTTCCCTCCTCAGTTAATCACCAACAGGTGCTTCTTGTTCAACTTGGGTTTAGTTTTATTTTCAAGTTTCTTTCTTTGTTTTTTTAACATGATTTTCTGTCTGGTTGTAGCAGAGATTTCATTAAAACAAATCAAGGGATGGGGAATCTATACAATACCCAGATGGATTCTTGTGTTCCTCTGGTTGATTCAACGCAACCACTGTATATTTCAGCCAAAACTTCAATCAACAAAGCCGATAGTGGTCTTTCTTACAACATGAATATCCCAGTTTCAGCTCCAAGAAAAAGGTCTAGAGATTCATTCAACAATGGCTTTGATTCGTATTCGGTCCCTCAAAAGAACAAACTTTCTGGTGTTTCTTCGGTTCTTGATAACGATATCTTGTCCCAGATCCAACAACAACAGCAAGATATCGATCGTTTTATTTCTGATCATGTAAGTTTCTTGAAAAAGCAACCCAACCTTTTCTTATTAGGTTTAACATATATTTATCGTTTTCTTGCATGAATTGCAGACGGAGAAGGTGAGGTTGGCGCTTGAAGAGAGGCAGTCAAGAATGTTGATTACGGCAATCCAAGAAGGGGTGATGAAGAAGCTGAAGGAGAAAGACGAAGAGATTCAAAGAATCGGGAAACTAAACTGGGTTCTTCAGGAAAGGGTTAAAAGTCTATACGTGGAGAACCAACTGTGGAGAGATTTAGCCCAAACGAACGAAGCGACGGCCAATTCCCTACGCACCAATCTAGAACAAGTCCTGGCACATGTGAGCGGCGGGGGTGCTGCACCGTTGGAAGATGACGCGGAGTCTAGTTGTGGGAGTAGCGACGAAGGGTGGCGCAAGGTGGCTCCGCCGCAAGGTGGTGGGGCGGGGAGGAAGTGCGGGAAGTGTGGGGAGAAAGAGTCAAGTGTACTGTTGCTGCCATGCAGACATCTATGTCTATGTACAATGTGCGGGTCCACCATGGTAGGCACTTGCCCTCTTTGTCTTTCTGTTACCAATGCCAGTGTCCATGTTAACATGTCATGATAAACACACCAAAAAAAAAAAAAAGGAAAGGAAAGGAAAATATATACCTATTCAGATATGGTTCACAGAAATCTTATTCTTTTATCACTTACTTTTCTACCTCCCATCTCTGAATTTTTCGATTTCACCAGATTTCTTTGTTTTTGTCAAAGTTTAAGCATAATTGTTGATTTAGTAAGTGGGCACAATAATTGAATTTTGAGGGAAGGTGGCCTTCATGGTTTGTTTTTTTAAATCAAATGAAAAAAACCATTAAATTAAGAAAATAAGATAACAATAACATTCGGTTGGATATAGAAATCATTGACGAAGTTATGTATGGGTTGGGAGGGACGGTTGTCCTTTCAATTTTTTTAATATAATAGTATTTTAGATTAGTTTTAGTTTAAATATCAGTTAAATAAATTTTTTTTTCTCTTTTAATTTTTAAATTTAAAAGTTTAATAATTTTTCACCTCTTCTACTATTTAATCCTAATTTCGTGCCTGATGAAAATGGATTCCGAACTAACTCAAAAACTATACAAAATTTGAACATAACCAAAATCTGGAGGAGTGAGGCGCCCATGCCTTCAAATTTGGTTCATTGATTAATTCCTTGTTTTGTGTATGAATTTTGAAGGATTAAAGGTAGGGTGGTGACCACTCACGAGAGCCATCACCCTTTATTCTATGCGTTTTAAATTCCCAACCCCCTTTTTCTTTCCCCCACGGATAAGGCAATAGGCGGGGTTAGTCCCCTCTCTCACACCCCATATCAATTTGCACTAAGTTACTTTAATCCAAACATTTTTTTAAGAAAAAGGAAGGTGTTTTTGAAATCGAATTCAAAATTTTATGTTAATTAAGGATAAAGTGGTTTCTTTAAAAGAGTTGGTTTAATCCAAACATCTTTGAATAATCTTATTTGACATTAAATTTGGTACTCTTTTTTCTTTCATATCTATTTTAAGGTATATATTTAGGGTTCTGATTGTTACTTCTAATAATATTAATGTAGATAGGAACTTTTTCTTATTCTCACCTATGGGGAATTCTAGGATGCCCCAAATTTCTTCCTACCTTTCTTTTTCACCCATTATGATGCCTTTTGTTTAGTTCAAATTTCTTTGATTTTGAAATGGGTTAAAGGTGCATATGTAAAGTGAAAGATGGCAAAACTACACATGTCCATTAACTTGTCAATTACCTATTCCATTTCCATTTTCACCACCCATAAAAAAATTTGTTAAAAAATTATTGTGACCATCAAATATCGAAAAATATATTAAAAAACAGAACTAACTATTACTTTTAGGCAACCTAAGTGTTAGTTGCCTTTCCTTTCCCATATGATTAAATTGCCCTAGAAAAAAAAGTATCTCAGCTCACCCTTTTCCTTTGAATGAGTTGTATTTAATACTAAGGTTTCCCTTGGCTTTCTTTTCTACTTTTAGTTGTAAGATGTATATCTCTATCCAACTATCTAAGAGAGGTTTGGTTCCTTACCATTTTTTATATTGTTCTCATTATTTTGAATAAGAGATTATAATTGCATTTATTTGTTGTTAAATATAGATTACTTAGACCATCTTATCTTTCATTACTTAAACCAATAGGATAGGGTTCTTGAATATTGTGTTGTTTAAATTCTAATACATATACACTCATTTACTACCAAGTTAAAGATGTCATTAAAGAACAAAATGTGATACTTAAAATCTAATGGAATGTTGTTGAGATAAATGTGTCCAGTGACGGAGTTAGAAATTTTAATTTATATTGTCAAAAATAAAAAGATAATGTCAAATTTAAATTACGATATTAAAATTAAAAAATACAAATACTCTCCTTAAATAAATTTTACTTTTTAAATATTTTTATATAATTTTTAATACTTTGAAGAATTTTGAAATGTCAGTCTACTTGGGCTGGTCAATAATTATGTCATTATTGTCTTTCAACTTATATTAGTTTTAGAGGACAATGGAACCAATTATCCCTTTTATTCTCCTTCTTCCATTTGTATTTGAATTATTTGCCAAAAATTAAAGCAATGAAGATAAGGTACACATTTATCATTATATCATAGTGAGTCAGTTGTTGAAATTTATTTTTGATCTTTCAATTAATATAATAATGTCAATATGCCTTCCATTTTGAAACAAATTATTTTATTTGCAAAACAAAACTTATTAGAGGTTAAAAATAAATTAGATATTGAAAAAATAAATTAGAGGATTTTTTTTATCATAAATGAAGAGTAAATTGCACATATCATTGCTTAACAATCTTCTTACTCTTATTTTGGTCATTCTACTTTTAAAATTTTTTATTTAATAACTAAACTATATACATTTAATGTTTTTGTCACTCGCGAACATTTTTATTATTATTTAATATAAAATAATTTAAAATAAAAAGAAAAATCAAATTGTGTCACTCGCGTAGATGGTGGTCGTTCGATCCCATATTTCAACGATCACTTTGTATCACTCCCCTAAGTTCAAATCCTACCTCTATTTTGCCAAAAAAGTGCTCTGAAATACATGAAAAGGAGATCGAAGGTGAGGAAACTGAAATGTTTATATTGAGATTTACGAGTTTCAGGACATTTTATGGTGAAACAACTACTGGATTCAGACCCAGTTTGTGAAAACGAGTCGCCTGGTGCATTTTGGGGTCATACGGCCACCGATTTTGAAGGCCGCATGTGATGATAAACAGCGATGATTTTTTAAATTGAAAATAATAATAAAATATTCATTAGTGACCAAAACTATTGAATGTATAAAGTTCAGTTGTTAAATAAAAAAAATTAAAAATTAAACGATAAAAATAAGAGTGAAAAGATTGTTGAGTTATTATACGTGTAATTTAATCAAAAAAAATTAGAAGATGAGTTAAATAGAAATTTTTTGTTTGAAAAAAAAAACCTTTTTGTGCATTAAAGTAAGAGAAGATGGGCAAGTGCGATGTAGGAACTGACATGTCAGTTTTCGAAGAAACACTATATAATTTCTGAAAGGGTAAATTTCATTAAATAGCACCAGAATTTTAGATGTGTATCAATTATACCATTAAATTAAAATTCGATATTATTTTAACACTGAATTTAGCTAGGTTTCAATTATAATATTGGGCCGTTAAAATGGCTCCACGCCATTGCACACAAACTGTTAAGACGTCATCAATTTTAATGACCCAATAGTATAATTGAAGCATAAACTAAAGTTTAATATTAATACAATATCAAAATCTAATTTAGTGGTATAATCTATATTAAACTTAAAATTTAATGATATCTAATGTAGTTTAACCTTTCGTAAAAGAAAACTGACCCACATGTGCAACCTTAGACAACCTTCTTTAAAAAAACCTTATACAATTAAATTCTTTTTAAAAATATATACATACATCTTGGAGTGAAAAAAATTAAAGGTATTTTTACTATTTCTAAAATTTAAAAATAAAATAAAATTTTTATGTTTTAAATTTTTATATTAAGTTAAAATATTATTTTTTATTAAAAATGTTTTTTTTTTAATTTTAGTTCAATTTTACCATTTATAATTGATTTGATAGCTAAAAAGGTAAAATAGTTTTATAGTAATCTCGTTAACCTTTACAATTTTATTAATTTTCATCTCTTAAAATTTTGTAATTCTAGATACTTAAAGATTTATAATTTTTTTGATTTAATCATCTATATTTGACTGTGAGTTAATTTTTTTATTTAATTATTTATATTTGACTGTGAGTTAATTTTCATCTCTTAATATGGAGGATTAAATGTTATATCATTCAAATTTCTGTAACAGAAACATCATGCCTTCAAACTTTGCCATTTCTATATACTTGGTTACATTTGGAAACAATTTGTATATATATACTTGGTTACATAGCATTAGGCATTAGCAACATACAATGGAAGTGTCCAAGGGGGGTGAATCCAAAAGCCCTCCAAGCTAGGCGAGGACGTGCAAGAAAGGAGATGGATTATAGTGGGGGCTTCACCCAACCGAAACATCATGCCTTCAAACTTTGCCTTTTTCTTTCTTTCTTTCTGTTGTTGCACTTGCAGCCCTGCAGATTATAATATTATTATTTGTTTTCTTTTTGTGTTGGGTTTCTGGTTTGATTGTAAATCTTGGAGGGTGCAAAGCCGACAAAAATCAGATAAAGAAAAAGCTTTCATTTTTAATTAAAATTGAGATGAGCTGATAAAGAATGACCAAAACCTACTAATTTGGCCACTTTTGTTTTGTTAGAAGTTCAAGTGTTCCGACTCAGAATCATGGGGGGCTCCACGTTAATTGGTTTTTCGACACGTGTACTCTTATTCTTTTATCATCTCCCCTTGATAAATTATTTGATAGACTATATATGTTGTACACTTCGTCATCCGTCGTCTAACTAATAAAATTTATCTAATCATTTTCCCCTTGTTTCACTGTTTTCTTTTTAATTGCCCCCTACTTTTTTACTATTCGTGTTACGTGCAAGTTACTTATTCAATTTAATTTGTCTTTTACACCAGCTTATTACGATGAGTATATAGTATAATAGTCTAATTTAAGGTTAGGAAGGACACAATTAAAATTGTTAAAAAAATAAAAAGTTAAAAATAACCCCCAATGTTTTACATTTTAGTCATTTTAGCCCTATCATTTTTTGTGCAAACAACCACCTAACGTTTTAATTTTTCACTCAAATTTTACCCTTATTGGATGAAAATTGTTAGTCATGCTAACAGTCAACGCCTGAGGCTGACGTGACATGTCTGCAGGGCATGAGGAGATGACATGGCACTACCACGTGGCACTTTGCTGATGTGGCGATTGGTTAAAAATATTTCCTTTAAAAAATAATCAATTAATTTTTTTAATTTTTTAAAAATACCACGTAACAGTGTCACATCATCTCCCAATGCGCTACAAATATGTCACGTCAACCTCAGTCGTTGACGATTAGTTGACTATCAGTTTTCATGCAACAAGGAGAAAATTTGAATGAAAAATAAAACGTTAGGTGGTTGTTTGCACAAAAAAAAAGATAGGGCTAAAATGACCAAAATATGAAACGTTTAAGGCTATTTTTGACCTTTTGCCTTATAAAATATACTCACCCTGACTTATTAAATTTGTCATTTATTGAAATTATTTGGCCATTTATTTTTTATTTTGAAAAATTATTATTTAAAATTTATTATTATAAAAATATGAAAAAATATTTTTATAAACTTTTAATTAAGTAATTTTAAAATATATATTTTATAAATGTAATTGTTTAAAATATTTAAAATAACCATGATCAAAATTCTTTAAAAATAGACTTTTAAAAAGTTAATAAGGGACAAAATTAGTAGAATGGAGGGAGTCTAACATTTTCGGTTGGTACATATAACAACTTAAGTTACAACTAAAATGTTAAAAAAGATGGAACCTAAAATATTGCCACATAATCAAAATGTTATATATTTTGATAATGTTATCTCAAAGTGCAACCAAACTGTAATCCCACGTACAACAGAAATGTTATACCTTTTAATAATATTTGATTGTGACCTTTGTAGTTGTTTTTAACTCTTTAGACTCTCCTAGCTTGTTAAAGTTTCTTGTGAAAAATATAGACTTTTACTTGATAGAGTAAAAAAAAATAGAAAGATAAAAATTAAAGAGTAGAAAAATAGAAAGAAAATTAACTTTACTTGTAACTTTTATTAAAGTACCACGTAAATTTATCAAGGACGAAGTTGAGATTAAAATAATAAAAATAATAAAATTATCTAACTTTAAAATTTACAAAGACCTAATGAATATTTAATCTAAAATTTGAAAAAAATAGAATTTAAATTTACAAACATTCAATTAGCGGGAACTAGATTTATCATTAGATAAAAAAAAGGCCACGAGCCCCTCCTAATTCCTATTACTAACGTTGCATAATAAATTAATAATGTACCTCACCAAGTTATCGCATGTGTTATATTTAGAATGAGATTTTTATTTTATTGTGTTCTAGGGTTAATTATAGCATATATCATTGGATTTTAGGGTCTGTATTGTTTTTACCACTAAATTTTAAAATGCTTCAATTTTAGTATTAAAGTTTTATATTGTTTTAATTATACATCTGGACCCTCAACATCCAAACAACATTGTTTTGGTGTAGCTACTTATCCCCAAAAACAACCTCATTTTGGGCATTAAATTTTAGGAGTGTTTGAGTTTGCCACTAAATTATAAAATAATTCTATTTTAGTCACTGAATATCCTGGCTGTTGCTACTAGTCAATCGTCTTTTGTCACCGATTGTCATTTGCGACAAGATTGTAATTTTTCTTTTCCTCAGATAAATTTTCCACGAAACTCATTTAAAATTGATAAAAAATACTACAAATTTAAGAATTTAGCAAGATTACAAATAATTTAGGTGTCATTTAAAAGTTTCCTTATCTACTCATCCTTAATTAACAAAAGAGAACATTCAAGTATACATACAATATAAAGATAAACAATAAAAAAGAGAAGACATGTCAAATTATTGATGAATCTAAATAGCCCTCCATGAGATGAAATTGACAAAAAAATGATTGGGAGAGAGCAAACACACATAGAAAAAAAAATTAACAAAAGAATTGCCACCACCAAAAAAAGAAAGATTGCAAATAAATGCTACACATATGGAGATGGATTCCCATGGCCACACCCCACCGCCCCTCTCTTCTTTTCTTCTACTTTTATTATTGCTTTGCTTCCATCATTTCCCATTTTTTTCCCACTTTAACCACCTCTAAAGATAACAAAGTAAACCAAAATAGGAAGCAGTGAAATATTACATCCAACCAAAAAGAGGAAAGCAAAGTGCAATTGTAGATACAAGATATATGATCACCTAAATTCATCATTAGTCCTATCAAATGTTTATCAATTGTAACATAATATATATAGGTAATCAATAACAGAATCAAGATGAAACTATGTGAATAAATTACTTGGCTTTAAAACAAACAGAGTCTCAAAAGATGATTAAACCATAAGATTTATGGGTATGATTTAATTTCACTAATTTTAAAATAGATAGATCTTAAAAAGCATCTAAACCAGATAAGTTGAGAGCCAATATTTAATTTCAAGGGTAATCTTCATCAGTGGTCTCTTTCGCTTAGGGTGTGTTCTATTTTAGTCACCAGAATTCAAAAAAGATTATTTTGGTCACTTACGTTTAGAGACGTTTCTATTTTGGTCCCTTAGTCGTTAGTCTCCGTTGCTTAAAAAAATTAGTTTCTAATTTAACCCCCAAACTTTCAAAATTTTATTTTTCACCATCTTACCTAAAAATTATAAACTAAAACCCTAAAAAATTAAATAAATGATTATAACCCAACACTATAACCCATTCCCCAAACTTTCGAATATATCCCCGATCAGATGCAAAACATCCAAGTAATGCCAACTAGCAACATCCCAAGTTTCGAAATCTTGCACTCTACTCTGCTCGGGATTGACCAGCACAAGAAGATAGGATGATACCGACGATGAGTCCATATTGAGCCAAAGCATCAGCGAAAATGAGGATAAAAATCATTTCAACGAAGAGCTTTGGCTCTGTAAATAAATGCACAGAAAAACTATATAAAACAAGCATATTTTTCACAATTGCAATGAATCTCAAAACTAGAGAATTCTCAGCGTTGTAATTAATTACGATAGATCTATATTCTATGTTCATCAGCAACATTTCTCAGCTTCTCAGCAAGCATCACCAAGAATGTTCTCTTTCAAAGCTTTAATCTTAGTAACTTCCAAATGCCTCACATGATTCGAAAACAAATTTGTGAACCAAGTAAAATTCCAGCAAATCCAAGATCGAATTCACTCAACAAGAAGAGGTTCAACACTATAGTTTTATCATAATTTGTAAAATGTGAGTTAAAAGTTAAGCATATGATCACAGTTATTACACAAAAAATTATCAATTGTAGTAAATCATAAACTAAATCCCCTCCAAAAAGTTTATTTTTCAAATTACATGTGTTACTGTTCTCTATGTACAATTATTTTTCTCAAAAAATATATGAAGCAACTGAATTTGATTCCTGCAAACAACATCTTAATTCTAGAGAGTTGAAATGGAAAACAGAGAAAACAAATAATTTCAAGCAAATTAGATGACAATACCTAACGCCAACATCACCAACGATTCCAATAGTCATCCCGGCAGAGAGACCGGCGAGGCCACAAGCAAGACCAGAGGAAAGATGAGCATAGCCATTGTAAAGGTAGTAAGATTTTAATCTTGGGGATATATTCGAAAGTTTGGGGGAATGGGTTGTAGTGTTGGGTTATAACCATTGATTTAATTTTTTTGGGTTTTAGTTTTATAATTTTTGGGGAAGATGGCGAAAATTAAAATTTTGAAAGTTTGGGGGTTAAATTAGAAACTAATTTTTTTTAAGTAACAGAGACTAACGACCAAGGGACCAAAATAGAAATGATTCTAAACGTAAGTGACCAGAATAATCTTTTTTGAATTCTGGTGACTAAAATAGAACACATCATAAACGAAAGGGACCACTGGTGAAGATTACCCTAATTTCAATGGTTTCATAACTCCCGGACTTCAAAACGTAGGGGAGGGGGGAGAGGGAGGGGGAGGAGGCCCATAACATCCCCAATATGATTATGTCATTATAAATAATAAGTCTGAATTTCAATCGAAATTATTCATTATAATCACAAAATGTTGAATAACTGATTACACTCAAACTAAGAAACCATAATATTTCTAGACAATTCCACTTAAATAAATCTAGATCAAACCTCCATATAATAAAATGTGACCCTAAAACTTCAAAATTATCAAGACTTTCTTATTCTCATTGAGCTAATGCTTCAAGTATTTAAAAACATAATATTGTCAATTCCCCTCAATAAAAGTAAATTGAAAGTAGCTGTAATACCTAAAAGGAAATGCCAAAGTTGATGGAATATATTGAACTTTTTAGGCAACTAAGATTACAAAATGCAGATTTCCTATAAAGTTTGAATGGGATTCCTAGAAATCCCAGATTTCCACTTTTTAGGCAACTAAGATTACAAAATGCAGATTTCCACTTGTAGCAACAAAAAGCTTGAATAGGCAGCCACTATTTATTTAATCTACTTTCTATTTTATATCTTCAAAGGTAGGTTTTATATGCCCAAACACCGGGAGATTAGATCCCATGATAAAGTGGGGAACTAAATGAGTAAAGAAAAAAATCACTGATAAAGTGGTTATGCTTTCATTGAAAATTCTGGTGATTGGCAGTTATATTCGATTTC
This sequence comes from Hibiscus tridactylites, assembly GCA_958450335.1. Classification (NCBI taxonomy): domain Eukaryota; kingdom Viridiplantae; phylum Streptophyta; class Magnoliopsida; order Malvales; family Malvaceae; genus Hibiscus; species Hibiscus tridactylites. Next base: position 9,895,304 of record OY288274.1, read on the forward strand.
TGATCTGATCCTCGTTTCCGGTGAAGAGTGTTCCCCATCTTTTACTATCGTTCTCTATTTAAAGATACAATTTAATTTATTCCAACGCTTCTACTTGTTTGTAATTAATAAAAATCGTTCTTTTCATAAAAAAAAGGTGCTTATGTTTTTCTGGTAAGGAAGAAAGAGAGCTAGAATGGGGTCCATTTAGGACATGTGGAGTTGGGATTATAGAAATAGAAAAATGGGTTTGCAATTGATTTGACACCACCTTAGTATGTTTAAATATATTAATAATCAAGATAAAGTGGTCATTGGTCTCAACTCTCAATTGCGAAAAAGAAAACCCTAAGGTGTCCTACTCCTACCCTACATCTACTTTTCAATAGATATAAATAAATTGAATTTTATAAATAAAATAAAATTATATATATATTTAGTATTTAAACTAGACATTTTCTCACTTGAAGAATTTGTACTTTAAAATTTTTACCTGAATTAAACATTTTTTCTCAAATTGATACTTAGAGAATTTTTTCTTCTAAGTTTGTGCATAAACTATGCACTTTCTCCCAAATTATAATAAAAACTTATACATTCTATATGTTTGGTCATAATTCAAAACAATTTAATGAATTTAACCCTCTATATTTAATTTTTTTATGAATGTATTCTTTGTTATTCTCTTAAATTGTTTTTTCTCCCACTAATGTTATATTATTTCCTGGTATAATAAAAGTTTAACAACAAGTTGTTGCTTTATGGTAAAATATAGTTATCGAAACGTTTCTTTAATACAATAGTCTTATTTGGTTTTACATTATCACAACAATGATTAAGTTGATGAAACTTTTAAATATGAAGGGGCTACATTTATTGAATTGTTTCGAATTAGAACTAAATTGATAGAATGTATAATTTTAGGGACTACAATTATTAATAAACATACTGAAATAATGGATGGAATTAAAGTTCAAGTACCAACTTGAGAGTAAAAATCATTTAGATACCAATCTGAGAAAAGGTGTCTAATTTAATTACCAACTTGGAAGTATTTTTTTAAGTACTAACTTAAAAAAATATGTCGAATTCAAGTAGCAAATGTATATTTAAGCCAATAAAATAAAACACATGACAAATAATTACCATAACTATATCATGTTTGTTGTCTAAAAAACCCAAACTGTCCTAAAGTCCTACCTACATCTCGACTAATTTAGACTGGCCCAAGTTACATATCTTTCTTTGGTGAACGAGTCTCCAAAAGAAAAAAATTTGTATACACAAGATTTCGACTCGAAATATGCTTAAGCGATATTAAACTGCTTACCACTTGGACCAACCCGTTGATATATTATTCGTTGAATTTTAATGATGCAAAAGGTCATTGTTGATAGGCATGTGAACATTATTTGCTGAAAGCGACCAAAGCAATATATTTTGGTCATAAGTTGGGACACGTTATTGAATTGATCAACAAGTGAAGATATTAAAGTTGAATTATACTTAACAACTTATCTGAAAAACCCCTTTGTTTGATCATGCAATATCATTACAAAAACCTAACTTTTCAAGCAAATATCAATTCATCACAACCTGATAGATATATCAATTTCTTGAAGTTTTCTCCCTCTTCTTTACTCCACAAATGATACAAACGTAAAAGTATTGAAGAATCAATTAAACAGACACTGCTCTTGTTTTTTAACCAAATTCTAGTATGCAATTATGGGCTTATTTATTATATATTGGCATAATGCCAAAAAAATGCATATAACGTTTGATTGAATAATTACTCTTACCTTTACTTTTTTTTGAAATAATTTAGCCCTAAACGTTTCATTTTGGGTCAAAAGAGCCCATCCATGAATGAGAACTGTCAGTCAACTGACGATAAACAGCTTGAAATGACTTGACAGAATGACACATCAGAATAAAAAATATTGTATATTTTATACAATTTTTAAAAGTATTTTTTGACTAATGTGTCATTTTGTAAAGCCAACATATTTGCATATATGACACTGCTATCGCGACGTGCACTGCCATGTAGGTTCACAACGTTATTTCAAACAATTTATCGTTGGCTGAGTAACAATTTTTATGTGCATAGGGACCATTTTGATCCAAAATAAAACGTTAAAGGCTAAATTACTTAAAAATAATAAAAACTAAAATGACAATTCGATCAAACGTTAGGAAGATTTTTTGCCATTACGCCTTATATATTTCCTTTTCTAATTTGAAGTCTTTTAATATACTTTTTTGTTTCTGTTTAATAATGGGGTTTTGGTTTCTTAGAAGTTGAGGCAACAATCAAGCTAACCATTCAATAGTCAGAAAAACATATAAATTAATGAATCAAAGATGGAACTTATGGAAGTTAGGTAGCTTATCTAGATCATTAGGATCCGTCTTTATCTTTCAAATAGTACAATCTCACCTATATGTTTCATATATAATGATGGACTTGAATTTTCTTGCACTAATATAAACTTGATCAATTTTATGATATTGAAATGATCTTCTTTTGATTGAAGTCTAATCAAAGATAATGTTTTGGCTATGCACCAAACCAGATTCGATCCATTTCTACGTGAACATACATGCTTGGATGATGAAGTTGAACAAAATTGTGATCCAACACAAGTTCAGGTTTCTTAATCCTTATATTTGAACATCACCCTTTATCACTAGAGCCACTCATTAAATTCGTAAACTTAAATAATTTAATTCATTTACTTATTTGCACCGACCTAAATAATTTTAATTGAGCTTTAGTACAGGGAAGAGAGGTCTTATGAAGTGGAGAAGTATGCAAAGCAAAGCACATGCATGCATTATCATCTAGTTTTATGAAAGAAAAGTTTTGAAAAGAAAGGAGGGGGAATTTTTCTTATATAAGATGGTTTTGACCTTAATTTATTGTATTTGTTTTAAAAATGGCATGAGGCTCAATTTGTCTTTAACATTTTGATTGTACGAGACATCTACTGGTTTTGTATAAGATGGTCCCTTGACAAGGAAAGAATTTTGAAGGTAGATGGATTTGGTGGGATATAGAACATTAAAAACAAAATAAAGAATAAAATAATAATAAATTTCTACAAAACTCAATTTGAATTAATCAATTATTGGGTCGAAAACAAAAAAAAAAAACAAAGGAGTGGAACAACAATCGGCTTGTACTGATTATGATAAGTTTGAAGACTTAGCCTGTGGGGTAAGCATATTAGTTGAATGAGGTTCATGACAGTTGAGTGATAGTGAAATTATACATTACAGGCACAACCAACACCAAATTATAGTATTTCTGACATGTTGTAATGGTGTTCATCCAAAGGAACACAACTCAACCCAACTGACCGTCTGACATAACGTGTTGTAATTAGGGGTTTAACTTAGGGCTATCATGAACGTGGATGGTTCGATAATCTAATTTATTGATTGACTAATTATGATCGAAGGTTGTAGAAGCGGGATAATACTTCTAACCTAATTTGTTTCATTCACAACATCAAAACTCAAACTCTTAATTTAACTTAAGAATTTAGTGTCTGATCTCACTACACCAACTAATTTTTAATTTCATTGTGTGGTATATCGGTAACTGATACCTATATTGCAGAATTTTCCCACTTTGATTGGTATTAGAGATATATTTAGGCTATTAGCTGTTAAAGAAAATAAAGAAGTTGTTAGTTAGTTATTAGGTGGTTTTCTTATTATATAAATATTATTGTATTAGTTGGAATATTGTATTACTTAGTTTTTCATTTTAATAAAAGATTTCAGCACGTTTCTTTTCTTTCCTACTCACGGGTAACAAACCCTAAATTCCTCTTTTCTTTTCCTTTCTCACATATCCGAAATTTCCTAAAGTCGAAACCCTAGGTTTCAACATGGTATCAGTCGATTCGATATCCGCCGGTCGTTCTTCCTCTTCCACCGACGGTTCCTTCCGCAATGATGATCCTTCCGGGGAGTATTATATCCACCCCAACAAAAACCCAGCCTTGATTCTCACCTCTTCTCTTCTTGACGGCGCAAATTACCACAGTTGGGCTCGGAGTATGAAGATGTCCCTCATCTCCAAGAACAAGTGGAGTTTTGTCGATGGTTCCATTGAAGAACCTGCGAAAGATTCGACCTCATATAAGGCTTGGCTTAAATGCAACAATCTGGTCCTTTCGTGGTTGCAACGAGCCTTGACGCCGGAGATTGCCCAGAGTGTCCTGTGGTTTGACACTGCGTACGATTTGTGGAGGGATCTTTTTGAGAGATTTAACCAAGGCGATTTGGTAAGGGTTTCAGATCTGTTACAAGAATTTTATTCTTGTCAGCAAGGTAATATTTCTATTACCTCATATTATACTCAATTGAAAGTCCTTTGGGACGAAATCTGCAATTTTCGACCTTTAAAGTCTTGTACTTGTTCTGCCATTAAATACCGAAATCAAGATTTCTTGATTCGGTTCCTTAGGGGTCTAAATGAGAGTTTTTCTGTACCCAAATCTCAATTGTTGATGATGAAGCCCACCCCCTCTATTAGTGATGCTTTTGCTGTTGTTGTTCAGCACGAGAGGTCTTTGGCTTCTGTGGTTTTGCCTGAGTCAAATATTTTTTTAGCAGATAGGGTTTCTGGGAGAAGTCTTGATCATAATAGGCCCGATAGTAGGTCTTTCAATAAAAAGTTCAATAATTCCAATTCGGTCAAAAGGCCTTTGTGCACTTTCTGTGGCTTGTATGGTCATACCCTAGAAAAATGTTACCGCAAACACGGTTTTCCACCAGGGTACAAAAATCGTAATCAGTCCAGGGTTAATCAAGTAGGAAATTTGGCTCCACCTGGTTTTGAAGGGTCTTCTGATGTTAATCAAAATCTTCAAGATTCTAGTCCTTCTGTTGTTTTTACTAAGCAACAGTATGATAATCTGTTAAGTATGTTGCAAGACAGAAATGTTTCTGTTCAAGGTCCTTCTAATGTGCAAAATTCTACTGCTGCTACTGATTCCAAAGTCAATGCCCTTATTGCTGCATTTGATGCTCCTTCTTCTAATGCAGTTGTTGATTCTGGTAATGCACAATTTTTATCCTTTTGTTGTTCAAGTTTTAATTCTTGTTTTGATATAACTTGGATTTTGGATTCGGGAGCAACAGATCATATATGTAATGATTTGAGGTGTTTTGATTCTTATTCTCATGTTTTAGATAAGTTTATTAGACTGCCGAATAACTCTTTAATCAAAGTATCTCATGTGGGAACAGTTAGGATAAACAAGTCTTTAATTCTGGAAAATGTTTTTTATATATCTGGTTTTGCTTTCAATATTGTTTCAGTTTCTCAACTTACTAAAGCTTCTGTTGCATGTTTGTTTTCTGCTGATTTTTGTTTTATTCAGGACATATCCAGCTCGAGGATGATTGGTTTAGCTAAGAGCATCAATGGTCTATATCATCTTGTTTCTGCTGATACAAGTAACTCAGACCCTAGTTGTTCTTTAATTTCTTTTAATACTGGTTCTGTTTCTGATACAAATATTGTTGATTCTGTTTCTTGTGATGCAAGTCAATCATTGTCTTCTGTTTGTATTTCTTCTGTTGAATCTTTTAGGCTCTGGCACTCTAGGTTAGGCCATCCTTCTGTTAGAAGAATGAAGTTTTTTGATGATGTAAATAAAGATTGTTCTTCCTTTCCTAAGATGTTTGAATGTGAAATCTGTCATTTGGCTAAGTAGAAAAGACTTCTTTTTCCTATAAGCAATAGTGTATCTGATTCTGTTTTTGATCTTATTCATATTGACGTGTGGGGTCCCTTTCCTGTTCAAAGCATCTATGGTCATTTGTATTTTTTAACAATTGTAGATGATAAGAGTAGATACGTTTGGATTTATCCTTTAAAAGTAAAATCTGAAGCTAAATTTGTCCTAATTAACTTCTATAATTTTGTTGAAACACAATTTTCTAAGAAAATAAAATGCATACGGTCTGATAATGCAAAGGAGTTTGATTTGATAAATTTCTTTCATTCTAAGGGTATAGTGCATCAGAATTCTTGTACATATACTCCACAACAAAATAGTGTTGTGGAGCGTAAACATCAACATCTTTTAGCTGTTGCTTGTACTCTTAGAATACAAGCTGTTTTGTCTTTGTTCTTTTGGATTGATTGCATTATTCACGCTGCGTATCTAATAAACCTTACTCCTACGCCTCTTTTGAATAATAAAATCCCTTATGAGCTTCTTTATGGTTCACCTCCTAAGTTGAGTCATTTAAAGGTTTTTGGTTGCACTGGTTTTGCTTCTATTTTACCAAAACCTAAGACAAAAATGGACCCTAGAGCTGTTAAGTGTGTTTTCATAGGATTTCCTAAAAATGTAAAGGGTTATAAGCTTTATGATATAGAAGCTAAGATTGTTTTCATTTCAAGAGATGTGGTGTTTTCTGAATCTGATTTTTACTTCAAATCTGCCAAGGTTACAAATCAGATTGTTTTACCTGTTCATGATAATGATATTTCAACTGATGAGGATAATGTTTATTTTCCTGAAACTTCTCTTCCAACTTATTCTGATAATTCTGAAAATATTCATATTGATTCCCCTGAATCTGTTCAACCAAATTCTGGTTTGCAGCAACCTAGTATTTTGTCTCAGCCATCTGTTCCTTCTATTTCTAGGCCACGCGGAAATGTTTGTTTGCCCTCTAAATTTAGAGATTATGAAGTTTCTGTTCCTGGTCATAAATCATCTCCACATAACATAAATAATGTTTCTTGTTTTGATAATCTGTTCAATTCTCATAATTCTTATATTAATAATATGGACATTCTTGCTGAGCCTACCTCTTATTCTCAAGCTGTTAAACATGAGTGTTGGAAAGCTGCTATGGCAGATGAGATTAAAGCTTTAGAGCTTAACAAAACATGTGAGCTAGTTCCTCTTCCCCCAGGAAAGAAAACTATAGGCTGCAAATGAGTTTTTAAAACCAAATTAAAGTCTGATGGTTCTTTAGAGCGATATAAAGCCCGTCTTGTGGCAAAAGGATACACACAGCAATCCGGGGTAGATTTTTTAGACACTTTTAGTTCTGTTGCTCGAATAACCACCATTCGAACCCTGCTTGCTGTCTCATCTTCTAAAAATTGGTTTTTACATCAACTGGACATCAATAATGCATTTCTTCATGGTTTTTTGGATGAGGAAGTCTATATGGACTTACCTCTTGGTTTTAAAACTGATAAATCTAAGGGTAAAGTACACAGACGGTCACTAAATTATACCCGAAAAAACAAAATGGTAACCAACCTTTCAAAAATCACAAAATGGCAATTAAACTTTATGTTTTATAACAAAACGGTAACTAGACGTTAAATTCCGTTAAGTTTCTGTTAAAACTTTGGTATAATAACATATTTAGTCCTTCAACTTTATATAGTCAATTAATTTAGTCCTAATTTGAAACAATTCACTAAATTTAGCCCTTTTTATTTAAGCATTCTTTCAAATTGGTCATTAAAGCAAAATTTCAAAGTATGGTACCTGATAAATAATTACAATTAAATTCTTATAGGAACTCGAAAACTCGACTCGACTTGGCTCGAATCGAAAAAATTCAAATAAAGTTTAAGTTGTAAAATATGACGCGTCAACTCGAATAACTCAAATTTTTTTGACTCGACTCGATCAAACGCCCAACTCTATCTTAAGATATGACGTGTCAAGTTGAATAACTCGAAATATTCTTATATTTTAAATCATTTTTTCTTTTAATCGAATATTTTTAAAATATAATATTTAATATTTTCATATTTAAGTCACATCGAATATTTAATAACTACTTTAAATATTTGATTTAATTTAAAAATATTCGATTGAAAAAAAATTGATTTAAAATATTCGAATATTTAATTAAATTTTTATAGGAACTCGAAAACTCGACTCGACTTGATTCGATTCGAATAAAAAAATTTCAAATAAAGTTTGAGTTGTAAAATATGATGCTTCAACTCGAATAACTCGAAAATTTTGTACTCAACTCGATCGAACGCTCACATCTATCTTAAGATATGACGCGTCAACTCGAATATTCGAATATTTTAAATCATTTTTTTCTTTTAAATCACATTGAATAATTAATAAATACTTTAAATATTTGATTTAATTTAAAAATATTCGATTTAAAAGAAAAAATTAATTTAAAATATTTGAATATTTAAAGTGGTTATCAAATATTGGAATATTTAAAAGAAAAATATTTAATGTAGTTATTAAATATTCGAATATTTTAAATCTATTGTTTTTTAAATCGAATATTTAAAGAAGTTATTAAATATTCGATGTGATTTAAATATGAAAATATTAAATATTCTATTTTAAAAAATATTCAATTTAAAAGAAAAAATGATTTAAAATATTCAAATATTTCGAGTTATTCGAGTTGATGCATCATATCTTAAGATAGAAGTGAGCGTTCGATCGAGTTGAGTAAAAAAAAATTCGAGTTATTCGAGTTGACGCATCATATTTTACAACTCAAACCTTATTTGAAATTTTTTCGATTCGAATCGAGTCAAGTCGAGTTTTCGAATTCCTATAAAAATTTAATTAATTATTCGAATATTTTAAATCAATTTTTTCTTTTAAATTGAATGTTTTTAAATTAAATTGAATATTTAAAGTAGTTATTAAATATTCAATGTGATTTAAATATGAAACATTAAATGCTCTATTTTAAAAATATTCGATTTAAAAGAAAAAAATAATTTAAAATATTCGAATATTTCGAGTTATTCGAGTTAACACGTCATATCTTAAGATAGAGGTGAACGTTCGATCGAGTCGAGTCAAAAAATTTTGAGTTATTCAAGTTGACACGTCATATTTTACAACTCAAACTTTATTTGAAATTTTTTCGATTCGAGTCGAGTTTTCGAGTTCCTATAAAATTTAATTGTAATTATTTATCATGTTACCATACTTTGAAATTTTGCTTTAAGGGCCAAATTGAAAGAATGCATAAATAACAAGGGCTAAATTTAGTAAATTATTTCGAATTAGGACTAAATTTATTGATTGTATAAATATGAAGGACTAAATGTGTTATTATACCAAAGTTTTAACAGAAACTTAACGGAATTTAACGTCTAGTTACCGTTTTGTTATAAAACATAAAGTTTAATTGCCATTTTGTGATTTTTGAAAGGTTGTTTACCATTTTGTTTTTTCGGGTATAGTTTAGTGATCGTTTGTGTACTTTACCCTAAATCTAATGTTGTTTGTAAGCTCACTAAAAGCCTATATGGTCTTAAGCAAGCCAGTAGGCAGTGGAATGAGAGGCTTACTTCAGCCTTAATTCAACAAGGATTCAAGCAAGCTTCTGCAGATACATCCCTTTTTCTAAAAGGAACATGTATGAACTTTATTGCTCTAGCAGTCTATGTAGATGATATAGTCTTGGCTAGTCCCAGTGAGCATGAAATAGCTACAATCAAGGAATATTTGCATGATTGTTTCAAAATTAAAGACCTTGGTCAGCTTAAGTATTTTCTAGGACTTGAGGTAGCTAGGTCTGTTAAAGGTATCAATTTATCTCAGAGAAAATATACTCTAGATTTACTTAAGGAAACTGATTTCTTAGATTCAAAACCTGTTTCCACACCTTTACTTGCTAAGGCTAAGCTTTCTAAAAATGAGGGGATTCCTTTAAAAGATTTTACTTCTTATAGAAGGTTGATAGGGAAGCTTTTGTATTTAACAAATACTAGACCAGATATCTGTTTTGCTGTTCATCAATTGTCACAGTATGTTTCAGCACCTACTGATATTCATATGCAGGCTGCTCATAGAATATTGAGGTACCTTAAAGACACCCTTGGACAAGGGCTTTTCTTTCCTGCTGATAATTCTATTAAGTTAAATGCTTTTTGTGATTCGGATTGGGCCTCATGCCCTGATTCAAGAAAATCAGTTACTGGTTTTTGTATTTTTCTTGGCACAACTTTGATTTCTTGGCGTTCGAAGAAGCAACAAACCATATCTCGGTCATCTAGTGAGGCAGAATACAGAGCATTAGCTTCTGTTTCTTGCGAAATTCAGTGGCTGAATTATTTACTTTCTGATTTACAAGTTCATATTCTTACTCCTGCAAATTTGTATTGTGACAATTTGTCCGCTATTCGTATTGCAGAAAATCCTGTTTATCATGAGCGGACGAAGCACATTGAAATTGATTGTCACCTCATCAGGGAAAAGCTTCATCAAGGACTTATCACTCTTCTTCCTGTTTCTACTGAGCATCAGTTAGCAGATTGTTTCACAAAGGCGTTGCAACCTTCTCCTTTTCAAACTGCCATTTCCAAGTTGGGCATACTTGATATATATGCTCCAACTTGAGGGGGGCTATTAGAGATATATTTAGGCTATTAGCTGTTAAAGAAAATAAAGAAGTTGTTAGTTAGTTATTAGGTGGTTTTCTTATTATATAAATATTATTGTATTAGTTGGAATATTGTATTACTTAGTTTTTCATTTTAATAAAAGATTTCAGCACGTTTCTTTTCTTTCCTACTCACGGGTAACAAACCCTAAATTCCTCTTTTCTTTTCCTTTCTCACATATCCGAAATTTCCTAAAGTCGAAACCCTAGGTTTCAACAATTGGTAATGGTAAACCCTTTTCATTGTGGGTGGTTACACTAGGATTAAAGCTTTAAAAAAACTTGTCATTTAAGTACATTTACTGAGGTTGTCCTAGCCAAGGATTAAAGTATTTTCTGTATATTAATGTTTCTTTATGCTTACCTTACAATATATATATATATAAAAGATCCGTTTACACAGTGTAAAACTCTTTAAGTTTTATACAATTTTTGGACCGTTGAATGAGTGAAACGAATTGATGAGATTAACAATAAATATGTGAAGATTATCACTTGGAAAAAATAATAGTAATGAGTTAATTTAAGCCATCCATTCCCCATTTAACAATTCAGAAAACGTATAAAACTTTAAGAGTTTTACATTGTGTAAGTTAATTATAACCCTCTCTCTATACATATATAGGGCGAGCAAAATTCAGTGCAAACTGATTTAAAACGAAGCTAATAGATAGAACCGAAGTGATCTAATTAATTTAATATGGTTGATTCAGTTTTGATTTTTGAGTTGGTTTGAGAATAAGTTAAAACATGTTAAACAAATTTATAATTCTACACATATTACATTCATATACTTTTGAAATTTATTTTTCAGACCTAAATCCATTAAAATTTTACAATGTTCATCAAACTCAAATAACTACACCTTTTGAGATCCACTAGTTGGCTTAGTGGTTAAAGATGTTCATATTGTCATATCTTGTATGAATTCGAACAGTAGGGTTCTAGACAGGCGCGATAGGAGTGACCGCATAGGGCCCCCAAGGGAGAAGGACCCAAAAAAATAGAGACTTAAATTAAATTAAATATTTGTATAAAATTAAAATTTACATATATAATTATGTGTGTATATACAACAATAATTTAAAACTTAAAACATGCAAAAAGGGTTTTTTTTAGTTATAGAAAGTAAAAAGTCTGCAGTTTTGCACGGTTTCTTGTCTGCAGTTTTGCACGGTTTCTTGTCCATTGTTTTCCGGTGTCTGTTTTGATCTTGTTCTTCTCCGCCGGTAGTTGCGGTTTCTTGTCCATATCTCAATGGAATCAGAATTAGCAGGACTCACACTCGATGATGGCGAAGAGGAAATTCTGGCTCTCCCTCCAGAGATAGGCACTTTGAAGGAAGATTATGCCCTTTGTTTGGTGGGAACTTTCCATACATCAAGTGTAATTCATTTTTTCTCCATGAGAAACACACTTGCTGATGTTTGGCATCCTTTGGGGGGCGTCTCCATTACTGAACTAGGGGATAAGCGTTTCTGCTTCAAATTCTACAATGATGTAGATTTACACAGAGTTCTTTCGGGATGCCCATGGTTTTTTAATAACCATCTCCTCCTTCTTCGCAAGTTAGAAAATGGGGAGGACCCTCTGCAGGTCTCACTGAATTTTGCTGTGTTTTGGGTTCAGGTACATGACTTACCAACTGGACTCATGTCTGAAATCATGGCACAACAGTTTGGTAATTTCATTGGTCGTTTTATAGAATACGACTCAAAGTTAATCTTGACTGGGAAGAAGCATTATATGAGGATAAAGGTGTTCTTGGATGTAAACCTGCCACTGAAACGAAAGAAGAAAATTGCACTGGATATGACTCGTAGTACGTACGTGCGATTTCAATATGAAAGGCTCCCAATTTTCTGCTTTATCTGTGGCAAGATTGGACACGATGAAAATTTCTGTCCACTACGGTTGACACTGAAACCCGATGAAATAATTTTCGGGTGGGATTCATCTTTACGTGCACCTTCTAGGAGAGCACCTCCAGCACCCAGCCGTTGGTTAAGGGATGACATTTCTGGGCTATCTTTGTTAGACGCAAAAGCAGTTGCTGCTAATAATCCATCAAATAGTACCTTCCTGCATGGGTCCACTGTCAATGCACACGTGAACTTTACTATGGCTGATGGAACTATGGAGTTAGGTTCAGACGCTGAAGACAATCCATTGACTCTACAGGATGGGAAAAAAAGGCAGCGGGTTGTGGGAGAGGTGGCATCGGTTTCTGGCAAAATAGATTCCACGTCACCTATAAAAGAACATGAGGTATCGACTGGCCCTGTGGTGCAGGGCAGCCGGCAGCCATGAAGGTCATTACTTGGAACGTCCGTGGGTTGGGGAAACCACGGGCCGTCAAGCGCCTCAAAAACACTTTGCGAGGTTTTAATCCCCATATTTTGTTTCTCATCGAAACAAAATTAGGTGTTCGTAGAATGGAAAGGATTAGACATAGATGTGGCTTTCGTTTTGGTATCGACGTTGGTGCGAATGGTTCCAAGGGAGGCTTGTCACTTGGATGGAAGCCGGACTGCAATGTTACATTATCCAGTTATTCACAACATCACATTGATGTGATTATTAAAGACAATGATGTTGAACCATGGAGATTTACAGGATTTTATGGCAACCCAATTGAAAGTGAGAGAGCGAATTCATGGAACCTACTGCGTCGGCTAAGCACTAAACATGACATGCTATGGTTAGTTGCCGGTGACTTCAATGAAATAATGTATTCATTTGAAAAGATGGGCAGGAGAATACGGCCAGAGCGGAACATGTTACGTTTTAGAGACACGTTGAATGATTGTGAACTTGGAGATCTTGGCTTTACTGGAGCTTGGTTTACTTGGGAGAGAGGTAATTTCACCCACACAAATGTTCGTGAACGTCTCGATAGAGCATTAGCAACTCCGAGATGGTGGAACACTCATCCCTTGTATTGTGTTAAACACTTACTTCATTCCACATCTGACCATTGCCCAGTGCTAATTGATACATTAGGGCATGCCACTGCTCACAGTAGACAACCGGCCAACTTGTTTAAATTTGATGCACATTGGGTTCTCGAAGAAGAAGCAGAAAGGTTGATTAAAGATGTATGGGAGGAATCGGGTTCAGTCTTGCATAAACTCACTAAACTTGGATCCACCCTTTTAAGTTGGAGCAAAGAAAAGAAACATACTACAAGGGCATCGAAGAAGGCTTTATTGTCTAGACTGCAGGAGTTAACTTGTTCCGATCCCGATGATGACAACTTACAGGAATTGATTGAAGTTAAACTAGGTTTGAACCTAGAAGCTGATAAAGAAGAACTATTTTGGGAACAAAGAGCAAGATCAAACTGGCTTTCTCATGGTGATAGCAACACTTCCTTCTTCCACAAGTTTGCTTCTTATCGTCAGAAGAAAAATCATGTTCATGGGTTATTCGATGCTGCAGGGGGATGGATTACCTCGGATAATGAAATGATCAGGATGGCAACTTCTTATTTTACTGACTTGTTCACAACGTCCATGCCTACTGATGCTTCTTTCCTTCTTGACAATGTTCAACCGAAAATTTCTAATGCTACAAATGCAAGACTGCTACAACCATTCACAGTGGAAGAGGTATGGATTGCTATTAAAAGTATGGCCCCTATGAAAGCCAGTGGTGTTGATGGTTATCCTGCTTTATTTTACCAGAAGTATTGGCACATCATAGGTTCAAACATTTCCACCTTTTGTTTATCAATACTAAATGGCAATTCGAGTATTAGGGAGATAAATGATACACTAATTGTCTTAATTCCAAAGACTAAAAAGCCAGAAAACATGTCACATTTTCGGCCAATCAGTCTTTGTAATGTCATATACAAAATCGTGGCAAAAGTTTTGGCCATTCGGTTCTCTTCAACTTTGGATTCATGTATTGATGAGTGTCAAGGAGCTTTCATCCCAACTCGACAAATTTCAGACAACATATTAATTGCTTATGAAATTCTGCACTCCATGAAGAATAAAAGGGCTGGGAAACAGGGATCATTTGCATTCAAAGCTGATCTTAGTAAAGCTTATGATCGTGTAGAGTGGCTTTTTTTTGGAAAAAATGCTTCTGAAATTGGGATATGATGAACGATGGGTGCAATTGCTAATGGACTGTATTTCAACAGTATCTTACTCTGTAGGTTTCAATGGAGTTGTTGGCGAGAGGTTTATTCCATCTCGTGGTCTACGACAAGGTTGCCCACTGAGTCCATATCTGTTTTTAGTGTGTGCAGAGGGTCTCTCGAAACTGTTGAACCAAGCCATGCAAAACAGAAACCTTCGAGGAGTCACCATTGGTCGAGAAAGACTCGAGATTGGCCACTTATTTTTTGCAGATGACAGCATATGCTTCGCTAATGCATCTGAGGAAGCCGCTGTGGTTCTTAAAAATATCTTAACTCAATTTGGCAATGTCTCGGGCCAACGTGTAAACTACGACAAATCGCTACTCTTCTTCAGCACCAATGTACCAACCAGAATTCAACTTGCAATTGGTTCCATCTTGGGTGTTCGTATCGCATCCAATCCAGAAAGATACCTGGGATTACCAACAATGGTTGGCAGACAGAAACGAGAAGCTTTTAGTTACTACGTGGACAGGGTTAACAACAAGTCAAATACATACAACACAAAGTTCCTATCGATGGGCGGCAAAGCAACATTGATTCGAAGTGTATTGCAAGCAATCCCAGTTTATGCCATGCACTGTTTTCTTTTGCCCTCTTCTTTATGTAAAGCTTTGGAACAATCCATGGCCAAATTCTGGTGGAAGACAACATGCACAAGTAAAGGTATTCATTGGACAACTTGGAATCAATTAGCATACTCGAAGCAAGAAGGAGGCTTGGGTTTCAGAGATCTTGGTCAGTTCAATGTAGCATTGCTAGCTAAACAATGCTGGAGACTCATTAAGCACCCTGATTCTTTGCTGGCAAGGGTTCTAAAGGCTAGGTACTACCCTACAACGGATTTCCTTCATGCAAACTTGAGCTCCAATCCATCCTACACTTGGCGAAGTTTATGGAGTGCAAGAGGGCTTCTTGAAACGGGCCTTACATGGCATATTGGGAATGGTGAATCGGTCAACATATGGAATGATTCGTGGATTCCAAATGATGGAGATGGTAGGCTTCGATCTGATGTTATCAATATACACTACACTAAGGTTGCAGACCTTATAGATGTGCCTGCTAAATGTTGGAAGTTAGATGTACTACACAGTTTATTTCCAGATAGTTTGGTGTCCAAAATTTGTGAGATCCCGTTGGCAAATTCGCATCAAAGTGACACCTTGGTTTGGAGGCATGATAATACAGGTGTATACACAGTCAAGAGCGGGTACAAATTACTCCGTAAAAACCCTACAACGTCTTCAGGTACACCTCCTCTGAGTATGAAGCAGTTTTATAATCACATGTGGAACTTACATTTACCAGAAAAAGTAAAAATCACAATGTGGAGAACTGTGAACAATTTCCTTCCAACCTATGAAAATCTTCAGACTCGAAATCTGCATGTCCCAAATGGATGTCAGTTTTGTCAATCTGCCAGTGAGGGGATAGAGCACTTGATACGCAACTGCTGGTACTCAACAGCTATATTCGAAGCCCAGGGTATCTCTCTACCCCTGACTAGTTCAATCTTGCCTTGGAAGGAGTGGATAACCATTGCTTACAACAATTTGAGTGACACTGCTAAGAAGGGCTTTGTAGTATCCTGCTGGGCCATATGGTATGCTCGAAACAAAGTTGTACATGAAAATCAACCAACCACAGTTGAAGAGGCGGTTGCTTTCATCCAAGCATACATTAGGGAACATGAAAACCTACACAATGCAGTGCAACCAACACCACGTACACAAACACAACAATGGAATGCTCCACATGGGAACCTAATTAAAGCTAATTTTGATGCTGCTTACTGTGTGCAATCCAAAGTCTCTGTTTCGGGTGTAATTTGTAGAAACAATGCTGGCTTAATAATAGGAGCATGCACCACAAAACATCAACACGTTGCCAATGTGTTCGTAGCGGAAGCTCTAGCTTGCAGGGATGCTGTGAATTTTGTAAAAGACCTGGGGCTTGATAGGGCTATTTTCGAGGGAGATTCACTGACTATTATTAAGAAATTAAACTCAGCATCTGCAGATCTCTCGCCGCTAAGGGTAGTGATTGAAGACATCAAATATGCAATTTGTAACCTTCATGAAGCTGCTTTCTGCCATGTTCGACGTGAAGAGAATATGGCAGCTCACACTCTTGCGCAACATGGAAGAGGCTCTGACACGCTGGCCTTCTGGATAGAAGAAGCTCCCGTTGCAACCACTCTAGTAGTAGAAAGAGACAGACAGCACATTCATAGTTCACAGTGAACACGCTTCCACAGTTGGTGATGGTTTCTTCCTTGCTACATTGATTGAAGAAAGGCTGTTTGCTTTGTTCCTTCTCGGATTCATTCGTTATCTGCATTTTAGTTGATGCACTCCGAGTTTGTTGAGATCTTTGGGCTGGTTATCATATTTTATTATGTCTGATTTCTTAGATTAAGAGAAGTCTTTTCTGCAATGTACTCACATTCTCTTCTCTTGATTATCATTATCAATAAAACCAGCACCTTTCAAAAAAAAAACATGCAAAAAGAATGACACTTTTTAAGTAAAAATGTTTAATTTTTAGATGTTTATAAGTCAATTTTTTATTGCTCAAGTAGATATTCTAATAATATTTTTTGTATTAAGATAATTTTTTAGAAAAAAAAAACTTATATCTATTACTAATTAAATTAAGGGCCACATTTTGATAAATTGTACATGGCCCTAAAATCTTTGAACCGCCCCTAAATTCGAATCCCGATATGAAAATGTAATAAATCTCTATTTAATAAAAAATCACACCCTTTATTCAAACCCTAAGCCCAACCACAATTCTAAACCCAAATTCATTATAATGTTACCCTAATCCAAAATAATTATATTAATTATTCAAAACTCTAACCCAACCAAACTTCTAAACACTATTTCTTTTATAATATTCCTCACACTCAAATATACCCGCCGAATTCAACAGGTGATTTCAGTGAAAAAGATGATAATATTTATTTTAAAATATTTCAATTTAAATACTTATGTGTGCAAGATCTGTAACCAATATCAAAAGTATAAAAAATATAAACAAACACTATCATATAATCAAATCACTATATTAAAAAATACCCATGGTTCAAAACCCAAATCCAACCAAAATTAAACTCAATTAATAGTTTCTTTTTTGTAATTTATGTAGGTAAATCGATCTAATCGACCGACTAAATCAATTTATTTATTGAATGCCACCATTATGGACCTGCACCTCATTATAATAATGCAGAGCTTGCGCCTCCGAGATTAAGGTTCGAATACAAACTTCAACGTATAAATTTAATAAATGGTCGGTTCAAGGACATGGCCCAAATATTTTAGGCCATTGGACTTGAGAGGTGATTGATTCAAACCTAGTTAGGTATTTTAAAAATATTACTTTTGGGTAGGGTGAACAAAACTCTGACTCAATTCAAAAAAATTAAATAACTCGACTCGAGATGAAAATATTCGACTTGTCTTAGTTTGATTTAAAATTTCATAAATTCGACTCGGCTCAAAAAAATTTCAAATAAAGTTTGAGTTGTAAAATAGAAATTCAAATAACTCAAATTTTTTAGTAATTAGTAGAATTATTTTCAAGTTCGAGACGAGTCTCTCAATTTTTTATGATATATATACACCAATATATAAAAATATGAAGAAATATTGTCACATATGAAAAAAAATATGAAGAAATATATGTGCATATCTTATATGATTAGAGAAAGTTGTTTAAATTGGAACCAAACTGTACTATAACATAATAAATAATTACAATCAAATTTTTATAGAAACTAAAAAACTTGACTCGAATTTCTTAAACTCAACACGAATAAAAAAATTTAAATAAAGTTTGAGTTGTAAAATATGACGCGTCAACTGAATAACTCGATTTTTTTTACTCGACTCGATCGAACGCTAACCCCTACTTTTGGGGAACATAACCTTAAATTTTGATATAAGATTATAATCAAGGATGGACCTAGAGGGGTTGGAGGGGCCAATCGTCCTAAAAATTTTAAATTCATATATGATTTAGAAATTTTCTATTGGAAATCTATTTTTGCGCTAAAATTTATAAGTTCACCACCTTAGAATTTTATAAGTTTGCCCTCCTAACATAAAATTTTATGTCCGTCCTTGATTACAATATTCAATATAATCTAACAAATGGTCAAGTGAGAAAGTGGATGATGTTCATTCTAAAATACTTGACTTCAAGTCGGTTTGTCTGCAAGTCCTTTGTGCATTATCAAAATGTTAAGAATATATATTAACATATACTACATTATAATCACCTTAATATTATTATAAAATTATTGAATATATTTTAACACATTGAATCATATTTTGATACAGAAGTCGTGTAAAAAACATTACACACACCTTTTTTTTAATTTAAAAATTAAAAATATAAAATTTTAAACCTAAAATTTTAATTCTAAACCCTACAACCTAAACCTATACTTTAAATTTAACAAATTTGTCCATCAATTTTTTTTTCTAATATATTATAAAAAGGGTTTTATTTTGATGCACAAGCTGTGTAAATTTTTTTTACACATTCCTTTTATAAAATTTAAAATCTAAATCACAAACCCTAGCAACCTAAAACCTAAGCCCTAAATCCTAAACTCTAAATTCTAAATTCTACCCATAAACCTTAAATTATATACCCATAAACCTTAAAGTTTACACAAGCTTGTGCATCAAAGTATTTTCCTTATAAAAATGTCAACTATTCACAATTTATAATATTTTCTTTCTGCACACTACTCATATTAATTAATCTAAAATTTCAAAATATATCCTATAATTTATACATGAAAATATACTTTTTAAGTCCCAAAGTGCTTGCAATAAAGTTCTAGTATATTAATAGAATGAATTCAAATAACTAGATGTTGATGAACGATCAAGCGTTGGCAGTAAAATGGAGACTCGAAGGGACAAAACGCCGTCTGTGGGAATCGAACCCACGACCACGTGGTTAAAAGCCACGCGCTCTACCAGCTGAGCTAAGACGGCAACTTTGGTTATTTTCTTACTTTAATTTATTGGTAGTATATATGTTTCGGAAGCATAAACGTAAAAGAAGGATCATCGGTAACGCCGTCTGTGGGAATCGAACCCACGACCACGTGGTTAAAAGCCACGCGCTCTACCGGCTGAGCTAAGACGGCAGCGATGCCGTTTGCCTTCCACATTATTAATTTTTAAAAGTTTTATCGGCAACGAAAACCAACAACATATGAACAGGTTCTTTTTCGCTGTGCGGAACTCCAACCTTTTTTTTCTTACTTCTTAGTTGATACTAGTACTTCTCAAATTCTCTCTTTGCCCTGTTCGTTAAAACCAACAATTCAAACTATCAGTTTTACTTCCCTTTAATATATTGATCGGATGATGGAGAGCAGCGAAGAAGATGATGACTTCCCATCTATTGAGAGCATCACTCCACAGTCCAAGATTGATTCTGTTCACCAATCCCATACTGAAAAGGTACTCTTTTTGTTGGGTCGTTTCCCAGGATCTTCTTAAGTAAAGGGAGTTCGTTTTAGTGATTTTCTTTTGTTTCAGACTCTAGATCTTGGATTCAAGGTTATGGGTTTTCTTCTGCTTTTTTGCCCATTTATCTTCCTAAACTTTACTCTATAGTTGTCTCTTTTAGTGTGGACTTGTTTACTTGAATCTGGGTTGGTTCCATTTCCACTTAAATTTCAGCGAAAATTATAGCTTTATTTTCTATCTTGAAGTAAGAAGAAAGATGTTCCTGGGATTTCTTTGCTTGGGTTTCTTCGCACTCAGTTTATTAGAAAAAGTCACTTATTTATTTTATGGCGTTGTAGCTGTGGGTGATGTATCACTGTATTATAATATGCTTTGTTGATTAACACCGGGAAAATGAAAAATGGGAAAAAATATTTTTCTCTTATAGTAGTGCCCTAAGTTTCTCCTTTTACAAGCACGAATTGCCTGTTTTCAACAATGTTTTCCCGATTTGACATCCCCATGTTATTTTTTTTTTGTTAGCGTAGCATATAATTTGGATATTTTGGTAAAGCAGGGGATCAGAAAACTTTGTTGTGAGCTTTTAGATTTGAAAGATGCCGTGGAAAACTTATGTGGGAATAGGCGTACAAAATACTTGGCTTTCTTGAGGTAAAATAAATCCGCTCCTATTTCTGGTTTTATGATAAATGAAAATGGAGTAGAAAAGTTTCTAATTATTGTTTTATCTAGCTGAAATGAGTAAGATTGATTTTAATGGTAATTGTAGAATGTCTGAAGAAGTTGTTGAAATGGAGCATGAGTTGGTTGAGCTACGAAAGCATATCTCTTCTCAAGGGATTATCGTGCAGGATCTAATGACTGGGGCGTATCGTGAATTGGAAGAGTGGAGCCGGGAAAATGCTGACACTAATTACACACCGCCAGACCCTAAAGTTGATGAAGTTCAAGATCCTTTGCCAAATGAAATGGATGATCGCAAGAAAGCATTCCTGGAGAAAATTGATGTTCTTTTGGCAGAACATAAAGTTGAAGAAGCCCTGGAGGCTTTAGAGGCTGAAGAGAAAAACTTAACTGAGCTAAAAGGTGGAGATTCTTCAACCGAATCCTCCTCCTTCAAGTCTTTGTTTCTAGAAAGGAAGGCAATGCTCGAGGATAAGCTTACTGAGATTGCTGAACTGCCTGCAGTGAGTGCTAATGAACTAAAGAAGGCATTATCTGGTTTAATTAAGCTTGGGAAAGGTCCTTCAGCACATCTACTACTTCTGAAATCTCACGGTTCCCGCCTGCAGAAAAACATTGAGGTTTTTCTTCCTTCATGTTCAGTCTGCCCAAAGACATTTCCTGCCACATTGTCCAGGCTTGTCTTTTCTATGATCTCATCGACAACAAGAGTATCTGGTTTGATATTCGGTGACAATCCTGTCTATACCAATAGGGTTGTTCAGTGGGCAGAGTGGGAAATTGAATTTTTTGTACGTTTGGTAAAAGACAATGCACCACCTTCAGAAACAATTGCAGCATTACGTGCAGCTAGCATTTGTGTTCAGGATAGTCTTAACTACTGCTTAATGCTGGAATCACAAGGGTTGAAACTATCAAAGTTTCTTCTGGTGCTCTTGCGTCCGTACATTGAGGAAGTGCTGGAGTTGAACTTTAGAAGGGCTAGAAAGGCTGTTTTTGACTTGATGGAAGTTGATGAGAACTTGCCTCTGTCACCCCACTTTGTGTCTTCTTTGTCGGTGTTTGCAACTTCTTCAAATAGTGTGCTAGTGGATAATGGGATGAAATTTTTGTATATTATTTTGGTAAGTCCTTTTTTCCATGTTTGAAATGTTTTTTTGATATGTCTTTTCACTTCTATAACCATAATAAGCATCCTAATTCATTTAGAAATTTCGAAATTAGTAACTATAACCTAAAAGTGAGATTTTCTAGAGATAGAAGCTGAAAAACAGGGAAATGATTTATATAATATGATTGAATCTAGAATTATGAGGAAGTGATCTGTGGCTTTTTATTGATTTAAATCATATTGAGGAAGTGTTTGAAAAAGTGGCTCCATTATTATGATGTAAGATAAGTACAATAGAAGAATCTCACATTTAGAACTAATTTTCAGATGTGTGCGATATCATGCCTTTGCTTGACCTTTGTATTAATGTTGCCTGCTTATCTTTTGGGTGTATCACTTTTGTATAATTAATTAATTTTAAGTATAATCCCTTAGTTAAATTAAAAATGCAAATTGAAGCTGCAAAATATATGCACAATGCTACATCATAATAAATTTCTGTGTTTCTATAATTTTTTTACAGGTAAAATGTTGTGCCTCGTTAAGTTTCCGTGTTTCTATATGTTAGTTTGTATTAAAATGCGATTTTTTTTTAATACTAAGATAATTTAATGTTCCTGTGGTTTTAGCTTTGGTTGTCATTTAGTCTGAGTAGATTAGATTAGACACCATTTGAATTTCTAAAGGAGGGCTGCATTGCGCTGCACTTGCATTGGTCCAGCAGTAGTTCTCGCTTATTGTAAGTTGATTGAATTTGCAGCACATAAATGTACTCCTTTGTATTGCTGCATGGAGGTGCACACGCACTTATCTATGTGTGCATGAAGATACAATTATGCTTGGTTTTATCTGCATATAAAACTAATTGTACGTTGAATGTTTTGAGTTTTAAAATTGTTGGTTTAAGTTGTAAAGTTCTTTGTGTGCGCAATAAATACAAAGCATTGAGTACTCTGCTTGTCTGTCTCAAAGAGTGCAAATAATAAGTTTACTTTTCTGTTGCTACTCAAATGGTTATGAGTGATACAATGCTGAAGTTAAAATATCATCAACAGGATATTTTGGAACAGCTTACGCCGCTGGTTGTTTCGCATTTTGGGGGAAACGTACTACCAAGAATTTCACAGCTGTTTGACAAGTATATGGATGCACTAATTAGAGCCCTACCTGGCCCTTCTGATGATGACAGTCTTACGGAGCTGAAAGAGACAATACCATTTAGAGCTGAAACTGATTCGGAGCAACTAGCTATTCTGGGTATAGCATTTACAATTATGGATGAACTATTACCGAGTATGGTGGTTAAAATTTGGAGTCCGAAGAGTGAAAACCAGGAACCAGGAAACGAAAACATTATTCCTAATGCAAGTACAACTACAGAATTAAAAGATTGGAGGCGCCAGCTCCAGTACGCTTTTGACAAGCTCAGAGATCATTTTTGCAGGCAGTATGTTTTGAGTTTCATCTATTCAAGAGAAGGTAAAACACGATTAAATGCGCAGATATATTTGGGTGGAGATGGAGAAGATTCACAATGGGACACTCTGCCTTCTTTACCATTTCAGGTAATCTCGTTGACTTCCTTTCTGCTGAAGAGTTATTCCATAGTCTTCAGATGCTAAACAAGAAGAGTTTCTTTTGCCTTCTGTTTTATGCTTATTCTTTTTTCTTCCATAGAATTAGAATAATCGATATGCCTTTAGGTAAACAAAATATTTCCATAATTTTAATCCTAGAATGTAGCTATGTTATAAGTAAATTCTTAAGAATCTCGTCTGCACTTTTTAATCCATTATTTATCTTATTATATGTTATCAGTATGGCTTGAGTTTTACAGCTGTTGATTTCTTCAATGGTGGTAATTTATTTATCTATTTTAGTGTCACTGGGATTTTGATTGCAAACTCTTTTTTTTTTGCCTTTTATGCATCACAATGCAAACTGTATGCAATGTAATGTGTTTGTCATCATCATCTTTTACTAATTTTAAGCTTGTCTTATTATTGTAGGCATTATTTGCTAAGCTACAGCAGTTAGCAACTGTGGCTGGAGATGTGCTACTTGGAAAAGAGAAACTTCAAAAAATTTTGCTTGCAAGACTCACAGAGACTGTTCTAATGTGGTTGTCCGATGAGCAGGATTTCTGGGGTGTGTTTGAGGATAAATCTACACCACTTCAACCACTTGGATTGCAGCAGGTTCGATTTTTCTTCCATGATAGCCTTCTGTTTCTTCTTGCTTTTCTGTAACCTTTTCACTACACTTTTGAAAGATATCATTTTATCCTTTATTTAATTTTATCTTTACCATAAATTTGGAATCTTAGTAGTTTATTTGAGTGAAAATGGAAGCAAATTATTTGTGTTTTTGAGAAACAACTGCAACTCTGAACTCTACTACCTTGTGAACTCAAAGACATTACTCATTGTCAACTGTGTTTTTTATGTTCTGAATAATTCAGTAAGAGTGTTACTTTTGCAAAGTGTTGTTTTCGTTATGTTATCTTTAGAATTAGCCTTTAATCTGATCACCTTCCAACACTTTTTTGTTTTTTTTTCAATAGCTTTTGCTGTTATTCATTTACTGTAGCAGTGAGTAGTTTGTCCATGATACATGAGCTTCTGCCATTTTTTCTATTCAATGCCACATGGCATTTTTAGGTCGGTTCTTGGGATGATAAATTTTCTGTGGCAACTACTTGTTGATCTGTTAAGGTTTTTAATCTGTTTTGTTCTTAGAGTCTAGACCTCTTGCAATTGATTTTGCACTAAAGTTTATATGGCTATAATGTTGGCACTTTGTTTTGCAGTTAATTCTTGATATGCATTTCACTGTTGAAATAGCTCGATTTGCGGGGTACCCATCTCGGCATGTGCATCAGATTGCATCAGCCATTACTGCTCGTGCAATTAGAACCTTCACTGCCAGAGATGTTGAAAGGTACTCATCCATCCTATTTAGTCTGATTTTCAGGGTTCACCCTCACTTTCTTCTAGCAACTAAAATTGCCTTATTGTGTCAGTGCACTCCCGGTGGACGAATGGTTTGTCGAAACTGCAAAATCCGCAATAAACAAGCTTCTAATGGGAGCATCCGGTTCGGACACATCTGAAATCGACGATGAGCACATTATTCTACACGACGACATCATCTCAGATTCTGATGATACTGCTTCTTCCCTATCATCGGTAGAATCCTGTGAATCATTTGCTTCTGCAAGCATGGGAGAACTAGAGAGCCCTAATTTTACTGATCAAGAGAACTAACAAATCAGCATTCTGGTAGTCCAAACGCGGCTCTCATCCTATTCCCGGAGTCTGCTACTTGGTGGATATTTTTACTTATCGAGATTTTGAACTTGCAAATTCGGACACCGTTGCTTAGAAGTAGACAGTATTCTAGGATGTATGTTTACAGATTTTGCAGTATATTGTATGTTGTATGAATTGTTTAGTAAAAAAAAGGTTTCAGTATTCAAGATGTGGAATTCATTCCGCTTCCCGTTTTTGCTCTTATTGACACTCGAATCCTTGATCTGATGCGTCTTTAGTAGACCTCTCGAGATCGAGACCCGAATCGATTCACCTGACCCGAAACTCGAAATAAATTAAACTAAATTTGAGGCAAATTTTAGTTGAACCGATATGATTTCAAATTGATTTTCAACCGAACTGAAGACAACCCGAACCGACTTCACTTGAATCGAAGGCAACCTAAAGCGATTTCACCCGAATTGAAAGAACTAGAATTTATTTTACTCAAACCCGAATTGACCAAACAATTTGTTGTTGGATATATAATAA
This sequence comes from Hibiscus tridactylites, assembly GCA_958450335.1. Lineage (NCBI taxonomy): Eukaryota > Viridiplantae > Streptophyta > Magnoliopsida > Malvales > Malvaceae > Hibiscus > Hibiscus tridactylites. The sequence continues at coordinate 9,920,978 of OY288274.1, forward strand.
TAATAATAATAATAATAATAATAATATATGAGCTGTCATGTATGTCACTCGGAGTAGGAGGACACGAATCATTTACTGCGTTTATGCCCATCGGCTCTCGCTGTTTGGACAATCATGATCAAGCTTGAATGCCTCACTGTCTTTTGTTCGTTGGATTTCAAGGAGTGACTGAAATGTAACTTGAATGGCTCAGCACAATTACGAAGGATGGAAAAGATTAGGACCTACTGTTTGGGGTTGTTCTTTGGCAAATTTGGAAGCAAAAAAATTCTATTGTGTTTCAGGATAGTGAGGATGATCATGGACTTATTTTATATACATGTCTATGGTTGCAAGAGTCGATGGTGCGTGCTGCAGTTCAAACTATGGCGATCAGATGTTTGCATGGTGGATTTTTGAGACCTCCTGCGCGGTAGCCGCCGCCAATGCCGAGTTGGTACAAGGTCAATATGGATTGTGTGAGACAGGTTATTGATGGAACAACGATTTGTGGTAGTAGTATTTGCGATTCCTCATGACATTGGACGTTTGGCTTTACAAAATTTTTGGGTGCATGTTCAGTTGTGGATGCTAAGCTTTGGGGTGTGTTTACGGACATGTCTTGTGCATGGAATCTTCGTCTTCGAAATATTGTGGCTGAAACGGATAGTCTCGTTTTGCAAAGACGTATACTATAAGTACTAATATGAGATAAAAAAGGTAAGATACAAAAATGAGATACAGAATATATTTTAGGGATCAAATTGTGGATTAAACATTATATAGAAGTCACCATTTTATTTCATTATGGGTGTACCAGGGACGAAGCATAGGAAGGGTCGGGAGAGCTTGGAATTTAGAAAATTTATAATAAGTTCTTTAATTTTTTAGAAAATTTTATTAAAACATTAATATTTCTAATATTTTTAATTAAATCTTCAAAAATCTTGATTTGGCTCCTTAAAATTTTTATTTTTTTATCAAATTAAATTTTTACTTTAATGAATTAGGTCCTATAAATTTAAATATTAGATAAATTCGATATTATCTTTTAATTTTTAAATTCAAATACCAAATAAACACTTGTATTTTTTTAATATAATAAACAACTGTATTTTTTAAGTTCATTAATTTAACTCCTCCCAAAGTTCGATCTTACCATTGTCCCTAGGTGTTCCATTATCTAGTTTTACTAATGGAATGTTTTAATTATAATTTTAAATTTTATTATTATAGTATTTGTATAATTAAAGTATTTGGATATAATTTTTCAAATTATTGTGATAAAAACGTGGCTTAATAGGTAAAATATGTGCTCAAACTATGCTTTTTTTCCAGTTAGATGTTTAAATTTTTTTTTGAGCGAAATAGGTGTCTAACGTTCTATTTCGTGACCCATTTAAGGTTCTCCGTTAAAGGACACGTGTCATCTCTTGAAAATTCCAAAATTATATTAAAAATAAATAAAATTAATAAAACAAAATAAAAATATATCCGAAAAATTTTAAATATTCTCAAAATACTCTTAAAATCTCCAAACCCCTAAATTCAACCACTCCAGCCGACGTTGGCCGCGTTGCCAGCGACGAAATGAAGCGGCATCCCCTCGTCGAACAACCCACACGTCGTTTGTCGTCCGTCCTGCCACTGTTCGTCACGAATCGTTTGAAGGAACCATTCGACAATTTCGACATTCCACACGACGTTAGTCGATTTCCAACGACGAAGTAGTAAGAGAAATGGTAGTGATGGTCCAACGACCGATGTGGTGGGAGACGACGTGACAATCGACGGTAGAATTGACCCAAATAGGAATTTAAGTTTTGTGAGTTAGAAATTTTGGAATTTAAGGGTTATTTTGTGAAATCTAGAGAACTTAGAGATTTTTTGAAAATTAAGTAATTTTATTTATGTTTATTATAATTTTAGAATTTTCAGGAGATAACATGTGTACTTTAACGGTGATAATTAACGAAAAACCTCAAATGTGTCACGAAATGAAACGTTAGGCACTTATTTGACCCAAAAAATAATTTAAGTACCTAACTCAAAAAAAGTCATAATTTGACACCTATTTACCGGTTAACCCTTAAAAACGTCCCAAATTCGGTGGTCAAAAGCGCGGGAAAACATTGGGTATTGTGATGCTGAGGACTGAGAAATCAGAAGAAGAAAAAACCTAATTTTTGAGGCGCGGAGATAATTAGGATTAGGGTTTTGAATTGAGACGGGAACAAACAAAATGGAGGAAGATAGGGGAACAACAGGAAGCATAAACCTAAGCCAGAATGTTAAAGAAGAGACAGTAAATCTAAGTGGTCAGATCCATCATCTTCCATGCTGCATCAAATTGAATGGCCCTTGCTCTGTTTCTCAATACTTCAAACCCAAACTCAAAGGTAATCCCATTCTCTACATTTTTCTAAAAAAATTAAATGTTATTGGAAGGTAAAGATTGATTCTTTTTTTTTTTTGGGGGGGGGGGGGGGTTATGTTAAGTAGGGATGGAGATTGATGGGTTAGCAGTTGAGGAAGCACATTTTAGAGGAAGGAAGCTTCAAGGAACTACTATTTCTCTTCCAAATGGATATTCTGGTAGTTTTTTTTAATCTTTTTGGACTTTTGTACGTTTAATCTTGTTGCAAAGATGATGAGTTGCAGTTGTATGTTGGAAACATGGTTGATCTAAGGTTGTGACATTGGAGCTATATAATTTACAGGGAAGATATTATCTAAAGAAACAGTCAGCATGGTATTAACAGTATTAACAGATTCGATATAGTCCCATCCCATATACCGTTTCCTCTTGTTTTCTTCTTCATTGTCCATGTTAAATAATTTCATCTTTTTTTTTTTAGTTTTGCACAATTGAGTTCACAGTTCTTCCTGAAGAATTTTCATGCCTTTAACTAGCTAGGCTTCTCGTATCTAGGAGGCTTGTAGGATGTCAGTATACTGAAGTTAGAGTCAATTTAATTCTGTCATTTGTTTCTTTTGTTTGCTTTTATGTAAATTTGTAGGCGTGTTTCAATAGGTTTGTACTCGTTTTACTGTTCCCGGTTGCTCTTGCAGGCTATGTTCTTGCGAAGAAAACCACAGGCAAGAGGAAAGCTTGTGATACATCTGAAGGGAACTCAAACAATTGGGAAATGAAAGCCAAATTTGATAAATTAACATATTGGAATCATGATTGCCCTCCATCAAAAGATGATCCCTTCTTGCGTTCTTTTCATTGGTTTTCCGTTGCAGAAGCTGTAAGTTTCTCCATCGTATGTTGCCTAGACACGCATAAATATTCATCAATGCTGGTTATTTTGGCCCTAATTCTTGCTGTTACAGTCATTGGTTTATAGTCACTGACAAAGGAAATCCTATGTATTTTGTCTATAAGAAATAGTCTAGTCCTTTCAAAATCTTCTTGATTAAGTTGGCTGTGCTCTTGGATCGAGTTTGAGGTATTTATTTATGGATTACACCGCCCAAATGATATCATTGTAATAAATTTTGGTTATATTGACTAGGTTCTCATTTGGTTAGCAATACATGAATGCCCCACCTTACTCTGAGAATCATCTTTTGCAGCTGCACAAACCGGTAAAAGCTGAAGACTTGGCTGCGGTTGATGCTGCTCTGGGGAAAAACTAGTCGACCAATAGTTGAAGGCGTGGAGCATCTTCTGATATTCGACCGCTGCTTTTCTTTCTTGTACCGTTCATAGTGGAGAAAGAATTGATAGGCTGAGTGAAAACTTGGTGAATATCCGGTAATCTTCATGTATGATTTACTGTACTTCTCATTCGTAATTAAGTTTAGACTCATCAACATCAAGAATCTCTTTGGAGAAAGAGCCGCTAATTCAATGATAAAGCAATACTTTTCTCTTTCAATATGCTGTTCTGATACGAGTTTTCAAGTCATCTCGTCTTTGCAATGTTGTCTGTATAACGTATCAGCTTATCCGGTCCGGTCCAGGTTTGGCAACACTAAGAATTTATAACATGAAGATAAAGTTTCCATTTAACATACGATGTTTCATAAACATCAAACGGTAGCTCAACTGTTCAAGTGTGCAAGTTGAACATGATTGGTCCTTGTAGACCTGGCTTTACCCTTAACACATGAGAGTTCCTCATTTTCAAAACTTCATTCTCCAAGCTAAAGGTGGATGAAGGGATGAAGAGTGAAAACTGGTGTTAAGCTAGGGAATTCAGAGGCACATGAACTTGGTACAACACACAGTTTGCTTGTTTTGTTTGAATGCCAAGCATGGAATAAAAATCCGGATCAATTGGTTGGATCTGTCTAATTTGAGGACTATGTGAGAATCAAGCAACAGTCGACCAGAAGTACCTTTGTTGAGACGGAACTAGGGATGGACCAAAGGGCATGGCAGAGGGTAGTGAGGAAAAATATTTTATGAACCGACTATGAAAAAAAAAGTTTCCACAAACTCTTAGTTTTTAAGATTTAGAGGCTAGGATTTATGGTTTAAGATTAGAATTTTAGTGTATGTGGTTAGATTTTATAGTTTAAAGTTTAGAGGTTAGGGTTTAGAATTTAAATGTTAGGGTTTAACGCCAGTGGCAGAGCCACATATAGATTAGGGGGTTAATTGACCTCATTTTATTTGTTGTGGTATGAGATTTCTAAAGAGTTAAATGAGGTTTTCAAGGAGTTAGTATAAATTTTTTCATAGAAATATTAAAATTAACTTCACTTGATTCGTTTGGGTATGAGGTCAACAATATTTATGTTGTAGTAGTATGTGAATCCTCATACTCTACTCCGACCTCACTATATGAAAGTCCCGACTCCTCCACTGTTTAGGGTCCGTAAAAGAAATATGTGACAACTTTATAAGACCGTTTGTGGGAACAAAAAATTTCACTAGCAGTGCATTAAATAATTATCCTTATATTGAACTTAAACAATAATATATATTTTTGGTTTATTTGGTAGGAATGTAAGAGTGTGTTTGGTTCACGGAATAGAAGATTACCCTTGGGAATTGGATTCCTGAAATGTAATATTACATCAGATATTATTGGGAATGTTATATTACTTTATCTATGTGCATGTCTATCATGATTAGAACTTTATCAAAGGAGTTTGATTTTAGGGTAAAGTACACAGACAGTCACTAAACTATACCCGAAAAAACAAAATGGTAACCAACCTTTCAAAAATCACAAAATGGCAATTAAACTTTATGTTTTATAACAAAACGGTAACTAGACGTTAAATTCCGTTAAGTTTCTGTTAAAACTTTGGTATAATAACATATTTAGTCCTTCAACTTTATACAATCAATTAATTTAGTCCTAATTAGAAACAATTCACTAAATTTAGCTCTTTTTATTTAAGCATTCTTTCAAATTGGTCATTAAAGCAAAATTTCAAAGTATGGTACATGATAAATAATTACAATTAAATTCTTATAGGAACTCGAAAACTCGACTCGACTTGGCTCGAATCGAAAAAATTCAAATAAAGTTTGAGTTGTAAAATATGACGCGTCAACTCGAATAACTCAAAATTTTTTGACTCGACTCGATCAAACGCCCACCTCTATCTTAAGATATGACGTGTCAAGTTGAATAACTCGAAATATTCTTATATTTTAAATCATTTTTTCTTTTAATCGAATATTTTTTAAAATATAATATTTAATATTTTCATATTTAAATCACATCGAATATTTAATAACTACTTTAAATATTTGATTTAATTTAAAAATATTCGATTGAAAAGAAAAAATTGATTTAAAATATTCGAATATTTAATTAAATTTTTATAGGAACTCGAAAACTCGACTCGAATAAAAAAAATTCAAATAAAGTTTGAGTTGTAAAATATGATGCTTCAACTCGAATAACTCGAAAATTTTGTACTCAACTCGATCGAACGCTCACCTCTATCTTAAGATATGACGCGTCAACTCGAATATTCGAATATTTTAAATCATTTTTTCTTTTAAGTCACATTAAATATTTAATAAATACTTTAAATATTTGATTTAATTTAAAAATATTTGATTTAAAAGAAAAAATTAATTTAAAATATTTGAATATTTAAAGTAGTTATTAAATATTGGAATATTTAAAAGAAAAATATTTAATGTAGTTATTAAATATTCGAATATTTTAAATCTATTGTTTTTTAAATCGAATATTTAAAGAAGTTATTAAATATTCGATGTGATTTAAATATGAAAATATTAAATATTCTATTTAAAAAAATATTCAATTTAAAAGAAAAAATGATTTAAAATATTCGAATATTTCGAGTTATTCGAGTTGATGCGTCATATCTTAAGATAGAAGTGAGCGTTCGATCGAGTTGAGTCAAAAAAATTTCGAGTTATTCGAGTTGACGCATCATATTTTACAACTCAAACCATATTTGAAATTTTTTCGATTCGAATCGAGTCAAGTCGAGTTTTCGAGTTCCTATAAAAATTTAATTAATTATTCAAATATTTTAAATCAATACTTTTCTTTTAAATTGAATGTTTTTAAATTAAATTGAATATTTAAAGTAGTTATTAAATATTCAATGTGATTTAAATATGAAACATTAAATGCTCTATTTTAAAAATATTCGATTTAAAAGAAAAAAATAATTTAAAATATTCGAATATTTCGAGTTATTCGAGTTAACACGTTATATCTTAAGATAGAGGCGAGCGTTCGATCGAGTCGAGTCAAAAAATTTTGAGTTATTCAAGTTGACACGTCATATTTTACAACTCAAATTTTATTTGAAATTTTTTCGATTCGAGTCGAGTTTTCGAGTTCCTATAAAATTTAATTGTAATTATTTATCATGTTACCATACTTTGAAATTTTGCTTTAAGGGCCAAATTGAAAGAATGCATAAATAACGAGGGCTAAATTTAGTAAATTATTTCGAATTAGGACTAAATTTATTGATTGTATAAATATGAAGGACTAAATGTGTTATTATACCAAAGTTTTAACAGAAACTTAACGGAATTTAACGTCTAGTTACCGTTTTGTTATAAAACATAAAGTTTAATTGTCATTTTGTGATTTTGGAAAGGTTGGTTACCATTTTGTTTTTTCGGGTATAGTTTAGTGACCGTCTGTGTACTTTACCCTTGATTTTATTTATTATTAGGAATATTATCTCTATGAATTAGAGTTTAATGTATTATGTACTTCTTATGCCTATAAATAGATGATTCATTGAAGGCATTGCAGACAAGTCTATATTTGAGAATAATACAAATCTCCCTCTTTCTCTCATCTCTTTGTTCTTCTTATTTCTTATTCTTGTTCTTCTTTATTTTATTCACAACACGTTATCAGCACGAGTTCACTCAGAAGATTTTGGTTAAAGATCAAGTTTCACCTTCTCTTCAATTTGACGCGTAAACATGAATTTGGTGAGAATCATTGGTGTTTTTATAATCATTTTAAATATAAAGGAAGTATATTATGATTCATCGTTTCGTTTATATATTTCATGATTTAAGGTTTGATTTTTTTTGTGTTAGTATATTATGATTTTTTTTGTATAGTTATGATTGTATATATAATCGAATTTGGTATGATTATATGTTATCATTTGATTAAAACATATATATAATGTATTAGTTATTAGTAATGTTGACAGATAAATAAATAATTTTAAGTTTCATGCCTTTACCTATTTATTTATTTATGAAATGATTAGATTTGTTATAAAAATAACATACAATTATATCAAATGTCTATTTATTATTGACAATGCTAACATTTTCTTATGAAAAAGAAGTGATGTGTTTTTGGTTGTTTAATGATTGACGTTTATAGTTTGTAACTTAAAGTTTTGTTACATGATAACATATTAATTTATATTTGTGCATTATTAGAGATGCGATCATTAAGTAGTAATATTATTAATTTGTTTGATTTGATTTATATCTCATTTTATGCTTGGTTTATAATTAGGGATTTCAATTCGCAAAAATGGTCCAATTTCATACTTTAATTGATTAAGACAGATATAGATTTTAACAGATCTAGCCAAGCAAATTTTGAACATATTTATTTTTGTTGGTTAAATTATTATTTTTCTTGTTTCTTATAATTAAAGATCAAATTTTATTTATGTTATTCTATGGATAAAAGTTGGTATTTTTAACCGTGTTTTGAGTTTTACATGTATTTAAATGGCTTGGAAAGAGATGTGATATAAAAGGGACTATGAGAAGCTATCTCAGTCATATGCTATGTCTCCATTGTCCACGAGAGAAAAATCAATATCGGTAAATATTATTTTTATTATTTATATTATTATTTTAAAGTGCGATAAATCATGATGATTTTGAATTTACAAGAAGATTATTATAAAGTCTACATTTACTTGAAAGTAATATTTCTTCTTCGTCGAAAAACTTGAACATAGACTTCTCCCAATTTCAAGTTACGAAAATTTGTCTTGATCCAAAAAGTTTTATGGGAGGCATTCCCTGAAGTGAATGCAAAACATGTTGTTTATTTCATGTGATTATCAATGATGGGGCATTCCCTGAAGTAAATGCAAGCATGGTGATTATTCCATGCGATTATTAATGATGGGGCATTCCCTGAAGTGAATGCAAGCATGATGTTTATTCCATGCGATTATTGGAACTGTTTCATTCCCTGAAGTGAATGCAAACATGGTAAATCATTATTCAATTATAGACATAATTTCGATATAATCCAAGTATATTGGCTGGACATCCCGTTTTGCGAGGCTACTGGTCTCAAAGGAGGTTTTTAAATGACCTTGTGGACATGTTTAACAATGTCGCGTACGAAGATTAAATCTTTGTTCTCTGTGATAAGGATATTTGAAAAAAGTTTCAAAGGCCCACTGGCTCTACTCCATTCCCTGAAGTGAATGTGAGATTATATTGTGAAAGGAATAAAAAACCACATTAAAAGTTGTGGTCGTAGTCGAGGCTATGGATATACACATGAAAAATATAGTCGTTTTAAAAATACTTCTACCCGCTGGTAGCGAAGTTATAAGGATGACAAGAGTGATAAAGATCATTCTAAGGAAGTGAAATCCTTTTACCAATGTGATGTTATAAACCATTGGTTTCGTACTTGTCAAACGCCAAAGTATTATGGACTTTATCCATAATCATGAATGATAAATGAAATAAAATATAAACAAAATTTGTTTATGGCGAAAATAATTATGGCGTTATTGGTCCAACTCAATTGGATATTGTTAATTTTCTTATAACCCTTGAAGGGAATAATTTACCATTTATTTTATTTCTCTTATAATCTCTAACAGGAATAATTGGTTTTTTTTGTTTTTTTATGTTAATTCGTTTTATTTATTATTTATTTATGTTAGTTTGCTTTATGTTTATTTATTTCACATATTATTTATTTACGTTTTATGTTAATTTATTATTTGAAGAATATGATTACTTCCAGAATAAAATATGCCTAGAATTGTGGCTATTTATGCCTAGCAGATAATGCAAGTACTCATATTGTACTTAAACATAAGAAATATTTTTCCCATTTAAATGCAAGGGGAAAATATGAGTAGTATTTCTCAAAGTACTAAAATATCAATACTTCGGAAGAGCACTTGAAAGTTTATCTCTGATAGATAATCGACTTGATATGATGTGCTATATTTTATAATTTTCATTCCTCGAAGTGAATGATACAAAGTACATATTTTCATTACCTGAAGTAAATGAAACAAAGCACATTTTGAAAGGTGCACAATTATGCATTTCTCGATTAAAATGCAAGATAATAATGTGAGTACTATATCCGGAAGTACTAATATCACAAAAGGTTGAGCAAATATGTTATTGTCAAATGGAACTTTATTCCATATTCACATTGTGTTATACTCGTCAAAGTCATAAAGAGAGCAATATGAGTTCGCAAATTATCCCCTTAGAAATTATAGATAACATATGTTATCAATTGACATTTGAAATAAGCCAATATGGATATAAATTCTGGTAGCCAAAAAGTCAGTTGAAAGCTCTAGGAGAGCTATATATTGCTACCAAAAGATAATTTCAATTGAAAGCTCCGAAAGAGCTAAATATATTCCTATTTAAAGGAACAATTTTGATGGTCGTACTAGACATGTACGAGTAGGATTGAATTACATGTTATGGTAAACAAGAAGTTTACAAATTCAGAGATATACACACACATATATATAGTTGACATGATCGGTTAGACCAACCTGATCAATAATGGTGCAAAAATTATTGAGATTTACATGCACATGTATTAAAAGAACCTGTAGTTTTTGTGGTGCTTATTCTCAAAGGAATGGATTAAATTCCACTTATTAAAGAACGTGAAGTTCTTGTGTTGCTTAAAGGAATTGATTAAATTCCACTTACTAAAAGAACATGAAGTTCTTGTGTTGTTTGTTCTCAAAGGATATAGATGATCCCACTTACTAAAAGAATTATAACTTAAAGTTCTTATACTGAAGTTAAGACTGTATGTCTTGCATATCTGAACGAAATATGGGCACATATATCCACAAATGTGGAAAGTTTTATATGATTTTAGTAGATGCATCTACATTGTTTTATCGACTTACAACCAGAAGTTTGTGAGATTGATTCTAAAAAGATTCAGATTATGCAGTTAAACTATTCGTCTTGAAAAGCTAGTGGGTTTATATTTTAGGCTATATCAGTTGTTACAAAGCCTATTGATTATGAAAAATATAGTTTAGCAAAATTTTAATTGGATGCCTCCTATTTAATAGCTAAACTATGGGAACAAAAGAGTTATTATTTATATGGTGTTTCCATATAGCAACACTCACTACAACAAATTTGTTTATTAGTGACATCTAAAATGTTGTCACGAAAACTTACATTTACGTCATTATTTGTATTTTGTGACGTAAAACTTGATGTCACGACGTTCGTCACGCTAGGTGCGTCGCTAAATGTCTAGCGTAACGATGTACTTGTTTTCGTCACGTATTGCCAAGAATATAGTGACGTTAATGTATAACGTCACATTATAATTTATATTCAGTGACGACTATTTACGTCATCAAATGATATAAAATTCCGTCATTGATCATTCGTATCGTCACCAATAATACGAAGAATTCATTGTATAAGTGACGAAAAAAATATCGTCATGTTTTTAGTGACGTAATATACTGTCGCCTAATAGTAGTATGAATGACGATAATGTATAACGTCATTGTAGAATTTATGTTCGATGACACTAATTACGTCACCAAATTATATAAAATTTCGTTATTAATAGTTCTTATCGTCACGAACAATGCATTGACTTCAATTTATAGTGACGAAAAAAATGTCACATTTTTAGTTTCATTGTAACTGCCACATGTGCTTGAAACCGGATTGCATTTAAATTTAGATTTTTTAAATTTTAATTTTAGACTTTTATGTTATTAAAATAATTTCAAATTTTCTTATGTAAAAAGTAAATAAAAACATAATATTAAAAAATCAAACCTTTTAATATTTACAATAAAAATTAAAACATATATTTAAAATAATCGTCACTTATACTACAATTGGCTAACAATTATTACATCACTAAAAAACAAACCCTTAACTAAAAAACTTACTAATTCATTTTTTACAAATATCTATAAACTTAAATATTCAAAATAAATAGAAAATAATATGACAATAATATAACTTGTGGAATACTTTGTTGCAGGAATCTCAATCCAAACCTTGTGTCGGTTTTGACTCCGTTGATGATAAGTTCGTGCTACCTATTGAAACTGCAGAAATAATTAACATATTAATTACAACAATTAAATCAATAACAATTATCACTGTTGAATTATCCTAACATGTCTAAAACCATGAAAAGCAAGTAAGACATTAATAGGACTAAAATTAAAAATGTAAATAACAACTAACTGATATGGGCATACTTAACTACTATTCTTACACTTAAAAAGTAAGCAATTTCAGCCCCTAAAATGAGGTATATGATCTATAAAGTACAACTAGCAACAAAGAAATCAAATAAAAAACATGGTGATTGTTGTTTTGATATTTTTACCCCAACATGCTAACTGAACCGATTTGGACTATTAACAAGTTGTTCTCTTATTGTATTAATGTAATGCTCCAAGATACTATAGGAAAGTTGAGTGGCTTAAGAAGCTACTGATTCATACTTTAATCCTAGATTAATATCTTTGCTCATACCGAAGTATATAGACACTGTTGAAAAAATATGATGGAACAAATCATTCCAATTTTTTATTCTTGTAATAACATTCTTACTTCTCTTCCTCTCTAAAAGTTTTACAATTCTTCCACCTATTTCTAACAGACACAACAGAGCAGTACTTTTAAGGTAAACTAAGGTGTTAGCCAAATGTAAAGTAAGGTTCAATTAAGCTCAAGTATTCGAGTAAAACAGGGTTGAAAATTTTAGATCTACTATTCTGTGTTATTACCATAAACATCAACATAAACAAAGCAGATTTCATGACCATTTCTAGTCGTAATTCACGCTAGTGTTTGCTTCTGTCATTAACGATAAATCATAGCAGCTAAATGCTGCATTTAGTTTCATTACACATACCCTACCATTAAGTATAACCTAATGCAAGAGCTAAAAACATGACGAGCTATAATCAAATGCTAATTTATGATTTAAAAGCTGAGGTTAAGAACCTAGCATCACTTTGAAGTTAGGTTACCTCGACAAATGACTGCGAAATAATATTTTTTCATTAAAGGCTTCTACAACGTGAAGCTTCTCACCAACTGCACCAAAGAGTACATAAAAATTAGTACTAAAGGTAATTTATACCACTTGTCGATTAAACATCCAACAAAAGTAAAAAAAAATAAAGAAAGAAGGATAACCAAATGATCTAAGCAATTAAAAATTCATTAAGCTTCTGAAAAATTTACTGGTTCTCAAAAATCATTTTATAGTTGAGAATATAAATGAACAATAAAAAGTATCAAACATGGCACACAAACAACATTGTGATGCATGAAGATATACCAAGAACAATGACATATGTTGTCCATCTCTAACTTCTTCATCTGGCATATGGCTCAATTCAATCATTGATTGTCATGACCAACAACAGAAAGATAAGCACAAAATAAGACAAAATTAAGGGTGGAGGCAGCATTCATATGCTGAAAGCAAATCAAATAGAGAAGCACAGTGAAATATCATGTCTTTGCTGTTGGATGTGCAAGATCTAACTCATGTAGGATGGTATTTCCATCATTAGTAACAACAATACCTGGAAGAAACCAAAACCATACAACCTTTATGCTGTTTCAACAAGAGTGCATTTAAAGGGCAATAAAATGTTTTGTGAATTTTGAAAACAACTGCACAAAATGAGTAAAAAAGATTACCTTTAACAACATCAATGAATTTATTTTAACATGGATTGAGCATTGAACAGTAAACAACAAATAGAAATCATACTGATTCCTGAAGACCCAAAGCATGTTGAAGCCTACTCTCTAAATATATATAATCATATAAAGTCCTCATATCAAAATTCAGAAATAAAAATTGGGTTCACATTACTTTTAAAATTTATGCGGCTTATTCAACAATTTCATTTCAGATTAAAGCAAATCATATAAAAATAGTATTTTTTTTTTAAAATGATTACCTTTGATTTGAGATCTGTGATCTGTGATCCCACGCTTGAGTTCTTCCTCGGTCTCGCTGGCTTCCTCATAACACTTCTTGTACGTGCTGGTGTTGCAAGCAACTTACTCCACTTTGCAGGATAAGCACCATATCATTTCGGCGTTGCTGTCGCTCTCCGTCTCAAAATCTGATCGAACCACCCAGAGACACTAATGTCGCCGCATGTTTTTGCTCTATGGGAAAAAGCGTACTTTTACCATTGTACTGTTTTTAAAAAGTTTTAATCATACAAAATTATTACATAAATTTAAGGTTTAAAGTATAAGGCTTAGAGTATATGATTTAATGTTTATAAATAATTGTTTTAGGGTTAAGATTTAAGGTTTATAATTGAAAGTTTTAGGGTTTAAAATTTAGTCATTACTAAATTTTATTTTCAAAGGTTTTAGGTTTTAGGGTTAAGCATTAAAAAAATGTTACACGGATAAAACATCATATTTATGCCTTTTAAAATATGACAAATTAATTTGTCACAAATAAAATTTAGTGGTGATGAATTTGCAACCTCACTAACTAACATTAAATTGTCGTAATAATAATTCGTCACTAATACTTTTATTTTATTGGTGACAATTTAATAACGTCATCGTATTTTTTCTAAATGTCATTAAAATGTTTCCCACCAAATTATTTTAGGCGCCAAACATATGGTGACGAAAATCAATGACGTTCTTTAACATTGTCAAAAAAGTTATACCATTATTTATTAATTGTGACAAAAATAAAAAACGTCACATTTATAGTATTTTTTGTGACGTTATACGCAACGTCATATAAAAATTTTGTCATAAAATGATAAATTTGTTGTAGTGACTTATACGCATCAAGCCAACGAGTTATAATAAACTCTCCGTTATGATTGGTTTTTGGTCAGAAACCATATATTTCCCATTTTATGATTTTTGAATGTGCGATATGAATTGCTCCACCACAACATACAAAATAGGTAAATAAAAAGGGTTGAGAATATATATTAAGTACGAGTCTCCCATTTTATGATTTATGACATGATTTTTCTCAACATTAGGGGGAGATAATAATCAGCTGGATAGAGGAAAAGGAATTATCGTTATCTAGATCCTCGTATATGAACTAGAAGTTCATAAGATAATTCATGTTATTACATGTCAACTGTCAGACATATTTACTGACCCAATGAGAGTAATTAAGTCTCATATACCAGCTGAAATGCTCTAAGTTTAAATTACATGTTAGAGCGAGAGAATGTAAATCATGCCTGAAGCATGATAGTTGAAATGGTCCCAATGATCAAAATTCTCGTAAATAGAAAGTAATATGAGATGGTCATATATTGGAGGCGGGTGCTCCTGAAGAGACCCAAGACATAACAAATAATAAAACTCTATAAGAGTTTCAGGTACCTGAAATAAAGATTGAAATCTTGAAGAGATCTCGATGAGTTATGTCATTACGAGAATAGAACTAGAAAATTGAAAAGTTGTCGACAACGATTTTACAAACAATTTTACATAAAATACTTCTATAGAAGTAAAGAAAGAAATCGAGGATCTTGTATAAATCTATCCAGAAGTATAGATATTGAATTGGCCAATGTTGAAAGACGTTTTGAACTTCTAAAATAGAAGTATTTGGACCAGCAGTCCAAACACCTAAAGGTGTAATGCAAGTGAGGCACAAATAAGTAGTCGTAAATACGACTTGAACTATGATTTATGAAAAGTTTTAATTACTTCATGGTGGATGCAATTACTTTGGCAGTTTAGAAAATTTTACATGCGTCTAATTATTTGTGGATCCATATTTATCCTTGAAGGATCTAAAATGCTATAAGCATTTGGAAATTTTTGAGGAAATTTATTTAGACATGTCTTATGAATATTTTGGCGTATTTGGTATAATCGCCTTAGTGAATACTAATTGAGAAAATACTATAAGAATGATCAGATTTCCTTATGTATTTTATAAAGGAGTTTGGATCAAGATCCATTATGATAATTTTAGAACTCCTAAAGAGCTTCAAATTGGAAATTCATGAAGTACTTTCAATACAAGTACTTGAATCTTGACATCAAGTTTATCTCGACCTGAAGATCGAGCATTTTTATATATTTCTTTTGTCTATGAATAGACACAAGCTGAAAGAATCTTAAAGAAGATTCAATATGAATAGAACATATCTATTGAGTATCCCAATAGTTGTAAGATTGTTGAATGTGAATAAAGATAATTATATCTTTTCTTGGTCTTGAAGCACTATATATTAGTTGGTCAAGAAATATCTATGAATATACAAAGATCATTACATTTAGATCTTCAAACATTCGTTGATGCCTCCTCAAATGTCATAGAAATAATTGTTATGCACGAGGCAAGCCAAAAAAAAGTGTTTGGCTAAGACTATTGACCCAACATATCCAAAAGATATGTGGATTTACTTTTACAAGATATGATAAAAGCTATCTTGTGTGAAGATAACACAAGATGTATATCTTAGTTTGAAAGTGGATACATCATGGAACATATTACTCCAAAGTTTTCATCCCTCACGATCTTTAGAAAAATGATATTCAAGATTAAATTAAGAAGATTCAAAGAACTTCTGTGATGTTTGCATGAGGGGGAGTAAATACGCGTTGCACTCTTTTTCCCTTAACCGAGGTTTTTGTCCCAATGGGTTTTCCTGGTAAGGTTTTTAATGAGGCAACATGTTATGCGTATCAAAGATGTGTGTACTCTTTTTCCTTCACTAAAGAATTTTTTTCCCACTGGGTTTTTATCTTAGTAAGGTTTTAACGAGGCACATTATCTTCATAGACATCCAAGGGGGAGTGTTATGAATATTTATCTATGTGGATGTCTATCATGATTAGAACTTTATCAAAGGAGTTTGATTTTATTTATTATTAGGAATATTATCTCTATGAATTAGAGTTTAATGTATTATGTACTTCTTATGCCTATAAATAGATGATTCATTGAAGGCATTGTAGACAAGTCTATATTTGAGAATAATACAAATCTCCCTCTTTCTCTCATCTCTTTGTTCTTCTTGTTCTTATTCTTGTTCTTCTTTATTTTATTCACAACAATATTTGGTTTATTTGGTAGGAATGTAAGATTACATTGTTTGTTTGAGGGAATATAAGATTATTTAGAAGTAAAATTTACTATATTATTCTTGTGATATTTTTTTAACAAGTTAAACTTTCAATATTAATTTAAAAATATTAGCTTGAATAAGCAAACAATTATACTTAACACATTACTAATATAATAGTATAAATAATATGAAATATATATTTTTATTAATATTAAAATTTGCATAATTAAATTTAAATAAATAAATATTTAATGGGTAACAACATTTAAAAATTAAACTAATATAAAATAATTTTTAAATAAATACACTCCCCAAATATTAAAGCATGATTGAAATAATAAAATGAACAATAAATTTGCATAAAGTAAAAAAATAGAATATGATAATCTATCATGAAACACTAAGTTGCGAGAATTTCTACGAAAATAGAACATAAAACTAATAAACTAGAAGGTCCTCCTTGTAAAATGCTATGTGTCTATGTTATTTTTTTGCCAAAATTTTATAAAAAATTTACAGAATATTTAAACATTTTATCAAAAAATTTCATAGCCACGATTCTTTTCTTTTATTTGAATATTAAAATACTTTTTAAATACGTGTAAGACCATTTAAATATTAAACTAATATAAAATAAAATTATTTAATAAATTTACGTCATTTAAATATGCTACAAAAGATTAAAATTAAGAAAACTCATTACTTCAAAGAGCAATTTTGTCCAAAGTGCCAGGAATTGACAAATACCTAAGGGAAATGTGAGAATCACATTCTCAGAATATTAACAATAAAGCGCTACTGTTGGTAATAATCTTTTTCGTGTTGGTGGGAATGATGACAAACCAAATATGAAAATAAGATTAAAAAAATCATTTCCCCTGGTAATAATCTTTTCCGCGAACCAAACGCCCATTTAAGGGAAGGAAAGGGTGCTCTTAGTAAGTCTAGAACCAATGACCTACGAGAATATGAGGAAACAAAAATGAACAGCTTGGCCAACTGGCCGAATGTGCTTGCTCAAATAATAATAATAATAATAATAATAATAATAATTTATTTAAATTCTAAACTATTATTCTTTAAGTTTATTATAATATAATATAAAATTAATAAATAATATTTAGATTAAATTATGAAATTAATTTTATTTATTTCATGAAAATATAAATTATAAAAGAATATTAGATACAATCACTTTACTAATAGACTTTTTAACCATTCTATTAAATATAAATGATTAAATTTATTGAATTATTTCGAATTAAGACCAAATTAATAAAATGTATAGATTTTAGGTCTACAACTATAATTAGACCAAGTCACGTTAATTTTTTCCGATTTTAACTAAATTGTATTTTTCTTAAATAACCAATTGCAAATAAAGACATAATTAAAAGACCTAAGGTGTATTTTACCCTTACGACATGCCATGTGCTTGTGTCGCAACACATCTTGTTGTATACTTTGTTCGGCTCATTTCATTTTTCATGCTTTGGACTTGAGTTTCTTCAAGATATCTCTTTCTCCATGTGCAGCAAAATACGACCGTATCATATTTTAGGATCTGTTTGTTTTACTTTAATTAATTTTTTTGAAAATATTTTCATAATTTTTAGTTATTTAATTTATAGAAAATGAAAAAGTCAAAGGAAACTCAACTACTATTAATAGAAAACAGACCTTGTTTCAGTGTAAAATGATTTACCCATTAATTTTCGGTAAGTTGCTTTCCTTCCTCCCATTCTCTCTACAAATACTAACCTAAACCCTAATCCCTAAATACTATCATAAAAACTAAAAACTAAATCTTAAATCCTAAACACAAAGCACTAATTGTTAAACCCTAAACATTAACAAAACTCTAACCCTAAACACAAACCCATAAACCTTAAATATTAACATAAGCACTAAACACTAATACATATCCTAAACCCTAAATACTAATGTAAACATTAAACACTAACAATAAACCCTAAATATTAAACAATAGCATAAATCTTAACCCTAAATGAGAGCTTAAACCCTAAACCCTAAACAATAACATAAATTCTAAACACTAAACTCTAAACCGTAACATAACCCTAAACCATAAACACAAAACCCTAAATGATATATCCTAAACATAAGCCTTAAAATAAAACCCTAAATACTAATCCCTAAATGCTACCTTGAACCCTAAATACTAATCTAAACCATAAACCATAAATGCTATCCAAAATCCTAATCCCTAACCTAAACCTTAAACCATGTTTTTGATGTGAGCACGTTTATGCCACCAACGATACAACTTCAAACTTTCAGGGAAGTTTGCTTTTTCATTTGTTACATACTGATGTGTAACATTTCTTATACTTATATTATTTATATCAGTGTGTTTACTATGTATATAGTATGTTTGGTGTGTTTTGAATAAGTTTGATATAACTTATAATGTGTTTATATTTGTTTATGTGTGTTTGCTTTGTTTTCATGTAGGTACTTAGGAGGACATTAGCTCAGGAGTGTGTAGCTAGCTCAACTCTAGCTCAAGTGAGTGTAGGCAGCTCAATTCCACCTCAAGTGAGTGTAGGCAGCTCAACTCCAGCTCACCAGAGTGTATGCAGCTCATCTTCAGTTTAGGAGAGTGTAACCAGCTCATCTCCAGCTCAAGGCAACTCAGTTCAGCTCCTGACACTTTCAGTTAGCTTATTTCAGCTCAACTTTAGCTCCACTAGCTCAACTTCAGCTGACAAGTCCAGAAGTAGCTGAAAAGCGTCTTGCATATCGGGGAGTGTGCTAGTGCACATGTGGTAGCCTAGGTGGCATCTGGTCATCTCCAGCACCCACGTGGTAGCTTGACACATGTGTGTGAATGTGCAGCTGAATCAGCCCGTTTTCTCCTTCATTATGCGCCATTTGCAAGAAAGGATAAGCTCGAGTGGTTATGTTTGAATTTCAAACATAAAAATCACATGTTAAATGTGATTTTCATGTGTTTTGGGCGCCTAAACTTGTGGCTGCCAATTGAGTCCGCCCAAAAGGAGTTATTTCCATTCAAATTCAATTTTTAAACTCCTTTTAATATCAGCCACACAACTTAAACGAATTTGGCAGCCCTTGTATCTATATATATGTGTTTAAACAATGTAATTTGGTTAGACCGTTTTATGAGTCAAATATATTGTGAGAATTTTCTCTCAAAGTTGGTTCTTTTTAGAACTTTTTCCTTGATACTTCGGGTTCTCAATTGATAGATAATTGAAGGGTCCAAGTGCTTTGTTCGAACAAATTCAAGATAAGGTTCGAGTTCGTTCAACAGATTGTTCGAGTTCTTCCTTGGAGTTTGTTCATCTTTCGACATTGTAGAACAGATTCGATCCGGGTTTGCATAATAGATTATGCAAGTTCTTTCGAGTTCTTCGTGTCAAGTCCAAGAACGTTGTTGCCATTGTTGAATGCTTGAAGATATCATCTTCAACCTTTCACCTGGTCCTTAAATTATTTCGGCAACTTTTTTCTTTTCCCATTTCTGATTTTTCTTTCATTTTTTTCTTCTTCTTTTTATTTTTTATTTTTGACATCTAAATGCAAAACCTTGTTTGTTTCTGTTGCAGAGAAATACTTGCTATTTTCCTAGATCCGTGAATGAACGAGGAATGTTGTTTTCACCATCAACACCCTTGTATCATAAACCATAAACACTAATTGAAACTATAAACCTTAAACCTTAAATACTAATCCCTAAATGCTACATTGAACCCTAAATATTAATCTAAACCATAAATCATAAATGCTATCATAAATCTTAAACCTTAAACCATGTTTTGGTTGAAACTTGTTTTTAGCATTATCGATTCTTGTTTGTGGACTGTTCATGAAATTTTTAGGAAACTCTACCAAACAGTGTAAAATGAATTGTACAATATCATCCACACACCGAAAAATGATTTCTGCAATTAGTTTTCCAAAAACTGTAGTTCATTTTTCTGGAAACAATTTTCAATGAAACAAACAAACCTTTACTTACGAAATAAACACCAGATAAGTTCTTAATAAGGAAGTTATTCTAAAAGGGTAAAATACAGTGGTATTAACTGAATTTTTAAAAAGTTTCTTTTATACTCGAACTTTTAAAACTTTTAATTCACTTTTATTATATTATTGTCTTTAAAAAATATTGATGTGACACATTAAAGTTTTTTTCTATTAAAATAAACCTTAACTTTTCTAAATATGTAGTCATTGTAAAGGTCAAAATTCTGATAAACGAAACGATCGTTGGTCCAACGATGAGAAAGATCATTTTGATCAAAAAATTAATATAGTTTAATTTCAAATTGATATGATAATTAGTAGTGAAGTATCAGAAACTTTTAGCCTTTTTGTTTCTATTAGATTGTTGCCTCATTTCTTCATTGTTTTTGTTGGTATTTAGTGATTTTTCTTATCAAAAAAATCTTCAACTACTTAATTTCTTCTCTTTCTTTCCTTTGATTCAAACTCATTCGCAAGACCTTCCAATCTACTCAAATCTCAATCAAAATAAGCTAATTTTTTTTATCTATCACTGCCAACTATTAGATCAACATGAAACTAAACTATGTTAATTTTTCACTCAATATACAAATAAATGCCTAAACTATATCTCTTATTAATTTTAGGTGTCTAAGTTTTTTTTGGTAAAAACAGGTGTCTAATGTTTATATTGTTACAATTTTAGGTGTCAGGTTGTTAAAGGCTGTTTTAAAAAAATGTTATTTAAAAAAATTTATTATTTTTTTTAAAATTTCTAAATTTCTCAAAATTTACAAAACATTCCTCAAATCCCTAAAATATCTCAAACCCCCAATTCACCACCACTTCTACCACCGATCGTCGCTCTTGAGTACATCCCTTTGATTGTCGAGTCTAACCGATCATTTTCCCAACATGAAATCACCAAAAAACAACGAACGACGTATAAACCGAACAAAATAATCGATGAATTACCTTGACCAATTGTCATTATCATCTCGAATGCATCAATTGGATTGTATTTATTCTTAAACAAATTAAAGGTTGGAAATTGGAATCGATGCTTTATTTTATCCGCCTCTCTAAATTAGTCAACCATATTTATTTAATTGATGAATGATTAATTAATCTAATCCGTGCAAAAGATGCATCTATTGGCACTTTATGCCTTTAATGATCTTCTTTCTTTGGAGAATTTATTGGCTAATATTCTTCCTTGGCCTAAAAAATGTTATTAACATTATGGAAGACAGCAAAATTATGAATATGAGATCATTCCACTAATTAGTTTGCTAAATTTGGCTGACCAAAGTCATAAAACACCACTGCTTTTATTAATTAGATTTAAGAGTTTTTGATACATTTTTTTTGAATAGTTCTTGATACATTTTCTTAATTTACAAGTTTTTATGGGATTAACTAATGCTATATTTTTCCTTTTAAGTTATATATATATATATATATATATGGCTTAAGAATGTAAGAAGTTCTTGAATTTTTCAACAAAAAAAAATTAAGTCACTGATTTTTTGCATTCAATTAAGCACTTGAACTAATAAATTTAATCAATTAAGTCATTTGATCAATTTTAACCATTAAATCTTGACGATTTTTTCTCTTTATATATTACTGCCATATGATACACTACAATTCTATCATATGACATTTAAAAAAATTAAAATATTTTTTATAAAAAAATTTGAAAATGTCAAGTGACAACACTGTGATGTGACATGGTGCACCAACTAATAAAAAATCTATTAGATTCAACAATTAATGTTGATCAAAGGGCATAATTGATTTAATTTATTAGTTCAAAAATTTAATTGGATGCAAAAAAGTTTCGCAAACTTTTCCCCCTAAAATTCAATTACTTCTTAAATTCATAAACCTATACATTATTATCTGGCATTCTAACAATAAATTTTATTACATGTATATTTGTCATTTTGTTGACATGCTTATAACCTCTAAAAATTTCATTTAACAATGTGCAAGATAGAATTTCATGAAGCTAATGTTGAGTTGGAAGCTCATAATTCACATATATGAATAAACAAATATTATTGCCCTATCAAAAACTATCCAAAATGGCAAGTAATCAATCATCATCACTTAGTAATTTGGTTAATGCATCTTAATCATTATCTTATTTATGTGGGATTGAATTAATTAAACATGTTTGCCATGTCCATATTGAGATTATATATATAGACCATCATTAAATTTCCAATAATGACTTTGATCAACATAGGAAACATAGAAACATAATCACATTTTGGATGGACCCCCGACCTAAACCATTGTTTAAATTCAGAAAGGATTATTTTTCATTAGAATAAAACTCTTAATAATTCCTTTAATCATGAGCTTTTTTTCTTCAACAAAAGTGTTCACATGAAATTATTTTTCCAGTGGACTCCTTGAGAAACAAATAAGCCAATTTACGCTTTAGCAAGAGCAACCTTGTTAGGTGTAAACCACAATGGTTGGGAGACAGTAACAAAGCCAAGATCGAATGTCAGGAGAGGTTAAATTACTTAATTTTTAAAACATAAGAATATATTAAGTATTTAAACTCAAAATTTAAGGATAATTTCTAGTTTATATAATATTTAAATTTATAAGGACTTGAATTATCATTAGACAAAAAAAAGAGACTAAATTAAAATTTAAGAGATTTTAATAAACAATATTCAAAAAACATGATTTTTAATATGAATTTTTAAAATTTTGAAAGGACCAAATTAATATTTTTAGAAAATTAGACATCTTATTATGAAATTTTTTAAAATTTTGGGAGGGCCAAGGTCCCCTTGAACCTGGCCTAATGTTGTTAGAAAATAAGCGTTAATCCAAGAAAAAAATAATAAAATAGAATAATATTATTTAACGAACAATACAAAAATAAGAACAATACAACAATATAAGAATAGAACCGATTTGGAACCAAAAGAAACGTGTTGAGGCCTGCACGAACGCAGTTTCCTTAAGACAGATTTTCGGCCACTCCTATGGTGCTCGAGTTCATTGGTCGTCTGTCTCCCAGGATACAACAACATAAGATCAACCACAGTTGCACTATTGTGGAGATCACGAACTGACCCTTGCCTTCGCCTATCACCGAAAACCACTTGTAAAATCCACAGAGTAAAACAATGAAAATTTTCTGTGGTTTTGAGTTGTGTAAAACTTAGAATGTTTACTCCCTATTTATAGGAGTGTCATGAGGGTATAAGTGGAAATTTTAACCTAATGGAGCATTCAATATTGAGAATCAATTGATTCTCCTATAAAGCAATTTCCAAAATTATTATCTGAATTAAAGGTAACTTCTAATATTTATCCTTTTAATTCCAAGATAAAATTTGTCAAATTTATGCTTTTATTTGAGGAAAATTCATTTTAAATTTGGGTTAAAATATCTGCAAGCCCACGAAGGACCAGACCGGTTCAGACATTTGTGTTACCCACGTCGTGCACGTCTGCACATTTACGAACCAACAATTGGTTCCACATTTTCCTCAACAACATTTGAATCAATTTCTTATTCAAAGCTCCAAAATTATCAAAATTTTCCAACAATCCCCCACATGAATGAAATTGATTTAATCAAAAACATTTTGACTCGATGTGGTGATAGATTCTACGATCGATAGCTGCATAGGATAGGTAGGTGTCCACCCTTGAACCTTCCCTTGTGAAAGTATATTTACTTTACTAGATGACCAGTAGACGTAATGTCCTTGAACTATTCTGCCGTTTGTGTAAACGATGATATACTTCACACAACTACCTCTCTGACAAGAGTATTAGTTCTCATGGGTATGTCCATATGGCCGTGGACATCGCCTGGTTCTGCAAGAGTTTGAAAGAACTATGCCCAAATAGTCTCATTGAAGTGGCCCCACTTCACTCTCACATAGGTGACTTATGTTGCTTGACTCACAAAAGCACACAATGGTCATTAAAAGCATTGCTTAGCCTAAACCACTTTGATCACCGTTTACATCATAGGAATGGACTTGGGGATAAGAGCCCCTACAGTGACCGCACAGGTCTATGCAATTAGGTTGTCCCTTTGAACCTAGATCTTGGGATCTCCAGTCAACTAGGTAGGGTTTTCCTTCACATAGCACCTTAAATTTACATGGGCTTTAGTCTCATTCCTTTAGATGTTTTCTCAACTTGATCTCAATTTAACCCTTTGGTTAATGGATTCACAACGTTATTCTTTGATTTCAAAAAATCAATAGAGATAATTTCATTTGAGATCAGTTGTCTAACGGTATTATGTCGACAACGCATATGTCTCGACTTACCATTATACACAAAGCTCTATGTCCTACCTATTGTGGGCATTGGCTTTGGTCGTTCAGGAATATCCTCCAAAAAATTTCTAAAGTCATTCGACTTCTTTTCTAGACTTGTCTAGAACTTCAAAATCAGATTCTATTATGGATTTGATTATAACCATTTTAATTGAGGATTTTCATGACACAGTTCCTCTTCCCAAAGTGAAGACATATCCACTTATGCCTTTGATATCTTGAATATCAGATATCCAATCGCATCGGAGTATCCTTCTAAATAGAAGAATCTCTGGAATAATGCAATTCATAATCTCGAGTATATCTAAGATATCTCAATGCCCTCACAATTGCTTTCTAGTGATTTTCACTTGAATTGCTTGTGAATCTACTTGAACTGCTCATAGTAGAAACAATACCTGGTCTATTGAATCTACTTGGTCAACACTTTGGTCTTTGTTCTTGGACAAAAGTTGGCATGTATTTATTGGAGTTCTGGCTATGCCGGAAACATCCTTGTCAAACTTCTCTTGTCCGCGTAGTGTGACTACGTCAATATGAGACCTTCAAGTGATCGTTTGATTTGGATGCCCAAACTCAAATATGTTAATCTCATATTTTTCATGTCAATCTTGAATTTGACAAGTCTTTGGTACGTTTACCATTTTATTGTTGCTTCCAACAATGAATATGTTATTAACATACAAACATAGAATAATATATCCAATGTTAGTAGTTTTGACATATACACATTTGTCACACTCATTTATCTTGAAGTCGTTTGTCATCATGACATTATCGAACTTCTCATGTCTTTACTTTGGTGCTTGTTTAAGTCTATACAAGAACTTCACCAACCTAGATACTTTTCTCTCTTGACTTGAAACTACATAACCCTCAGGTTGTTCCATGTATATTTCTTCATCAAGATCTTCATTTAGAAAAGCTCTTTTAACATATATTCGATGTACGCCTAGATTTCGCAAAGCGACAATTGTAAGTATCATACTTATGGAGGTTATCCTTGATACATGAGATTATGTATCGAAATAGTCAAGGCATTCGGTAACCTTTTATTACCAATCTGGCCTTATACTTATCAATTGTTCCATCTACTTTCATTTTCCGTTTGAAAATTCATTCAAAACTTAGCGGTTTAATTTACAGAGAAAGATCCACTAGTTTCCACGTATGGTTTTGCATGATGGAATCAATTTCACTCTTAATGACATCCTTTCATAAGATGCCTTCAGATGAATGTATAACATCATTATACGTTTGAGATTCAACCTCTAACATAGAGTTTAGAAAAATGATCCAAAGAATTTTTCTACCCTTGCTCATTTACTTCTTTGCGGCTCTATTTCAAGCTCAAACCCTTGTTGACCATTTGAGTCATCTTTATCGATAATCTCCGAAGTTCGTTTCATTGAACTTTGACCAACTTCCCTAGCTTTACAAGGGAATGCATCTTCTATTATCGTATGCTTGTGAATCTCAGGGTTCTTCGATTCATACACAAGAAATCGATATACATTGCTATGTTCTATATAGCCAATAAAAATACAATCCACAATTTTTAGGGATTTATTCTCAGTTGCTTTAGTAATGGGTCATTACTTTTGCAAGACACCCCCACATTTTCAAGTAGTTGTAGGAAGGTTTAATTACCTTTCATAACTTATATGGTGTCTAGTCTCTTTAATTACGGGGAATCTTGTTTAAAAGGTAATTAGCTTATAGAACAACTTCCCCCACATGATAGGCACATTATAGTACCAATGTTACTCATATAGAGCTTCTCCCCATCTTAAACCTTTAATTAAGTTTGGGATTCAACATCATGCTCATAGAGAACAATTTTCACTATAGCTTCATCTTTACATTATTTTTGTGCTATCATCAATGAAGGTAATAAACATATTCCTTCAACCAATATGTTGTCATATCAATTGTTATGGCAATAACATTGCCCTCGTTTGAAAGTCTATAGTCCGAATACTTGTTCCCATATTATGGCAATTGAAGCATTTTTTCATAAAACTTTGCTTCTTGAATACACCGTCTAATTTACGGTTTGAAGTCGTTTTTTTTTTACTTTCACTACGTTTGTCGTGATAATATTTGTCTTAGCAATATTTTCCTTAGTAACATTTGAAAGTGATAACAATATTTACCTTATCCTCTCTAATAATAGGAGGATCATCCTTCAGATATTTAACTAGGTTTATTACGATCAATTATGCAACATCTTTTGTTGCCATGTATGAAATTATTTTCAATAAATTTCACTGATTTTTCCATTGTGTCATGTAGACACAATCCAGAACCAAAAATTATGAATCTGTTAAACGTTAGGAATTTAGTCAAAGACTAAAACCAGAAACAGAAACATAATTTCTAACTTTTGTTAGACGACGAAGATTCAGTAAACTAAACCCCAAACAAAAGTTCACACGGTATTAATAGAAAGAACAATAATAAACAATGCACCAGGTAGGTAACTTATGAAAGAGAGGTGGTGCACTAGGCACGCTTAAATACCAAGTCTCTCAAAGAACCAATCCTAGACATGCATTTTTAAATTTTCTTTCAATCACCGTTTTTGGATTTTATTCTTGAAATCATTCCAAGCATAGATGATCAATCGGAATCACTACCTTTGATTCACAACAATTTAGAATCTTCCATTTATGGTCCAACGACCCTTTTGATTCTTTAGCCATTTTTAAACATTGTGCACTTCATACCATGCATCAGAATAGGCTTTAAGAATTTAATTTTGACATAGAGAATCAAGTTCTTCTATGCTTTGATTCGAGACCTCAATCAGAATCAGCGCTCTAAATTTGGTAACCAATGTTACTTTCCGAAATAAATTCACCAATTTATTTCCAAAATAAAATCATACTTGATAATAAATTTGAGTTATTTTTTTTCAAAATAAATTCACCAATTTATTTCAAGGTTGAATCATTCTAGATTCTCACGAAATTAAATCCAACGATTTATTTCCCTTAACAAGTTAGAATCAACACATGATTCTAGTACAGAAAATAAATTTAATAATTTATTTCCTTTTACACAAATTTAATCATATTTGATTTTTACGAAAATAAATTCGATGATTTATATTTCTTAACAAGTTAGAATCAACGCATGATTCTAGCATAGAAATAAATTTAATGATTTATTTCCTTTTACAAAAATTGAATCATACTTGATTCTTACGGAAATAAATTCAATGATTTATTTTCCTTACAACGTTAGAATCATACAAGATTCTCTTGAAAATAAATCCAATGATTTATCTTCCTTTTCCAAAATTAGAATCAACACAAGATTCTAACGAAGAAATAAATTCATTGATTTATTTCTCATATATCTTTTGTTAAATATTGGGATTAGTAGCACTAAAACCCAAACCAAAGATATCAAGGCAAAAAAATCAAAGGAAGTGATCCTTTAATTTTTTTTATTCTTGTTTTAAAAAGATCACGTAAATCCGTTAAAACGGCAGAAATTAATTTCTGAAACGAATTATTTACGAGATTTTTGTTTCCAAAACAAATCAAGATTTCGTCTGAATATCCTGTTCGTCTCTATAAAATTTCTCAAAAAAAAATTATTAGTACAAAAATAAATAATCCACAGTATTTCCATAAATGACATAATATATCCTTTATTCATGTCATATTTACTATTTAATATTAAAGCCAAAATTGTAAGGTAATAAAATGATAAATAATATCTTGATTTAAGGCGTTAACATCACCATAAAAATATCATAATGATATTTTGACCAAACTTTATTAAGGAAAGTTAAAAATTACCTTAATACCATAATAAAAGTACCATGAATATTACCATAATGATGTAAAAAAAATTATATAAGGATTACCTTTAATAATACAATAATCACTTTGATTCTCACTAACCGAACAAGGCAACCTTTTTTTTTAATTACATTTTTTCTTCTTCTTCATATTTAAGGCCAAAATAAAATTAGGTAATAATATCATAATCATATTTGCAACATAATAATGATTTTAATATTGCCATAAAATATGCACACATGATTAATAAGGTAATATACCATATATTTAAAGATTTAAAATTACCTTATACCAAAACATCTTTCCAATAAAACATGCACAATGAGTTGTTCGTCATTGTACCACATGATTAGAGTTAGCAGTAGCTCAATCTTCTCACCTCATTAACGCAAATTTGGTCATGCTTTTAAGCATAATGTTCGTCTTGGATTCAAACTTTAGAAGAATCTGTCTTAAGATTGTTAGAAAATAAGCGTTAGTCCAAGAAAAAAATAATAAAATAGAATAATATTATTTAACGAACAATACAAAAATAAGAACAATACAACAATATAAGAATAGAACCGATTTGGAACCAAAAGAAACATGTTGAGGCCTGCACGAACGCAGTTTCCTTAAGACAGATTTTCGGCCACTCCTATGGTGCTCGAGTTCATTGGTCGTCTGTCTCCCATGATACAACAACATAAGATCAACCACAGTTGCACTACTGTGGAGATCACGAACTGACCCTTGCCTTCGCCTATCACCGAAAACCACTTGTAAAATCCACAGAGTAAAACAATGAAAATTTTCTGTGGTTTTGAGTTGTGTAAAACTTAGAATGTTTACTCCCTATTTATAGGAGTGTCATGAGGGTATAAGTGGAAATTTTGACCTAATGGAGCATTCAATATTGAGAATCAATTGATTCTCCTATAAAGCAATTTCCAAAATTATTATTTGAATTAAAGGTAACTTCTAATATTTATCCTTTTAATTCCAAGATAAAATTTGTCAAATTTATGCTTTTATTTGAGGAAAATTCATTTTAAATTTGGGTTAAAATATCTGCAAGCCCACGAAGTACCAGACCGGTTCAGACATTTGTGTTACCCACGTCGTGCACGTCTGCACATTTACGAACCAACAATTGGTTCCACATTTTCCTCAACAACATTTGAATCAATTTCTTATTCCACATTTTCCTCAACAACATTTACGGACCAAATTAATATTTTTAGAAATTAGACATCTTATTATGAAATTTTTTAAAATTTTGGGAGGGCCAAGGTCCCCTTGAACCTGGCCTAATGTCACGCCCCACCATTGAGCATCAAGGCCAACCATGACCAAATAAGGGGCCTTGGGCGTTTTAAGGTCAAGCTTGCCCAAAGGAAGGATCTAGAATGGCCTAGATCGGCCTACAATGATCCTTAAACGTTCCCACCATGTTCTAGGAGGTTCCAAGATGTTCCACACTCATCTAGGATCAGCCGGGAAAACCTAGAAGACTCCGGAGGGCTCGGGACAACTCAGGACTAGTCAGGACATCTCCGGAACATTCTAGAATGCTTTAGATAATTATAGATTAATGTAGAGATCTCTAGAAGCCTTTAAAATAATTGTAGATATATAGAGAATCGTGTGGAGTTCTCTAGAATAATATAGGTCATGTAGATATTTTTGGAGGCGATATATTAGTCGTATGATCAAGATGATCTCCACCGTCCATTGAGGAGGTGGGAGCCTATAAATAAGCTAGCCATGGTCATTTGTAATCAATCCCATACTCCCATAAAATCTCAAATTCTTTTTTTTTAATTTCTAATATTAAATTAATTGGGAAATGACTCAAATTCTTTTTTTAAAAAATATATTATAATAGTATTTTCCCAAAATATTTAAAGAAAACAACTTATTTCACTATTCAAGGATCATATATAAAATTATTGAATTTATCGTATTTTTTTAGAAGTCAAAGAGAAACTTTATCATTTTATTAACCGGAATTCTTATAATTTTAAGGGCTAAAAGGGCAGCTTTATCAAATTAAGGGGGTAAAGAACAAAATTTTCATTTTATTAATTGAAAACATTACAAATTTAAGGATCAAATGTACAATTTTACCAATATAGGGGCTGCCTTGATTACTTCACCAATCTAAATACATTTTAATAAATGTATTATTTATATAAAAGTATTTTCTTATACCTATATTTTACTTTAAAACAATATCATGTAAGAAAGAAATTCAAATAAGGTGAGAAAGAAGATCCATCTAAATATTAGACGAACAATATTAAATTAACCTTAAACTCAAATTCAAGAAAATAAAATGTAATATATTGATTTATATCTTTTAATTAAGAGAACTAGACAACAAGCAAAAAGTGGACCTGTAACAGCTATAGCATGCCATTAGCCTAAACATAAAAGTGGAAATTGAAAATTAAAAAAAAAACAATACAACCATCAAACTTTAATCCCAATGTCATGGAATACTACAAAAAAACTCAGATTTTGAGGTGTTGTGCTCACTAAACCCTAGAAGAGAACATGGAAATGTGCTAATCTCTTTAATTATTGTATGTATTTCTATTAAAGTGCTTCCAAGATTTATGTCATTCATTGTCCGCAAATCTATGTGTTTAACTGCTATTTTTTTTATTTAACTATCCGCATTCGACTCATGGAGATACTAATTTGAATCAAGTTTTACAGAGTCACAATACGAAGACAACTCTTCTAACGTAGTTTTTTTCATTCTCAACTTAGGATTCGAATTTCTGACCTCGCTTAAAGAACCTAGTGCTTCATTTTGTGGTTAACTGCTCTTACTTTTTAATGCATGAATTAAAGCTAAAAAAAGATTCTGTAGGAGCTAACCATGGCCAAAGAGAGATAGGGACACATGCAGTGAGACATATAGGACAACCTACAAATCCATTTCCCAATGAAGAAAAATTGTTTTACAGAAAAGAGTTGAAGGGGTAGAGGCTGACAAAGCCACCAAGATCTAGTTGTACTGCGTCTCATCTCCTTTTAACTTAATTCCCCATGGGAGCTACCAGCTAACCTTGTTTTTCCATTATTGAGTTCCAATCAATATATGCCCATTTCTTTATCATCTTGGTAAATTTGGAAACTTGACAGCTTCAAAATTGAATTTTGTTTATTTTGACATTTGTTTTTTCAAAGTATCAGTTGCTTGTGCATATTGAATTTGGGTATGAAAGTTCAAAGTCCTTTAAGTACATAAAATATTATAAAAAATCGAACATATTCATGTTAGACACATATTTATATCCAATGTTTAGAATTGAGTTTGAATGAGATAACTATCAGAAGAAAATGGAAAAAAAGTTGAGCAAAAATTACAACTCTTCCGCACACATGAGGTTGACTGTCAAAAAAAATGGGAAGTTGTCTGAAGCAGAAAATGGTGTATGTTAGGGGAAAATAATGAAGAAAGGTTTTCCATGTAGTTTTCAAGATTTAAAATGTTATAGTAAAAAGGTCATTTTCTCTAACAAAAAATAACTTCTTTTATCTTCAAATTGCATATATATTAATGATGAATGATGATAACAGATAATTAAATAAAGGGAACCCTTTAAAATGGTGATCCATCATCATCTTTTGAACACAATTTCTGATAAACTCATGTGTGGAACAAACATAAGGCATCCGGAGAAAACCCTATCTTGAAAGCAACACAATAAGC
Organism: Hibiscus tridactylites; assembly: GCA_958450335.1. Taxonomy (NCBI): domain Eukaryota; kingdom Viridiplantae; phylum Streptophyta; class Magnoliopsida; order Malvales; family Malvaceae; genus Hibiscus; species Hibiscus tridactylites. The sequence continues at coordinate 9,953,587 of OY288274.1, forward strand.
TATATTATCCACACAAGTGGGACCAAAAATAATTAAAATAAAAAACCCTTAATATATATATTGCTTTATTTACAACCACCACAACACCAACCTTAATCAAATAAATTAGATTCAACAGTTTAGGCTAATTTACAAAGCAAAACCATGTGAGCCTATCCATAATCAAACCTGTTAGAAAGGTGTGTGGTCCTTCTCTTCCGTTAGGGCTTTGTCTATATGTCATTGTTTGTCAACCATGGAAGACATAAGCAACCACCCAAAGCTAAAGACAAAAGGATTCCTCCAACCTGGCCATTGCATAACCTTCATATAGTTTATTGAAAGGGACCAGAAGCTCACTAAGCACATGACAGCCGGCTTAGTGTTTCTCATAAAAACTAAACACAAGAAATTAAAAGATTTTATCTTTCGGTTTTAGTGACATCTTTATAGAAAATTAACTGCTCCTTTTGCTTAGGGTAAACGACATTTTACTTGTCGACAAACCAAGCATGCATGCTTGTCCTGAACCATCCATGTCCAAGTTTCTTGCCTTCTGCCCTTTGCTTCTCTAACTACTCTTCTTGGACCAATCACAGCTTAACATCTATTATCCTAAATCCTAATTACTTGCTCAAAAAGAGAGTCGCTTTTAGTCTTTACCCTTGATATATAGGATTCCAGGTCAATTTATGCCATGATTTAGACCGTGAATCCGTGATGTGTTCTGTCATCATAATAACTTTTCATTGGTTTAATGAAAACTAATTAGGTAGGTAATTGGAACTGTAACTTCAGATTCATTGAGCAGTACACAAAAGTTGACGTATTCTACCAACAACCAGGGAAATTAGGTCCTTTAAACAAGGTAAGGGGTACGAATTCCGGCGTTGTTGGAAAAAATTGGGTTGGGAAGGTCACCCAATATTAGACCTCTACAAAATTTGATCCAGATCAGTGTGCCAATAAGTCGTATATCGATGATTAAAAAATTTAACCTATGCTAATGGGAGTTTAGCTCTGTTAATCTAACTTGTTTAAAGGGTCCCACTGGTCCCTATTCATCTAATTAATTTATGTGTATGCTACTCATTATTAAGGGGCAACAAGTCAGTGTCAATAGCTGTAAGGAAGGACCAAAAACTCCATTAGATACTCCTCTGTGACACAGTACAAGAAGAAAGGAGAGGAGAGGCGCATTAAATTATATATATATATATATATATATATAGTTGATGCGAGTCACGAGTGATTTGGTACCTTAAAACATGCATGTCTCGTGCACCTTCCTTTGCTAAATCTTTAGGTTCTTGTTCTTTCATCTTTCCTGGTTTCCCCCTTGGCAAAAGCAAAAGAAAATTCTTCAACTGTTGCTTTTTTTTCATGGCATGTTGGTTTGAGAGGTTGAAGCTGCCAGCATGATCTGGTAATGAATCTAGAGATGACTCTTTTTCTGTTCTTTTCCTTATGTATTTAGGTAATTAAACTAGTTTTGGATCAAAGTTATGGAGTTGAAGAGGAGTTGTTTATGTGCTGAAAGCATTTTCAGGATAAGGGTATGGGTCTTTTTAGTTATCCTGGGAATTTCATTTCCTTAGCTTCATAGAAATGATTCAGCATCAGGTCATCTTGCAGCTTCAATCACTCATTCACCAACAGAAATAACTTTCCAGCTAGTTATGGACAGTTCAGATTTCTGGTAAGACCTTCTATTCTATATATGATTGGCTCTAACTTTTAATTTCTTGTTATTTGATGATTTTTTTCCCGGAATGATTTGCTGAGAAATTGCAGTCTCTCAAGGGTATGTAATTTTCTTAACCTAGTCTCTACTTCTTTATTCCTGTTACTTGCACATGAAGCCACATGCACAAATCTTGCTGTCAGAGGAAAAATTAATATGGTGAATCTTCAACTTTATCTTTATGCCTGTTTAAAACCTCTTAATAATTAGCTGTTTTTTTTTATAAAAAAAAAATCAAGGAAGTTAAAGATAATGTTGATTCTTCTTTCTCTCTCTTTCTCAGTTGCTTGCATGCCTGTTTGTTCCAGTTTGTCTTGACTTTGTACCCAGAATCAACAAGTAAAACAAAACCCCATTACACAAGACAAGACAAGATTGCTAACCAGGCAATGCACAGCGTTTTAATCAACATTAATGTGATAGTGATGTATCAGCACCATTAACAATTGCAGCTTCTTTGCCATGTGTATGTATTCAGTAATCTTAATTAAGTTTCTTGAATTTTAATGCTCTCATAATTACCACACTGCTTGGAAAGTTGAACTTGAATTCAATTAAGAGACAAAATTAAGTGTGATTTGGTAGCCTCTTTGCCTCCATCACATACTGTTAGGGGACCAGCTCGATGTTTCATGACCCACCAATTTTATTACACTTCATTCTAATGCAGTACCTGGATTAATTATCTATCATATATATAATATGTATGTATGTATGTAGTAATGCAGAGAACTTGTGGATCTATAAACCCTAACTCAGAAATAATTGCATATAAACTTGGTGAGATGCTATATATCCCATGTTATTTCAGACAAACTACGTAGCATGACAATGGATTGAGTGTGTTTATCTTCCACTTGAATTTCTATTTGGTCACATGAGTGGTGTAAGAAATTGTTTCATGATTAGATTGCTGTCGATCTCCATGTTTGAATTGCTTTTAAGAACATGATGTAGCTGATCTAATATTGTTGCCATTAATTACCCCCCCCCCCCCCCCCCCCCTCTTTTGAAGTGTTTTTTCGGTTTCAGCAACTTCAAAAACAGTTTAATATTATTTAACCACGCTCTTTATTTTCTTAAACACGTGCATTTACTTCAATTCCTTTGGCCAAACATGAATTCCATGATCAGTATCTTGAAATACATTATAACCTAGGGCTTTGTTTTCTTAAGGTTTGGATTACATGTAAGAATTCTATCCAAAGTTCCAAAAGATTTAATCTTGACGTTGAAGCCAACTCTTTACTACACTTTGAACTTGCACACTTAAAAAAAGGGTTATTAGCTGGGGAAAAAAATTTGTTGTCCCTTTTCGGTTCCGTTTCAATTCCCGAATATTAAAAAATAAATTTTAAATTTTAACCATAAATTTTAAATCTTAAGCCCTAAAAATATATCATACCACTAATTCTATAAACTTTTATACTAAACTCCAACCTAAACTTTAATCATAAACCATAAACCTAACTTTTTAGTGTGAAGACATAAATAGGGACACGGAAAGGCATATGATTTCTATTTGTTGTGAACTTAGGGTAGGGGTGCTAATTGAGTTGAGCAGCTCACAAGCAACTCTTGTTTGACTCTATTAAAGTTTGGTAACGCTTGGCTCAAACTCGAGATCTTAACGAATTTGGTGTATTTGTGTATTTTTATTTTGAACTTTAGAGATTGAAATTGTTTCACACATTTTTTTGATATTTTTTTTGTTAAATTTATTAATTTATGTTTATATTAAGCTCTAATAATATTATTGGATTTTACATATATTTAAAAAAGCAAGGTAAAAATTCTGGCGAACTTACGACCAACGAGTTTTTTTAATGAGCACGATTGAACAAAATTTTATCAAACTTACCAAGTATCGAGTTGAGTGGACCACAAGTCGTATCGAGTCGAGTGGACCACAAATTGAACATTTTTTTAATCGTGTTGAGCACTACTCAACTCGCGATGACTCTCGATAAGCATCCGTAGCTTAGGATAATTTGCTTACATAGGCTATCTAACAGCTTTGACTGCACCAAACATCTCGGAGAATATTACTAGGTTTAATTGTGACACGGTATATAAACTTTGATTTGATACGGTTGTATACTTATAATTTCAATTTTTATATAATTATACTATGAAATTTTATATTTATTCAATTATGTACATTTGAAAGAAATGATGGAATACAATTGTTTAATATTTGGTAGATTGATTTATAACAGTGAATAGAGTCAAGAATGTTTTATTCATTCACAATGTACTTGATACATGAAGAAATAGCTATTAAATAGCTAGAGAATGTACCGCCAAAACTAACCAACTTTTGAATTAACTAACTAACCTACATTCTAACAATACTAACTGCAGTAGTTACATATAATAGCCCCCCTCAAGATGGAGACGAGTGAATGTTCAGGAGACCCATCTTGAGAACAAGAGAATTGAAAGCTAGTGAGTGAAGAGCATTCGTGAAAATGTCAGCAAGTTGGTTGGCAGATCGAACGTGGAAGAGCTTGATGAAACCATCTCGAACCTTGTCACGAATGAAGTGACAGACGACTTCAACGTGCTTGGTGCGTTCATGAAACACTTGGTTGGATGCAAGATGTATGGCTGATTGATTATCACAATATAATGAAGCAGTGGAAACTTCAATCTGGAATGAAGACAACAACGATCGAAGCCAGACCAATTCACAAATAGCTGCAGCCATGGCATGATACTCAGCCTCGTAGGAAGATTGACTAACAATTTGCTTCTTTTTGACTTTCCAAGAGACCAAGTTATCGCCAAGAAAGATGCAAAAACCTGTGACCGATCGTCTGGTATCCGGACAAGCCCCGTAATCAGCATCAACAAAGCCACTGAGCTGCAGGGTGGATGCTGATGAAAAGAACAAACCAAGAGCAGGAGTGCGTTTGATATATGCAAGAAGATGATGCACAGCTGCGAGATGAGGACAACGTGGAGAAGCAACAAACTGGCTCAAGTGATGAACTTAATATGCAATATATGGTCGGCTGTGAGTAAGATACGGCAATCGTCCAATGAGCCTTCGATAAACCTGAGGGTCAGGAAGCAAATCACCTTCAGCTGCATTCAGCTTATGAGAAGGCACCATGGGCAAGTCAGCAGGCTTTTTGGCTAAGGACCCTGTGTCCTCCAAAAGTTGCAAAGCATATCTCCTCTGAGATACAGAAATACCAGAAGAATTTCGAGCAATCTCAAACCCAAGGAAATATCGCAAGATGCCAAGATCTTTGAGCTTGAAATGTTTTTGAAGAAAATTTTTCACATCCGCCAAATTCACTAAACATTTTCCTGCGAGGATGATGTCATCGACGTAGACCAAAAGAACCACCATGCTATCACCACAACCCTTAACAAATAGTGAATGATCAAAAGGTGACTGTGTGAAACCAAATTGAAGAACAACACTGGAAAAAACAGCAAACCATTGGCGTGAAGCCTGCTTAAGCCGGTAAATGGATTTATTCAACTTGCAAACTAAATTCTGACCTTGAACGGGAGGAGTGTAACCAAGAGGAAGACGCATGTAAACCTCCTCATCGAGAGACCCATTGTGACATTGAGCTGCAAGAGGTGCCAACCATGAACAGCAGCAAGGGCTAAAAAAACTTTAAACGAAGTCATCTTTGCCACAAGAGAGAAGGTATCCATGTAGTCAATCCCTTCAATCTGAGTGAAGCCCTTTGCCACCAAACGGGCCTTGTAACGATCAACAGAACCATCGGCGTTGTATTTTATACGATACACCCACTTACAATCAATAGGGTGTTTGCCATCAGGTAAGGAAACAACTGTCCAAGTGTTGTTGGAATGCATTGCTTGCAGCTCTTCATGCATGGCATGTCTCCAATCAGAAGAAGTTACAGCCTGGTGATAAAACACAGGCTCCTTAATAGTAGAAATATTGGCAATAAAAGCATTATAATCTGGGGATAATCTCACATTAGACATACAATCTTCAATGGGGTAAGAGCATGAAGCAATGATATTCAAATGATACTCCTGAAGGTAATGAGGTCTCTGAGTATTACGAGATGACCGTCGAAGAGGAACCATGGGCTGACTTGCTGAAGAAGCAGAAGTCGACACAGGTTGATCATGGCCATGCACAACCTCAGGTATGACACGTGGTGAAACAATGTCAGGAAATAAATCAACATCAATACCCGAAGAAGAAATCGAATGAAACATAAAGATATTCTCATGAAAAACAACATTCCTCGAGACAACAATGGAATGAGACTTTAAAACATAAACCTTGTATCCCTTAACTCTCGGAGAATATCCAAGGAAAATACCAGGCAATGCACGCTCAGAGAATTTGTCCATGTGTGCTTGCAAAGTTGAAACAAAGCAAAGACATCCAAAAACCTTGAGAGACAAGTAATTGGGAGTAGACTTGTGTAACATTTCATAAGGAGACTGATTCCCTAAGACTGAAGAAGGCAATCGATTAATCAAATATGTAGCAGTGAGTACACACTCACCCCAAAAACGAAGAGGAACCCTAGATTGAAAAAATAAAGCCCGAGCAACACTAAGTAAATGTTGGTGTTTGCGCTCAACCACTGAGTTTTGTTGAGGTGTCTCAACACAGGAAAATTGGTGCAGTATGCCCAACTTGCCAAACAGCTCAGTAAACTTCAAATCTGGAGCATTGTCTGACCTAAACATCTTAATATCAAACTCAAACTGTCTCTTGACCATGGAAATGAATTGAGGAATGATAGTGGACACGTCGGACTTATGTTGCATGAGATAGGTCCATGTAGATCGCGTATGATCATCAACCAAAGTTAAGAAATAGCGTTGGTTCCCATAGGTAGGTTCTTTGAATGGACCCCAGACATCACAATGAATCAAAGCAAAAGAAATATCGGCTCGTGTTGAAGATGAAACAAAAGAAAGACGCTGCTGCTTTGCTAATGGACAAATAGAACAAACATAATCTTTATTAATTTGCAAAGAAGGCAATACATCTTTTAAGGAATTCAACACAAGAACACTAGGGTGGCCAAGCCTATTGTGCCACGAGATAATATTTACATGATTCTGAACAAGAGACTTATCATCCTTGACATTTGAAAGATCTGGCAGACTCAACAAGTACAATCCCTTATGCAATTTACCCTTCCCAATCACACTGCAGTGGTCCTGGATTAAGCAAGCATCAGGAGAAAACGAAACATTAAACCTTGAATCTCGAACCAAACAGCTAACAGCCAAAAGGTTAAAGTGAAATTCTGGCACATAGAGAACATCCTTGAGAACTATGTGAGAAGAAAGACAAACAGTCCCAGAAAACTGCACCTTGACAACAGAGTTATTAGGTAGCAAAATATCACTTGCATCGATATACTTCAAAGACTCAAACATGTCCTTAGAAGAGCAAACATGTCTAGAAGCTCCATAATCAATCACCCAACAATGTGCATCATTAAAAGAACTAAAATGATTAACAAAGGAAGGAATCTTGCCTTGCATTGCGAGATTGATAGAAGAAGAAGGAATGTCAGCTACCGAGGCTGCCTGCAACTAATTGGTTAGCATGGAGATAAGCTATTGACACTGCTGCGTGGTCAATGAACCATTGGCAAATGCAGAACCAGGACGAGAATCAGAAGATAAAACCTCAGAAACAACAAGAGCAACATTCATATGAGATTGTTTAGAACGAACTGTATAACCAGGAGGAAAATCGTGCAATCGATAACACTTGTCCTTGATATGCCCTAATAAACCACAATGACTAGACTGAGGGCAACCTTTCTTAACACCATTATAAGTCTTGACAGCAAAGGTTGCTTCAGCAATTGGGTTAGATAATCGAATTGACCTTTGACTCTCTTCCTGTGCCACTAGAGAAAAAACCTTTGTAATTGAAGGCAATGGATCAAGAAGCAAAATCTGGCCACGAGCATGGGCAAAGGACTCATTCAGTCCCATAAGAAATTGCATCGTCAATTCTTTTTGCTGTTCTTCGATCATCTTACGTACACCCTCACATGTGCAGGTCGAGCAAGTACAAATGGATTTCAGCGAGGCAAGTTCATCCCAAACTATTTTCAGTTGAGTATAATAAGCACTCACAGTTAAAGAACCTTGAGTCAACTCGTGTAATTTCTTTTTCAAATGAAAAACACGAGGTGCATTATTTTGTTGAAATATGTCTTCAAGATTTTTCCAAATATCAACAGCACAAGAATGAAAGATTAAACTCGCAGCAATGTCTTTCGATACTGAATTAAGAAGCCAGGAATTAACAAGATTGTTAGCCCGCTTCCAAGAACCGTAGCGTACCTGATCTGTAACTGCAGGAGCAGTGATTGAGCCATCCACAAACCCAAGTTTGATTTTGGCAGAAAGCGCCATCGTCATAGAACGCTTCCAAGAATTGTAATTGTCATTGGACAGAGGCTGTGTCACCAAACTCATGCCAGGATTATCGGATTGATGAAGGTAATAAGGATTATTACCATTGTTGAAGTCATCATTAGGATTATCAGCCATAGAAGAAAGAAAGAAAGAAAAGCTTGGGAAAAGCTCTATGAAAAACTGAAGAAAAGCTTAAGCAAAGATGCAAGAAAGCTTGAGAAAAGCTTTGATAAGAAAAGAAAAAGCTCAGGAAAGCTTAAGAAATCATCTGATACCATATAACAGTGAATAGAATCAAGAATGTTTTATTCATTCACAATGTATTTGATACATGAAAAAATAGCTATTAAATAGCTAGAGAATGTACTGCCAAAACTGACCAACTTTTGAATTAACTAACTAACCTACATTCTAACAATACTAACTGCAGTAGTTACATATAATATGATTGTTTGCATATGAAATAAATAAACCTAATATGATCTAAGGTCAATCAAGACAGCTTTGCAGCTGTTTGCTTCTGCTCAATAACGGTGGTCGATTTAAATATGAATTTTAAATATACAAAATTTTTAGTGACCGAATGTCAAGAAATATGACAAATTGTTGACTTTGAGAATCACCGTAAATAAGATCTATTAATTGACTTTGTGATTAAAAATACTCATATTATTTTATTTTATATGAGTCTAAATCCCGACATAAAAAATATAATATATCTATATTTAATATAAGAAAAACTACCATAAATCATATAAGTTTAATCAGAATTTATAATTTAGATCGATAAAAATTTTATCGAATTTAATTTCTTTTAAAAACAATCCATGAATTTTCAATTTGTACATTATTAGATAAAAGTATTTCTTTAAAGGTAGTGCAAAATGTCCTATAGTAATAGCTAGTGCTCTAACTAGGATTTAAGTAAATTGTGTTATGTTTTAGGATTATTATTCTATACACAAGCGGTGGAAACTAAAAGTTTCTACAAGAGCATTAGTTTTAGGGTTTAGGGTCTTAGTTTTGGGTGTAGGGTTTGGGGGTTTAGGTATAAGGGTTTAGAATTTAGGGATAGTGGTAATAATTTAGAGTTTATAACTTAAAACCTAAATTATAACCATATTACCCTAAACCCTAAATTCTAAATATAAACCATAAACCCTAAATTCTAAACCCTGCACACCTAAACTCCTAAACTATACACCCTAAAACTAATATCTTAAACCTTAAAACTAAAGCGCTTGTGAAAACTTTCCGCCAGTGTATAAGATATAAATTCTATGTTTTAATGAATGAAGTGGAAACCTAAGGAGGTATTTCCGTATTTCTTCAAACTATGATCCGTCATGATTAAATATATTTTAGTAAATAAAATTTTACATGAAAACAAGCACGAATAGTATCACAATATATGATATAATACATGCGAATATGTTAAATATGCTCATGAATATGTGTATGATATGAATGTGTGTTAAGAAGAAAGCATTATTGAATGAATAGTATTATCAACACTTTTTCTGAATCCTTCTTGATTCACTTGTCTCTTCAGAACTCATAAACAGTAAATTTTCATGAGAAAAATTATAGGCGCTTAGAACATGTTAATAAAAATACAAGTTGGGTCGATCGGACGAAAGCATCACGTGTGTGCAAAGGTCTTATCAGCTTTCTAATAAATCCTTCTTAAAATTCTTCCGTATCCAATGTTGGATTTACATGTATTACCAATTTGATTTCAAATTCAATGTTCATAGCTTAATACTTGTGCTTCCAGTTATTATTACTCGCCGATCAACATTATTTTTTGAGATGTTACGACTTTTCCGTCCTTAAAAAAATTTGACTTCGAATTTTACTAAAAAGAAACAGAAGAAAATGGCTCTGACATATCACACTCTCGATCTACCAAAAGGTTTTCACCGATCATAACCATTCATGGACATCAAGAGTTAAGGTTAATTGAGCTTGTTGTCGAGCATATGGCCCGACCAGACTTACAATTTGAGCTTGTAATAAACCATTTTCAAGATCAATGATCATGCATGAACTCAAAATAATGGTGGACCAGAATTTAGGAATTCATTACCTTGCTTTATTACAAAACCTAGTTATATCAAAAGGTATTTTAGCTTAAACACTTTCTTAATCTTTACTAGAAATCAACATCCACTCAAGTTTTCTTTGATTTTCCAAACTCTCTCTCATGGATTTAAGAAGTATTCAAAAATATGTTTTAAGATCATGAGAAAGATAAATAACATGTTTGTTAAATAGAGGTTTGAGCTAAAATTAGAGGTTTGAACAGTCAAATCCCTTAATTTGAATGTTTGGTAAAGAGCGGATTGAGGTAAAACCTTTAATTTTGAAAAAGTTGCTAATAATAGGAGTTTTTGAAATTAGAAGTTTTGACATAATAGTTATAAAGACTTTTTTACCCTTAACAATTATAAAAAAATCTCCAAATAACTTAAATTTAACAATTTCTATTTTAATTCTTCAACATCATGTATTTACATTGTGACATTTGTAAACTAATATTTTTTTGTTTTTATTCTCACACATTTGTATTTGTATTTAAATTTTGTAATTAATTAAATTATATTAAAAATAATTATATAAATAATAAATTAATATATAGACCCTTCAAATATGCTTAGTAATATTATATTAAAAATTATTTTTTATAATCTAATTAATATTAATAGATACAAAATATTGATAACTAATAAACTATTCAAATAAGTATCGAATATAATCATGTCATTATATGTCATTTTGCTTGTTTAAATAATCAATCAACTATCAGTTAATTTTAACAAACATTTTTATACAATCAACTAGTATAATCTACTAGTCAAATCAACTAATGCAATCAACTATCAAATAATATAATCCGCTATCAGCTATCCGCTAATTGTCAAACAGGATTGAAATAAAATGGTAAGCCCTTTTTCTTTTTGTGAATTATATGGGTAAGGAGAATGGTATAAAGGAGTTCTAATTTTTGTTTTTTTACCTTTTATTAACATTTAGTCATAAAGTAAATAGTCTAATAAGTTTGACATCTTTCCATCTAATACCACTAAGTTTACTTTAGGACAAATTGCCATGCAAGTCGTCCACTTCTCATACTCTTTGATTTGGTATTTTTTCACTTACCATATTTGGTTAGAAATTTAAATCTCGAAAAAGGACTTTTGATCAATTCAATGAACTGAATTACAAATTTCGGCATTTAAGATCAATAAAATAATCATTTAAAATTGTTATGATGCCAGACTCGAAATATTTTTTAGTTCAGTATTCAAAAATATTATCATGGCCCTTACATGATCATCTACCATAAACTTACTTATTTAAAAATACACATGTATCTTAAATATTATTTTTTGGAAAAATTACTCAATTCTAATACTTGATTAGCTTAAAAGTGAGAATCGATTTATCATCTATATATACACATACAATTCTTTTGATTAGTGTAAAATAGGGGAATGTGTTATTCTAATATTGAACTTATAATTTTTTTTTATCAGCCAATATAATTTTTATTATAGAAAGTCACGAGCCAAGAAAACATTAAACTTATAATTTAATATTGATCACAACTTCATTTTAACTAAACAAAAGAGATTAGCATTGCAACACAGACTTGATTAATTATTCTAATGCTTGATTTAAAGTGAGATTTGATTTATAATGCATAGATACAATTGACTTGGTTAGTGTGGGTTGAAGAGATTTGTTTATCATAATTGATGATTGAAATGTGAAGAAGATAATATAAGAGATAAGGTGTGGCAATTGGCAAGTGGAGAAGGAGAAAAGGTTTGGTTTTCAACTTCCAGAACCAAAAATGGCTACTATTACTGTTTTCATAGGCAATGGAAAGCAAATTTAATGGAAAATGGCACATCATAACAAGGTGAAAGAGAACAAAAAGGCAGAATTTCACTATTTAGATAAAACCCATTAAAAGGAGAAAAAGTAAAAGTGGTAATGATAATATTGGAAAGGAGATTTTGAGGGCTTATATTTCTGTTCTGCCCCAAATTAGTCCACCTATGTCCCACGGCCACACTTTTTTCTTTTGAAAAGGAGAGAAAATATTATTGATATGGAAAATAAATCAATCATCTTTTAGAATATCTCTATCGACAAAATTGAAAGAAAAAAAATAATATTAAAGATTCGATTATTTGAGATAGAAGCAAATATGACTGGCCCTCTCATTTATATCACCAGATATCAATGTTCAAGAAAAAAATGTTCTACTCTTTGCCCATTTCTATTAAAGAGACGACTTTCTTAACTTAATCTTTTTCATTTATAATATTAAGATTTAAACTTATAACAATGAGTAAAAAATCTAGTGTCTCATACAGTCATAGTAATAGACTATCTGATTGTTAGTGGTTGCTAGCACTTTCATTTTTTAATAAAAGAAACAAAATAAATAAAAATTTTTAATAAAAGAAACAAAATAAATAAAAATAAAAGATAAATGTTAATTTTTTAATAAACATCATGGTTGCAACTAATGGGTAATTGATAGTTAATAATGTGTTGTATCAATTGATAGATGAGCATGGATTTTATTAATTGATTTGACTAACTTATTATATTCACTGATTGTATAGAAATATTTAATAAAATTAATTATAATTGTTTGCTTACTTTTATTAACATATAATAATATAATTATGTTCGATACTATTTTAGTAATTTATTGATTAAATTGTGAAAATTAATATTTTTTTAATATATTATTACTAAACATATTTGGAAGATATATATATATATATAATTTCTCATTTATGTAATTGTCTTTTTAATACAGCTTGACAAATTATTAAATTTAAAACATATTTGAAGTATATATATTGAATTCACCTCAATAAAAATAAAGAATCTATATCCTATACACTAGCGGTAAAAATTGAAAGTTTTCACAAGTGCTTTAGTTTTAGGGTTTTAGTTTAAGGTGTGGGGTTTAGGGGTTTAGATGTAAGAGTTTAGGATTTAGGGATAGTGGTTAGAATTTAGGGTTTAGGGTTACAATTTAAGGTTTAAAGGTTGAGGTTTTTTTAAGGTAATATGGTTAGGATTTAAGTTTTAATTTTATAAACCCTGAATTATAACCCTAAATTCTAAATTCTAACCATTATCCTAAATTTTAAACTCCTACACTTAAACCCCTAAACACTACACCCTAAACTAAGATCTTAACCATAAAACTAAGGCGCTTGTGGAAACTTTCTATTTTCATTGCCAGTGTATAGGATAATAATCCAAAAATAAGTATTTAAGTTATATACGAAAATATATTTTATTTGAAAAACATATGAGTTATTTAAGTATAATACAAATTTATAACAATAAAAAAGAAATAAAAAACATTCTACAAATATCAAGGATAATAATCATATACTCTAGATATAAAACACTATTTCTAACCACTTTTTGTGTTAAGAATTCTTTTCATCTCGCTAATCAATCACTAAACAATCAAATAAATAGATTTAACTAATCAACATTTTAGAAATAATCTAAACTTTTATAATTTTTAACTCAAAATTCTGTTTACTGATGTCAAAAAAATAATTCTCTTATTTTTATATATTTCTAAAAATTTCATTATTAAAATAGTTCTTCTGCAATACAATACAGCAGCAGTATCAGGCTATAGGCTTGTAGATTTTGTTTTGCGACCTTTTCTCTTTCTCCTTAAATTGGAGCCATCTTTGATTTCCCTTAAAAAAGGCTTCAATCTTCATAAATTTAGAGCCTCTTCTCTTGCATAGGGATACAAATAGAATAATACCGAGTTCCAGTTTTGAAGTTCATTCTTTTTTGGACGCTAACAGGTTATATGCAGTACTCAGCGGGGCATGAAACTCCCAGAAGGGATTGACTTTGAGTCATCCCTCCTAGCTCCACCATTGTTTATAGGTGAGTTTTACCTTAATATATATTCTCAGGATTCTCATAAAAGTTCGCATCTTCATTTGGATTTGCTTCTAAATTTCACTCCAAATAGTTTATCTATTCTTTTTGAGCTCTTTTGGGGTTTAATATGTTAAATTGGTGCCTTTTCGCTTTCTGGATTCGGATCACTCCATTATTATTCAGCTCCTAAAATACCCATTTTCCAAAGGTTCAATTTTTGCAGCACTTTCTTCGACATCCTCCAATAAAAGGGATTTAATTTGGTTGTGGGTTTTCTCTCTCTACAGCTATCTAAGCTATCATCCTATTAGTCATATTTTCTTTGGATCTTACAGTTTTATTCAGCTTGGGGAGGATGATATATCATTGTGGCTTTCAATTTTGAAAATACCCTTGGAAGAATTTTCTTTCCTCTATGGCCATTGGACATTAAAATATGATGTCCTGTTTTTGATTCAATTAATGTTTCTTTTTATTGCATTTATTGTTGTATTTCAATACAGTTACCTGTTCTATCAATGTTTACTAATTTGTTGCCCAGGATTAACATCTAAGAGGTTAGAATGCACAACACTTTTTTTATGATTTGATCTCTTTCTATTTGCAGTTAGTCTGGTTTGCCATTTAGCTACGCTCGTACTGAATCGGCCTTTATGGAATTAACAGAGTTAGTATGATTCAATTATACTTGTTGATTTATTTTAATGATATCAACATTATCTTCTTTTGGTATTTTAAATTTAGTACCGCATGTAATCAAGAATAAGTATTGTAGATGTTCATTATCATGTCTGTACTTTGGTTTGCTTTATCTGACTAAATTATTCATTGAGTTTTGAGTCAAATTGAATTATTATCATTTAGGAGAGCTGAAAGATGGAAAGGACCAGATTGGATTTAAGAATTCATCACTCTGGATCAGCAGAATCAGTGGAATCTGCTTTAGATTTGGAAAGAAATTTCTGCAATCCTCTTAATCTGCCTTCATCAAGTTCTTCACCTCTTCAGACCTTTGTATCTGGTGCTCAGCATTCTGAGAGCAATGCTGCTTACTTCTCATGGCCTACTTCAAGTCGATTAATTGATGCTGCAGAAGATAGAGCAAACTATTTCGGAAACCTACAGAAAGGGGTTTTGCCAGAAACTCTTGGACGGTTGCCATCGGGACAACAAGCAACCACCTTACTTGAATTGATGACCATTAGAGCATTTCATAGTAAAAAACTGCGTAGGTTTAGTCTTGGCACAGCAATCGGGTTCCGTATTCGACGGGGTGTTTTGACGGATATACCAGCTATTCTTGTCTTTGTTGCTCATAAAGTTCATAGGCAATGGCTTAGCCAGTTTCATTGTTTACCTACTGCTCTAGAGGTAGGTTTGGTGGTTCTAGCTTAGTTGCATTTTCTGAACAACTATGGTTTCTTTCTTTAAGTGTTTCTCTTTTGGTCTCTTCTTGTTGTAATGGGAGGCTGTTGCAGGGCTGGGTTGTTCTTATTCTAAAGCTATATTAAATTTGTTAGTTTTCATATTATCCATAGCTGCTAATGTGATGCTTGAATTTTCATATTAAATTTGTTGGTTTTCATATTATCTCAAAATCATTTCAGATTTGACTAAAAATGTAATGCGTTGTTGATTGTTTTGGAAGTTCCTAAACAAGTATATTGGATCTAAGCAAGAAATTTTCAAATGTAAGGCTAACATTTCTTGAATTAACCTATCTTGTTTGGAAAGTTGAAATGTTTATTAAATACTGGTCAGGGTCCAGGTGGTGTGTGGTGTGATGTAGATGTTGTGGAATTCTCATATTATGGTGCACCTGCAGCTGCTCCTAAAGAACAACTATACACAGAGCTTGTAGATGGCTTGAGGGGAAGTGATCCAATCATTGGTTCTGGTTCACAGGTGATTGGTCTTATCTTGCGTGTAAAAGTCGGTATTTGATGAGCATGCTATGCATAAAATTTATGGATTGATGAAAGTTTAAATGAAAAGAGCGTTTGTGGTTAACAATGTTGTTTCCTTATGGATTGAGCAATCTGGTGACTAATGCTTTCAAGCATTGTTTTTGTTTCATGGATATGGTTGCCATATATGCATATATCTACACGCACAGTTTCCCCTGTAACTGACTGCATATTTCATTATTACAGCTAATGAGGTCTTAAGTACACCTTCTTGCAGCAGGGAATGACTTCTACCACCTTTTTATCATCTGGGATAAAATTTTAGAGAGTCTGGCTGGTGCTGCATAACATGCTTTATTCTCATGTTTGTACATCACTCCTACATATGTTCTGCCATTAATGTCGAACACTTACTACATAATCTTACCCTTGGCTGTTATTGGATTGTCTAATCAACTCATGTAGTTGGTTGGCACTATAAACTGGTGGTGTTATTTGATCCCATCAAGCACTTCAGCTTTTATTTTAAGGGAAAGAAAGGAACAACCTCTTTCATGTACCTCTAGAGATGTCTAGAACTTGAAACTCCACAGGCTAGGTTTCGATTATTAATCAAAAGATGGCACTTTGCTGAAATATTGTCCTAACCCAATTTCATTGAAATATAAGATTAGCCCCTTTTTAAATGATCCTTGTCAACTTTTCATAACAACATAATGAATAACGAAAAAGTGATCAAAGTCCTTTTTGGTATCTTAGAAACAATAGTGTGAAGAATCTGTTGAATTATTCCTCCTTGGGCTGGGAAAAGAACAGTAAGTATTCTCTGTGAGCATCATGCAGCAATAATTGTTCCATCCATATCACCTGCATCATTTAGAACTTCTAAATATGGTAAGTATTAGTGAAGTACGGAAGCTGTTATGCTTTTATATATGCTACAACTGTGTCTGAATCGCCATAGATGTACAGACATTTCGACAACATCAGGCTTGAATTCTTCATTCTAGAACTGCCTGGTGTCTTATTTCTTACATCATATGTACAGCTTATTTTCAAACTTGCTACCTAATGCTTCTAGGAGAGTGTTAAGACTTGCAACATTTCTTGTAAAAGTGATGGTAAAAGACTTCCTCTGAGTAACTTGTGTCTTTTGAGAAAAAGAGCTTTCCCTCTCGTAGTTTGTCCTGAACCTTTTGAGAAATGTATACAACTCTTTACTTGTCCCGGTTTTTACCTTTTAAACCATTCATCTACTTCCTGGCACATGTAGGTTGCCAGCCAAGAGACCTATGGAACATTGGGTGCTATTGTAAAGAGCCGAACTGGAAATCGTCAGGTAGGTTTCCTCACAAATCGGCATGTTGCAGTTGACTTGGACTACCCAAGTCAGAAGATGTTCCATCCTTTACCGCCGAGCCTTGGGCCTGGTGTGTACCTTGGTGCCGTAGAGAGGGCAACCTCATTTATCACGGATGACCTTTGGTATGGAATCTTTGCTGGTATAAATCCAGGTAATGCAGTTCCAATTGATTTCTTTGCCTTCAAAACTTCTGCAAGGAAATACATTGATCATTGCATTGGAAACTTAAGTGGAAAAGAGATGAATTGAATAAAATTCCCAGAATGCTAGGGTCTTGTGTTTGAATTTCAATGAAGATTTAGAAGGCTTTAGAATCATAAAACTTACCATGTTGAACTTTACATTTGTACTAATGGATGTTCCATTGCTTTCTAACTCCCTTATATGTCACATCATCATGATTTGGTCCTCCTGCAGAAACCTTTGTGCGAGCAGATGGGGCTTTTATTCCATTTGCTGATGATTTTAATATCAACAATGTAACTACAACTGTAAAAGGAGTCGGTCAGATCGGTGATGTTCATAGCATAGACTTGCAGTCTCCAATTAGCAGTCTCATTGGAAGGCAAGTCATCAAAGTGGGAAGAAGCTCTGGCTTGACCACTGGGACGATAATGGCGTATGCTTTAGAGTACAATGATGAGAAAGGGATATGTTTCTTTACTGATTTTCTTGTTGTTGGCGAGAATGAGCAGACTTTTGACCTTGAAGGTGATAGTGGAAGCCTCATACTTTTGACGGGTCAGAATGGGGAAAAACCACAGCCTGTTGGGATAATTTGGGGTGGGACTGCTAACAGGGGTCGGTTGAAACTCAAAGTTGGCCAACCCCCAGAAAATTGGACTAGTGGAGTTGATCTTGGGCGTCTTCTAGACCTCCTTGAACTCGATCTAATCACAACCAATGAAGGGCTTCAAGGTATGTATTCCAAAGACAACAGTTATTATTGTTATCGTTAGTGTTATTATTTTTTCTTTCCAGTTTGTAGCTCTCATGTTGACTCTTTATTATCAGTACTTATGAATGCTTATTTGGCTAAAGGATTAAAGGACATTAGCACAAACTATGAAAGTAGTGGCTACCAAATTTGATAGAAATGCCTATTACTCTACATTGAGAGTTAAAAGAAAGATGAAAAAATAAATACAATAGAACCCTTACTGAACGGCGATGCATAAATAGATGATATTGCTCAACTGATAATTTAGTGCAAAAGTTTAAATTTCAGTCTGGACTCCGGAGTATTGGTGTCTTTTTCCCCCTAGTTTTTCTATCATCAATTACTTATTTATGTTTTGAAGTCGCATAAAATGCAATATTTTAGGCAGAGTGGAAAAAGGCGCTGTGGTTAATATTTTTTCTTGCATTTGGTCTCTTTACTTTCCCTTTATGCTCTCTATTTGTTGTTATTGGCATAGCTGCTGTACAAGATCAAAGAAGTGCTTCTGCAGCAGGGATCGATTCTACAGTTGGGGAGTCTTCTCCCCTGGTTCGGGTTCTATCCAAAGATAAAATTGAAGACAACTTTGAGCCTATTAATTTAAATATCCAGCAAGTTGAAGGCGATCCCCAGAAAGGACATGTGCTACCGATCAAGTGTACAAAATCTCAAGCTGCTGGGAGGGTTGAAGCAGCTTCGAATGTGGAACACCAGTTTATTCCGAGTTTCAATGTCAAGTCTTCGGTTCATGATAATAACCAACAGGGAGACCTGGAATCCAAAAGTCTTTCAGCATTAAGAAATAGGTCGGATGAGGAGATTTATGTTTCACTGCAGTTAGGTGAGCCTGAAGCAAAGAGAAGAAAATATTCAGATTCCTTGTGTAGTAGTATCAAAGACTCGAAGTGAAAGAGTTTCACCAATCAAGGCACATTGCTTGGAGATAACATCTTATCAGAACTCAGAAGCAATCAGGTCAGACAATTATTTCTGTTATTAAAAAAATCGGGGTGAAGTATCAATCCTCTGGGTTATTATTATCATTCCCCTATGATTCTTGGTTTAGGAATGTGTTATACGGTCTCCGTAGACAAAGATGGTGAGGTTTGTGGAATTGGTGTACCATACATAATAAATCACTCCAAAAGTAAGTAGAAACGCTGAAATGGTAGCTAGCCGGTAAATAATCCTCTGCCACCTGATGGCAACTTTGAACTAGTGTTGCAGTAATTGTATCGGTCCGTCTGATCGGGGATTTGGTAGGCAGTCTGGTCTGGTATGGTGCATTAACCTGGTAAAACTTAACCGATAATGAACTGCTTCTACGCACAGTTATATACAATGACATAGTTTCTTTATTTTCGCTTATGAGTTGATAAATTTTACATCTTTTTCTCTTTTCTAAACGACTTACAATTCGTCACCTCACCTACCAATAAATAAACGGAAACTATTGTAGGATTTTCTGTGATGGGATCAGCTCAGTGAAGAACCACAAAATCGATATGATAATCGAGAAAAAAAGAAGGAAATGATGCATGAAGCTTTAAGGTAAATCCCCAGTGCTCCACTTAAACCTGTCTGAAAACAATATTAATGGGAAATTACGAACCATGACAGCAAAACCAGTAACAGTGGCACATGAATTTGCAAGAGTTAAACCAGCAAGTTCGACCTCACCAAGGTGGCCAGCAAACATGACAGAAACCTAGTTGTTTATAAGCTAAAAAAAACATTACTTAACACCATTTGCACTGCAAACAAGATTTGAATCTTAGCTTCTCCGAAATCAGTAACTTTCTTCCTACACCTTCCATTGGCAACCTCTACATTCAATGGAGATCCCATTATTGTGGTTTAGGGAAAGCCTATCTCTTTTGTGAGATTGATGGTGTTCATTACATATCTGTATACTACATTATTATTATTATTATTATTATTATTATTATTATTATTATTATTATTATGCATGAAATATTGAGAGTTTTGTGAACCCATTGAGCGGTCCTACTAAAAAAGGGAACGATGTTATTCTTAAAAGATTGAGTTAGAGTAGCTTGTCTATACGATTTGTGTCCTTTTAAAAGGTTGAGAATAAAGAACAAATATTATACTATAATCACATAAAAAAAAAGTAGAGTTTATTTTATGATACCTATAGAATATAATGTTTCATTATACCTTTCAAAAAATATATAATGTTTCATTTCATTTCATTAATTTGCATATACATATTATGTCAAATTATATAGGTATTGTACTATGTGTTTTTTTTGGTCAAATTTAGTTCCTTTGTTATATGTTCAATGTTGTCTATTCCTCGATTCTATATTTTAGATTCAATTCAATTGATCTTTTATTAAATACATCTCTTTTTTATTAAAGTAGAAGAGAATTGATAAAGTTCGAAAGATCTAAACTATTCTTAAATATTACAATCTGTATGATGAATATTCAACACTTCATCTTAAGAAACACGGGTTCAAATCACTTTATCTACAAAATATATGTACATTGTTAAAAAAATAAAAATATATAAGTATATACTACCATGTAAATCACCTTTAGACTATTGAGAAGAAAAAAAAAACACTTCATCTTGTGGAGCATGAAACAAATATCACTCAAGGTTGACTCTCACTGCTAACATCGTCATTTTATCTGCGAGCCTATTACCTTATCGGTGAATATGTTGAAATATAATATCCCAATATCGACATAGGAGAAGCATATTTCTCCACTTTGTTCTATGTCAAAAAAAAATTATATTTCTTTTTTAAATATTTATTTATTGGGAAAAAATTAATATACATGTTGGATTACGTTTAATATCTGTTCTAAATGTACTCTCAACCATTTGACAATGAACGCTCAATCACTCTGCTGCAGCTGCTGGTGCTCAAACCTGTGACCTCTAGGAACAACAACCGTTCCCTTAACCACTGAGTCAAGTTGGTTCGTACAAAATTTATGGTATTTTATTTAAATATAAGTATTATATTTGATATTATTGCATTTAATAATTTAAGTATAAATATTATATTAGATATTTATTAAAATGTAAGTACAAATATAATATAATTATTATATTGAACATTTATCAAAAATACAAATATAGTATTAAATATAAGATTTAATAATTTAAAAATATAAATATTATTTTAAATCGTTAAAAATATAAATATTATATTAAATATTTTATGAAAAATACAAATATCAAATATATAATAATGTAACCAAGAACGCAATGAAAATGAGACATGGGATATACCAAAAAGAAAGCATATTCTAATTCATAAGGTACTGATTAGGGTTGTAAATGAGACGAGACAGATTGCGAGTTATTTGAGTTTAACTCGATCAAAGCTCGGTCAACATTCATTTGAGTTCTTAACGAGCCGAGTCGAGCTAGTCGATACCCAACTCGAAAACCTCGTGAGCTACTCAAAAATATAATATACTAAATTTTTAAATTTAAAATCTAAATTCCTAAACTTAAAATCCTAAAACATAAACCCTAAACATAACTCATAAACCCTAAAATCTAAATCATAAATTTTAAACTGAACAACCTAAACATTTAAACACTAAACTAACACCATAAACCCTAAAATTAACAAATTTGTATAAACTTTAGTTTACACACAACTTGTATATCAAATTTTTTTCCTAATAGAACTTTTAATAATGAGGCAGATCGCGAGCTACTCGAGTCCGACTCGGTCAAAGCTCGGCCAATACTTGACTCGAGTTATTAACGAGCCGAGTCGAGAATATGCAGGCTCGTTAAAAACTACTTAAGCTCAAACTCGACTCAAAATTTTAACGAGATGAATCGAACTTAACACTATTCAAGTTCGACTCAGCTCATTTACACCCGTTAAACGAGATTTAATTTCTACTATCAAAAAAATATTATCAAATAAAACTAATAAAAAATTCATTATTAAAAAACATTAAATATTTAAAGTCAAAACATTAGTTAGAAATTCTAAAAAACAATGTTTTTAAAAAAAAGCTTGTTAATTTTTTTTTTTTGAGAAAAGTAACTAATATGTTAAAAATAAAAACTATTGTTAAATATTTATTCAAGAGATTAAAAAATGATAATAAAAACTAATATGTTTAATATTTTATTAAAAACTCAAGATATTGCTAAAAAGATCACCTCCTCCACCGGATATGTCTCAATATGTTTACTCTTTTATTATATTTTATTTCTCGTTAAATGAAATGATGTTGAGATCATCCACAATACATGATTCTCATATTTTTTTAACATAAAAAAACTTATTTTAAATGCTGATTTGTTGATCAAATAGGTACGCCATTTTTTGCAATTATAAGTTGAAGATCCAAACAGCACCACAGTATATAAACCACCGAGCAAAGTTCCAAATTCTTAAGAAAAACAAAGAACTTTACCGAACATAGAACTTCCTCCGACCAAAAGAACAAAAACCAAGAGGACCTTCCCTAACCCACCTCCGCAGCAGTGATTAGACTATATGGAACCAATCGGTGCTTTCCAAAACTTGACTCGCAACATCACTTCCCAAGTCCAAAAGATGGTTTCTGCAAAAAATCTACATTAGCAAAGGGTTTTTCAAGACGAATTCACAGATCCCTATATCATAGTAGTCAAAACTTGCTGAATTTCAACATGTGCATCCCCACTATGACCCGAACTCGTACTCGATACTCCATTACTTTGTGATGATTCTTTTCCATCTTCATCGGCATTTTTCAAAGCAACAGAGCTCTCCACCTTGTCCGAGTTTGGGCCAGTTCCCATGTCAAAACTATTGCTTTCAACAGCAGTTTGGCATATCACATTCGGCAATTCAACATTTTGCAATGTATCGTTCTCATTACCATGGCAGACAGTAACCTTGATACTTTCGGCCTCTTTACTGACAGAACATTCTGTTGAGAATGCCATTAGGTTTTCTGAAGTATCACCTGACATGCCCCTATCAGATGACTCAACCACATCAAATGCCGGCCTAATCAATTTTCTCTTTTTGCATTGTGGAGCTGATGCACTGTTATTTGGAATTGCACAATGGTTTCTAGTCTTACCATCTTCAAGGTTCTTTCTCGCTGCACTGCGGCGTTTGAAATCCACAAAAGTAGTCTTTTGATTCTTTTGGCAGCTATTCTCATTGCTGAATGTGGTAGGCTTCACATTTATCTTGTTTGGGATCATTGCCGAGTCATCTTTCGTGGTGTCCTGTTTTCTATCCCTGACAAAGGCAGCATCGTCTTTCGTGGTGTCCTGTTTTCTATCCCTGACAAAGGCAGCATCATCCCGAAGCTTGACTAACTGTTTACATCTTGCCTTCACCCATTGGTGATGGCTTCGCTGCAGCATGTCCATGACATCATTCACTGAATTGGCATAATTGCTGTCAGCAATGCCAGGAGAGGTGTTATCATCTCTTTCACATGCTTTGGGAGGCAAAGATAAGCGAGAGAATACACTACTCCTTTTCTTTGGGTAATCTGGATACAAGCATTCAGAATTACGATACGCAGCCGGACTCAATGAAGTATCTTCATTCCTGTATATAGCAAACATGCCATTCTCGGTTGCTCTGCTGTCATTATAAAGAGAGTCACCATGACGATGGCACTCCTTAAACATAAAACCATCATCACCAAATTCTGTGTCATTTTTGCACCCTGCCACTTGATAATCATGTTTATCCTGTAGGGATGCAGGATACCTGTCAGAAAAGACAACAGAAGGAACCTCGCTACGATAGGTTCCAAAAGATGATGAACGCTCATTTACCCCAACAAAATTTCTAATTTCAGAGGAAAGAACAGGAGATAAAGAACTCTTTAGAAGGGAAACATCTGCAAAGTGTTCTTTGTTAGAGTATTCAGCTACTAGATTATCTATATGGTCATCAATTGGCAGGCTAGTCCTGCCGGAGCCTTCATACTGGTAAGAGTAAGGTAATGGAATGAAGTCCATAGAGTCAGAGCTGACATTAGCAGTTGTGGTTCTTCTACTCTCTAACAATGAAGGAAATGATAGATTTGTGGAAGAACCAAGGACATTACCAACAAAACTATCATGAGTGGGATATTCATGCAATGAAGGATGATCGTTATTGAACCCCAAAGATAAGGACCTCGGATAATTGCTGCCATGGGCACCGAGATCACAAGGAAGAGTTGATGTAACAATTGAATCTTCAGAAGTCAATGGATAACTAACATTGGAGTTTTGCATCTCAGTTGAGGGAAGGAACCTTGAGGATGGTCTAGTTGGGTCGTCGATAAATTGATCTGTTTCTAAAACATGTTTGCTAGAATACACCTGTGGATTAACTTCAGACTGAGAAGTATGATTTGCTATCGGGACCATTAGATGAAAACCGTCATCCCTGTAACGTTTTCTTTCAATCCTATCACTATCTGCAAACCTATCATCATTGGAAATGCTTCTGAAATTACCTGAAGAAAGCTCAATTGGAACTGCTGGTTGAAGCTTAATGCCAGTGTTCCATTCATTGTCCACCTTATCATTTGTGGCATTTTCACCGTCATCTAGGTTTCGACCAAATTTAGCCCTAAGATCCTGAAAACAATCATTTAAGAAGGCACTTGCTTCATATCCGATATCCTTGAATGTACCAAATCTGCTACCACCAGTTGCTCTATCATCAGCATAGAAAGAATCCCCTTGGTGCATAGTAGCGGTAAGCGATCCATGATGCTTGTTCACATCACATTCACCTAGTACACAGTTACTGATGGGAGACTTATCAACTAGTCTTCTGTTTTTACCAGTAATGTAGCCACCTGGGCTTGCAACTTTACATCTGGTCAACTGTCTCTCGGGTGCTTGATCCTTCACTCTCTTGACACTGAACAAGGACAGAAGCCTTCGAACCTACATATTTAAACAAGGAGAAAAAGATTAAAACATTTCTGAAAGGTGGTATATCAATTTATTGAGGATGGTTTGGGATAGAAAAAAACTACGGACCTGATCTTCGGATAGTCCAAACCTAAACTTGTTTCTTGAAAAATAATTTTCGCGGATAGCATCACAAAATTCATTTTCGCAAACTGGATGACAGTTCCACAAAGGCCTGAATTTTACCTATATGATATTATGTAAGGATTAACACCAACTCCACATAGAAGCACATAAAACATAAAGCTACCTGATACCTGTGCAGGGAATTGCATCCCTGATGAACTAAATGCATGAGGTACTATATTCATTGCACCATCAGAGCATGCTTGAAACACACCATGCAGCTCTCTCCTCTCAAATTCAAACAGAAAGAGGATCATCCCCGATTGAACCTGTTTCACAAAGTGGGACTGTGAAGACGGGAGGCCAAGCAATCGTCTTCTTAAACATTCTTTCTTGGTTGCACTGTTCGACATGAAAATTGCACCAAACTCGGGCCTACTTCCAGGAGCACTGCTCTGCTCGTCGTCCATTTTGATCACAACTCACAGCCTATCAAATAATAATAAATGTGCACATAGCTTAACTTAAATGGTCAGAAATCAAATCTAGATTTATAGTCTATAGAATGTTTCTAATTGAATTTGTCCGACGAGTTAACTGGCACAAACAAACTCAATTGATGACTTTACAAAAATAAATTATAAAAGTAAGATATGAGCAGATTCATCCAAACATTTTTCAACTTCAAATTTCCAGAAAATATATTCTGTCGCCGAGTTCTTTTAAGACATATTCAACCAACAGAATATGTAAACTCAATAACAATCCTATTCAGAAACACTAATTATATTAAATAAAATAAACGGAGCTCAGAGAAAATACACCAAAAGAACACATAAATAACATCAAAAAGTAATAAGAAACTCAACTCTTGATACTATATTCCAGAGAAAAGCGATTAACATTACTAAACTCAAAAGCGATCTAAACCGGGAAAACGAAGAGGCAGTATTTAGCGTGTACAGAAATCTCGAAATCGAAAGAACAAAGCACGCCAGTTGATCGCCATTGTTTTAATCAATATACTAGCCGAAGAACCGTAGATTTCATTAAAAAAATTATTAAAAGAAGAAAACTAGAGATTTGAGAATTCAAAAGAGGGAGAGTTACCGAATCGGGAGTTTTTTTTTTTTTTTTGAAAAAACACTTCGATATGATTTGAAGGGACAGATTTCTCTTTTTGTTTTTGGCCCGGGAAGACGAGAAGGCTATTTTGCCTGACAGGACAGGTGTGGTATTTATAGATACGCTTCAGAAGCGGCAGTTTGCAGTTTTCTTCTGGGCTGGGCCCTTCTAATGGATAAGATAGTTTTTTATTCGTTAAATATTCAAAGATTTAAACTTTTAAATATTATTTATATACGAGTCTAGTTACTCGAATAAAGATTTAACATTTTTAATATGCTCAAATATTTAAAATAATAATAATAAACGAGGGTTTTAATATTTTTAGTCTACTCGAATAAGGATTTATCATTTTTAATATATTAAAAAAATATTTTTTAGATGCTAGACTTTTTATTTGAGTAGATTAAAAAACAGGTAATTATTTTATACACAAGTCCTTTGTAAAAAAAATTTACATAAGTATTTAGTTTTAGGGTTTAAAGAGTTAGTTTAGTGTTTAGAGTTTAAGGGTATCACTTTTGAATTTATGAGTTTATGAGTTGTTATAGAATTTCAAGTTTAAGGTTAAAATTTAGAGTTTATAAGTTAAATTTTTAATCTCTTATCATATTATCTTAAAACCTAAACTCTAACTCTAAACCCTAAATTCTAAACTCATACACTTAAACTATTAAACTATAAACCCTAAACCTTAAAATCAAGGTGGTTATGAAAACAAAAAAATTACTGCATGTGTATGAAGATAATAATCTTAAAAACAAAACATAAAGTCCTGTTAAAAACAAAACATAAAGTCCTTTGCAGATGTGGAACAAGGCTTGCACTATGCATCTCATAAAGAAAGTTCTGGCCAATGAAGGGTCTCTTTGGGTAGCATGGATACATTCCTATGTCTTGAAAGGGGGTGACTTTTGGCTCTCGCTTGTTACAAAGGATATGAGTTGGAGTTTGAGAAAACTGTTCAAACTTAGAGAGGAAGCGAAGCCCTTATATGCACCTGTGCGTGACAACAATAGTTTCAAAGTTGGATTACTCTATGATGACATTAGAGAGAGTGTCCCTAAGGTCCCTTGGCATAAACTCATCTGGTTTTCTTCGCATGTGCCTAAGCATGCTGTTATTGGATGGATGGCTATCCTTGGAAGACTTCCAACTAAAGATAGGCTTTCGCGTTGAGGTCTCCAAGTTGAGAGACAATGTGTTTTGTGTAGAGGCGCGGAGGAAACACATGAGCATTTGTTCTTTGATTGTGTCTTGTCTAAGGAACTATTGCAGGTTGTTTTGAGACTATGCAATTTGCACAGAAGTGTTGGCTCGTGGGAGCAAGAGCTTATTTGGGCATATTCAAAGCTGAAGGGTAGATCATTGTTGGTTTATATTTTAAAGATTGATTGGTGTTCTTGTATATACTTCATATGGGAAGAGCGTAACCATAAAATTTTTAGAGGTAAATATAGATGTGTCGAGGATTTACTGTGCATAATTCGGGAGGTTGTGTGTTTAAAGGCCTCTGATTCTAATTTTGATAGCAGTAATTCTGTTAATAGGCAGCTTTGTGTTAGTTGGGGCATTTTAGTATAAGATGATTGTTGTATAGGTTGAATTGTGTATATTGTAGCAGATTTCTGCTTTTTGAGCAATACAAATGAAACATTTGTCTAAAAAAACATAAAGTCCTTAATCGACACTTTTGAAACTTTATACCGGAGGCGAAGTAAAGCACTCCGAATGGGATGATTACAGGAGGCCTATAACCGAGTAGCAGAGAACAATGGTGATGACTAGCATGTGATTAGGGTGGGATTGGAGCCAAAAATTTATTTAAAGGTGTCATTTTTTTAACGTATTTGAGGGTTAATTATTTATAAAATAGATATCTTTTTATTTATAAAAATGTGTCATATTATTTATAAAAGAGATATTATTTATATATATTTTTAATTTTTTATATAAAAATTATATAGTAAAAAAATTCTAAAAAAATTTGAGAGTCATGAGACACCTCAATTCTTAAGGTGGGTCAGCCCATGTGATTAGGAACTTTAGATATAGTGGCGTGAGAATTTAAATAACTCAAATTTTAATAAATAGTGAACCGGTTTTTAAAGTCGAGTCCCTTCAACTTAAATTTCAATTTTTACCACTTCAAGTTAGTTGCTCCTCCTCCTCAGGCACCCACCAAATCATGGGTAATTGAAATTCTGATTTCTTCCTTTCATCTTTCAATGTAATAACACACGCGCAAGACCACTCACTATGAATACAACACTGCTTCACCATCGCTACTGACGCTCAAAACACGTTACAAGACATCTCGATTTTGAGTTATGATTCATTGTTCACCGTATTATGACAACCATCCACAGCACATGTAATGGGATGATGGCATTCTTCCGGTTTGGCGAATGTATTCCGCTTGTGCAGAAGTTCTTTCTGCGTCTCGGTTTTTTCTAGCTTCGGCTGCTGCTCGTTTTTCTTCTGATCTTTGCTTAGCCATTGCAATCTTCTTTACCATCTTTGCTTCAGCTTGTGCTCTCATTTGCTCTACTTTTGCCTAAAAAAAGTTAAGACATAATTATTCCCGGTGCTTATTGCCACATATATGATTCTTTTGAGTCAAAGAGATGAGTACTCTAAATATGTTTAATAACATGAATTACTATCGAGTATGTGTCTATGTGATGACAAAAGGGTTGTCAGATACCTCGATTCTCCGCATTTCTGCTTCTAGTTTTGCTCTCTGCCTACTCTCCCATGCTTGAATTTCGATCTCTTCACTCTTATACCTGAGAAATTGAAATATGCATTCAGCGAAAATAAATTGATGGGAACAGTTACTTTACGAGCGTGCAATTAGACACGGCATAAATCGTAGAGTATTGAAACATATCAGAACCTTGCGGTATGCTTAGACTTTTCAGCTTCCTCCCATGCAGCTGCTCGTTCTTCATATTCCATCTGCCCAAGCTCCTTCATATGAGTGGCATCAACTGAAGTATTGTTCTCCTTGTCGTCTTTGCTAGCCCAAGCTGCAATATTCATCTTGCCAAGCTGGACACCAAGGGCTACAATCTCTCGTCTTGTCTTGAGCTTCTTTTCTTGCTCCGACAATTCCTTTTTGCCGTTAGGATGCAGTGACTCATCATCCAAAGGCATTGATGTTGGTGCCCCTCCACGTGGAGTAGATGGGATCGAAGATGCTGGACTCCGGAGCGGGGTTGCTGCCTCTACAGGTGTAGCAGTCCGAGAAGGCTCTTGGCTAGTAACAGGGGTCATTTCTGTTCCCATATCTCTCATACAAACTGATCGTATTGCAGGAATAACTGCAAGGCCATATCATAAGGTATGAGATAAAGATTAAATAAAAGAACGAAACCTTGTCAAACTCTCCACAATCCCCTCCCCACATAAAAAAGAAAATTGTACAAGGCTGTGAAGAAGCTCGAAATCCCTTTTCTGTACTCCCCATCCAAATCATCAATTCAAATGCTGGTCTAACAAAGCATCATATGCATATCTATAGTATCCATTTCGAGACCAGAAAACTTGAAGCAATAGTTTGCCAGTCCCATGGTTCAACCCGTTGCATGTGAACCAACCATTTCAATGTTCTTAATTACATTATAATGCAAGTGCTCATTACGGTGATCAGAGGGTACAGTAGAGTATATAATCGATCTGGATGCACTCAGTGAACCACTAAATATGCAGTCTAAGAAAATACATACAAGTCCATCATGCAAATCTACCTGTTGTATCTTCCGTTTGACCCACTTCCCTTAAATCCTTACTTTGAGGGCGCTGATCAGTTAACAAGTTTCCTCCATATGATTGCACCGAAATAGGATGAGGTCCAGAGGGATTAAAAGAGAACTTCTCGAGTGGAATCTCCACAGCAGGCTGATAGAAGTCGAGCCGCTTAGTGTCAGCTGTACAATTAGCAGTTGACCTCAGATCATAATTTGCAGAGTCTGGAGCAATTCTCGCCGTATTCGGCATGGGAAATCGATTAGCTTGGTTGTGAAATGCATTCTTCTTAGCATAAGAAGCCTGCATGTTTTGCCTGTTCATTATCCATTTCTCCGCATCATTCCACTTCGACGACATAGGTCTTGAGTACGACCTTGTCCTGGAATTGTGTACTGCTCTCTCCCCTCTATGAAACTCAAAGCTCGATGAACTAGCGTTGCTATCATAATCAAGATTCTCATCTTCTAAAGTCCTCATCGGATGAATTGCACTCGAGTTACCGTTATCAGTCTTCGAGAATTGCTGCAATTTAGAACGACCCGCCACGATATTTTCCCTTGGTAATGACTCCTTTGTTTGGCTACAAATTTGATCATTTAAGCCGGAATTCAACATCGCCCCATCGGATACTTTAAACTGTGCAACATCTAAACCGGGAACTGCAATTCAATTGGAATACATGTAAGTCAGCCTGCAAATTTAGATGAAACCCTAAACCAGGTTCAAAAGAAATGTTAACTGTATCTAATTAGCAGGCCATAAGAGCTTCAGAAGTAGCAGATTTTTACCCAGATTAAAATTTTACAGATATTTAACAGCTAGTAATAATGAAGAAATGAGAGAGTAACAAACCATCCTCATCAAAATCTGCATTTTTGGAGTCTAATAGACTGTTGACAAACTCAGAATCCTCGATCCTAGAAGGGGAAGTCCTTGAAGAATTGTTGTTTGATCCATCCTTTTTTCTCTGATGATGTGGCCCCATCAGCTTCATTCTTAATTTACTTGGTGAAATACCACTCTGCAGTTAAAAATAAAAAGTGACTTCAAAGAAATAAATCTTAATTTACACTAAAATTTCAAATGAAGAAATCATTCTACTTTTCCTTTTCTTTCTATTTTCTTGCAAAACAAACAAGTTAAAACTTTCCATCAAAAACCAACTTAAAAACAAGCAAGGAAATCAAATTCACAACTCCCCATCATCTAGAAAGACAATTTTTGGCAAAAGGAAAGCTCTTTCCCATCAACAGCAAATATTTTTTGAAATTTGATTGAAACCCAGATCAGAAGAAACACCATTCACCATTGAAAGCCAACTTTTTTTCACAGAAAGCTGGCATTAACAATTCATAAACCAAAACACCAAGACTCTCGCCATAAACACAGTAAAGCTCAATGAAGAAGATTACCTGAACTTTGCCTATTCTCTCATACTCCATTGGATCTCAGTTTTCTTTTCTTTCTCCAACTGTGGAGTTCCCAGCAGAGATAGAAAAAGAAGAAAAACGAATGACGGAGCCTCTGTATTGTAGCAGAAAAGTATATCTATGACTATGACTATATTATTGTTCGAAAAAGACATAGGTAATCCCATCTTCTTCTCCATTACAGCCTTGTATGTGTTCCCCACTCTTGATCTTGCCACGTGGACATCTCAATGGGGTCCATCTGACGTGACTGTATCAGGGTGGGTCAAACACAAGTGGGAAGTGGGAACTATCAAATTCTAAAGTTTCAACCTTTGCTTTGAACACAATTTCCCCGAGGCGTAGTTTACTTTTATTGACGCATGCATGTGCTACTCCTAAGTCCTATCCTATCAATTTCTTTTTTAAAAAATAAATCCATGACCATGACATTATTATAGTTGAATCGCTTAATTTTATGTAATAGTTTATAATAACATTATATATTATTATATATATATTTATATTAACGGAATTTAATCCAAGACAACCTAGTTAAACACTCTTGATTTTGTTTTACTTTATAAAAAAACACTCTTAATAATATTAAATACAAATACAAATATAAATATATGCGAATTACATTTATCTAAAATTATAAATTTAAACTTTTAAAACATCACATAAATAATAAAACAACTAAAAGGAAAATACGGGTACTCTCAAAAAGGAAAAGAAATAAAGGAGAAAAATATAGAAATGGTCAACATATCATTTCAGTACTGTAAAGATGAAATTCAACTCAACGAATGATTTCAGTGAAATAATAATAATAATAATAATAATAATAATAATTTTAAAAAATTTGAGTTTAAGTATTTATGTGTATCAAATGTGTGTTGTCAAAAAATTAAAAAAATAAAAAAAATATTATCATATAATCATATTAATATATTAAAAAAACTACAAAAAAATAAAAAATCATTTAAATGCATTTTTATAACTGGGCACAACTCAATTAATATTTTACTCTTATTGAAGAATTTTTCTAAGTTTAAATGACCTACAAATCAATTCTAAAACCCAAACATTAAGTGTAGAATGGGCGTAGAACATACAAAATCAAAGATTTATACACTTTTATCCCTAAATAGTTGGGGTCAGACTTGGAATTGAGATTGAGAGACTTTTCCCCGAAAAATCCAAATGTAGTTCCACTCCGCTAATCTCGCCTTACATTTTTCCTAAGATTTTCGCAATAAAATACTTTTATGTGGGGGACAAACAGGGGTGTGCAAAACTAAGTTCGATTAATTATTAATAAATTATTTCGAATAATCAGTAAATTGAATTGTTTAATTCTTAACCCTAAATCGTAACCGTTAAATTGGTTAACCGATTGACCAATTAACTAAAATATTCTGTTTGATTCGATGGGAAATAGGTTTTTTTTACTTCTCTTATAAAAAAATATAAAATTTAACAACATAGTCAGAGAAAATATATCTTTCAAAAATTTTGACGCAAATGTCAATATCTTCTTAATACTAGAACAAATTCAATATAATATAATTGTAGTATACGCAAAAACTAGGCCTAGTAATATAAAAAATCTAATAAAATCAGTTAAAAACCATAAAATCATTTGAAAACAGTAAACCCTTAAAAAATCAATGTACGATTCAAAGGTTAATAAAATATTTAAGAATAAATTACACTTAATTATTGACTTCCCAAATGAATATTTTGCGTTGACTTTCTACTCGTAGGGTAATAAATATATGTAAATATTTGGAGGGGAATAAATTAAAAATAACCCTAAAAATTTGCTAATATAATTATATATATTGTATTTGTTTATTGTATATTATATAACCGGTCGGTTCGGTTACCCATTTTTTTCAAAACTATAAACCGCATCCAAACTGAAATGATATTTAAAAAGATTACCAAAATTCATTTTTTCAGTTCGGTTAACCGTATTTTCAGATCGATTTTTTCAAGTTTTGGTTTCAGTTTTGGTTTGTCGGAAATTTTACACAACCCAAAAACAAAATACAATATTCTTTTAGAAAATATACGAAAAAACATTTTTTGATTTCACCAACAAACAAACAAAAAACGAATTATAAGTGATGGGTTCCATTATTAATTAGTTTTAAATACTCTATAAAAAATATATAATTAGTATACATTTAATTTGCTTATTATATTTAATATTCTGTTTATATTTAAATTTAATGGAGGTGTTTAATAATATAATTAATATGTGAAATATTAATTAAATAATATATGTTTAATCAATAGGGTAGGTAATACTGAATTTTCAATGCAAAGAGTGAATTCTTCATGGTACTTGCGATTGGTACTCTGATTTTTTTGAATTCCTGGCAGAGCTTTGTACAATTATATTATACTATATTCTTTTTATTATGTCAGCAGTCAAAGATATATTGGGAACTACTCTTCTATTATTATTATTATTATTATTATTATTATTATTATTATTATTATTATTATTATTATTAATGAATGAACGAACGAACGTCCAACTGTATGTGATAATAAAGAGAGGAGCGAGGGTCAGAGTCTCAGGGAGCGTTCAGAATTCTATAATTGTGACCCTTTCTATAGGTTATTTTTTAAAATATACTGATTTCTAACATTATTTATTGATCTGATATCTTAAAAAAAATTCCAAACAATTTTTGCGGGAATTCATCTGATTGGTATGGCATATTTGGGTAAAAACTTCTTAAAAATAATTATATATAAAAATGACTTCCTCCAATGATTATTTAGAAAAATGACCCTCAAACATGTCACTTAATGAAATCTTACGTTCTGTGGGAAGCGAGACGCGAACTTGCGTTCTGCAGAGCGCGAGGTCAAACTACTTAGCATCGTTGTTTGAAATAACGGTTTCTCAGGAATTCCCATTACATGCTTTGATGAATTTTTTGTCCTCATCCCCATACTCATTGGATTCTTACGATTTTCGAGAAATCCTCATCCCCAAAAGTAAAACAAAATTTATTATTTTACTAATCAAAATATATGGTCGATTTCAATTTACATGTCATATACTCAATACACTTAAACATATGGTTGAAGGGCAACAAGGTTTTTGTGTAAAATGAACGGCAGAAATAGAGAGATAAATAAATTATATAATTAACAAAAAATACTAAATTACTAGAGAGATCACCCAAAGTTAATAAGGTTTAAACAAAAGACATATGTATTGATTATAAGATAAGTAGTTATACATGTAATCAAGGGTTAATTTTATATATTTCAAAAAAATTTGTAAAATATCAGGGATCCTTGTAGATATTTTTAGGGGATCCCTACAGTTATTTATACAGTTACGGTTCGGTTATCCCTACGGTTCGGATATAACAATCCTCGTCTCTATTTTCATTTGAACTTCGGTGATAAAATTTTTACATCCCGTCTCCGTAAGTGAAGGTTTCAGTTATTCCCCGTCTTCGTCAGTTCGAATCTTCACGATTTTTAAATATTCCCTACCCAATTCTCATTCCTACCGTTGGGTCTTAAATAGGCCAATTACTACAAATATATATATATATATATATTCATAGAGTAAACTACACTATACATCATTGAAATTTTAAAAGTAGCATTATTGTTATTAACGTTATTTATACATCACACAATGAAGAATTTACAGTGACTCTCAATAGGTTTGACGACATGACACGTTTAAAAAATGGCTAATACTCAATTTAGACCCTAAACTATAACTAAAACTTCAATATAGTCCTTTATCATTTTTACTCTATTTTTTATAAAAAACTTCAATAATTGATACAATAACATATTTAGTTCTTTAACTTTTACATATTGTATCATTGTAGTTTTGTTTCTAAAACAAATAAGATCAAATTTATATTAAAAATTCAAACAAATAACTTCCTATATTCAAATCTAAAAAATCAAATCCCAAAACCTTTGAAACGAATGGAAATCCCACTGCCTAAATCCTAAGAATGTCCATGAAAGGAGACAAATTATTCCAAACTTAATTACTCAAGAGAAATATAAACTTTTTGCGAAAGGATAAAGTCTCTCACTTTTGTTGTCATATTCTTCGCAACACTTGGAGTCTATTAAAGCTGAAGATTTGAGGATGAGAATGATAGGTTACTGTACATTTTGTCATTTTATTAGATTTAGGATCAAATGATACATATGTGAATGTTGACTGTTAAAATTTTCAAAATCAAAACTAAAATGATACGATGTGAAAAGGTTAAAGGTAAAATATGTTATTATATCAATCATTAGAGTTTTATATTTTTCTAAATTATAGTTAAAAATATGTTAAAGGACTAGATTGAAGGTTTAATTGTAGTTTAGAGCCAAATTGAATATTATCCCTTTCTAACGTGAGTTAAGTTAGAATGACCATTTTGTGATTTATCAATAATTTTAATGATATATAATACAATTTTAAAACTTTAGTTATCAAAATAAAAGTTCACTGAAACTTTAGTTACCATGGGTGTAGTTTACTCATATTTCTAATGTATCATCGTTTATCTTTTTTTTTTCTTTTCATTTCTTTTCTACTTTTAACGATCTTGAGACTTGTGCTAAAATAAAATTAAGAGAATTTATCATTGAACTCTCACAACGTAAGCCTACTGAAAAAAAAAACTATACACACTAACCAACGTTTTAATGAATAAAATTATTAATCATTTGTTTTTATCCAAGTAATCATTAGATATTGACATGCTGTATTTAACCTGATAGTATAAGAAAAATATAATAATTATTTTTTAAAATAGTCCTTAATGGAGTCTATAAGCATATTTTTAAGATTATATATATAATTTGCAAAAAAAAAATCCCTGGATCGCAGAGTGGTTTAAGATATCTCATATTGTTCTTTTTTTAAATTTAATTCTTGACATTAACTAACAAATGTTGAGTGTATTGGTAAGACACATTGTACTCCTAAAGAGAGGACGTGAGTTTTATCCTTAGAGATGATATTGTTTGGAGAGGTAGCCTCGCGGATGAAAATTCTTTGCTCTTTTTCGGTGCTCTACTTATGCCCCATGCTCAAAAATAAGTTTAGAGTTTAGAGTTTTAGGTTAGAGTTTAGGAAATTCAGGGCAGAGTGTATTTTTAAGGTATAAGGTGTAGGATTTAGGATTTAGAATTTAGGGTTAGGACTTGAAATTTAATTTTATACTATTTTCTAGTGTTGGGGCATTAGTAGGGACATCGAAAAGGAGTAGAGAATTTTTATCCCAGTCTCGTACCCCGAACATAAATCATAAGACGGATATGCATATTAAAAAAATATTGACATTTATCTTTAAGACGAGTTCTTTTAACTTGTATCCAATAAGAAAAATGCATAGATTATGTAACCCAATTATTGTTAATGTTATTTATTATTATAGCTAATTCTTTTTTTGGGGATGTTATACCTAAACCATTAAAAATGTCCCTTAGTCTTATACGATAATTAGGGATTCTTTTTCACCATCAAATGTTTGTAGGCCACAAAATCCAATGTGTAATATGAGAAGAAAAAACCTTCTAGGGTTCCCTGCCCTATTAATTAAGACAATAAACAACATTTCCCAATACATAGTACTAATAATGTATAGTATTGTACTGACTAATTTATGAAAAAGAATTAATTACTAATTAAATTGAAAAAGTAACCAAGTATAATTTTATGCCCAAATGCCCTATAATAAGAGTTGGGAGGGTGCCCTACAGTCCCAGCCTATATCTTATGATAATTTTAATAAGCTTTTCAATTTTCTCGAAAGAAGATGCCTCAAAGAAAGGCCCTAATATTATTCTTTATACAAAATAGATGTGGTATCTTTTTTTAAACAAGAGCTGCATTTTACTAAAGATAAAAGAAATGTATAATAAAATACACTCCACGCATGCACAGAAATTTAGAGGACATTTCATCAAAAATTTATACTAAAAAAATAAAATATAAAAATAAAAATGCGTGAATAAAAACGAAATATTACCTTGAACATCTCCTTTAACTTCCTTAGAAATCCAACTACTATTAAGTGTATTGGTAGAGAATGTTGTTACGGGGAGCAACCCTTTAACTGCCTGATTTCACACTAAGCGCCCGTGAGCAGAGTAGACAGGGTGGACAACTGTGACAATTGACCAATCACAAGAACGAAAATTCGTGACGAGGGCGTCACAAGGTTGAGTGAGGAAAAATGTCACGCCTGAGAAGAGGCGGGATCATTAATCCCACATCAAAAAAGAAAAAAGAAGTCTTAAGATATATAAACGGTGGTGCTGCACATTCTATTTGACATATATTTTGAGGATAGGGTACTTATTGTTACAAAGTTAATAAGAGAATAAAGGTTTAAATTTTAAAATAAATTTAATTTCTTAAAATAATATTATTCGAAATAACAATCACAAAATTTGAATTTAAACTATAAATAAGAACTAAAGAAAAGACAAAAACACCGTTCCCATTGGTCCACATTGGCCCACATTGGCTGGTTGGTGGCGCTTTCGTGCGTCATATGTGTGAACATAGTAACTTGGCCTACTTTTCTTGACCATCTTTAATACAACATTATCTTTTATGATACAAAAATATAACATTATCTTTATTTTTTTATCAGTTGCACCCTTAACGTTTTAGTTTTTTCCAATTCAATACAAAATTAACAAAAACAACTTACGAGCACACAAGTCATACAAAACGACGTAGTTTTGAAAACAATAAAAGAAAAATAAACAAACTTTGATGATGAAAATGCCCAAATTTAATGTTAGATTTAGTTCAAGATCAAGTTTGTTTGTAACATCCTCAAAATACTAAATAAGTTTTTTTTTCCTTCAAGTTTAATGATAAAAACTCTTTAAATAAATATTTTATTGGTTTTAAATATCGGGAAAAAATTACTGAACGTTCTCGACACTTTCTCCCTACTTACATTGTCACACAAAATTTCCCGAGCCAAAGCCTTAAATAATTGATTTGGGTGAATATTCGAACGAGTCTAGTAAAAAAAATTGAGTTAGTCGAGTTGAAGAGTCATTTTTTATAACTCAAATTTTATTTGATTTTTTTAGTCGAGTCGATTTGTTCAAGTTTCTGTTCAAATTTAATTGTAAATATTTATAATGTTATGTTACTAATTAGTTCCAATTTAAACAAGTTTTTATATATATATATATAAGACAGAATCTAGAGACTCGACTCGAACTTAAAAACTGATATACTAATTACTACAAATTTTGAGTTATTCAAATTTTCATTTTCTAATTCAAACTTTATTTGATTTTTTTCGAAGTTAAATTAAGTCTAATTTATAAAATTACTAGTTGAAGTAAAATAAAATTAATATTTTTGTATCGAATCAAATAATTTAATTTTTTTAGTGGAACGAATTTTGTTCACCCGTATAGCTAATACTAACTTAGCCCATTAGATTTGATATGGCAGAGAAAGTCAAAGTTCTCATCTTTTATGTTTTGTTCATATCGAGCTTGATCCTTTTGAAGTACAATGTACATTCTTCATTAATAAATGACTCATCTTGAATGTTTAAATTTTGTCTCTGTCTACACTCTACCTCATAAAATTTGACAAGCTTCTTTGAAAAATAAACCGACAGATTTCCTCATCTTTCTTTCTTCCATTTCTATTTTATTTGATGCTTTTGGTCAAAAACCAGAAATTGCT
Source organism: Hibiscus tridactylites (assembly GCA_958450335.1). Lineage (NCBI taxonomy): Eukaryota > Viridiplantae > Streptophyta > Magnoliopsida > Malvales > Malvaceae > Hibiscus > Hibiscus tridactylites. Next base: position 9,992,893 of record OY288274.1, read on the forward strand.
TTATGTTATTATACTCTCTATTCCATTATTTTTGGCAAGTTCCAAAAACCTATTGTCTTGTAACCATAAAATTTTACTGATGCATTCCTTAACCATAGATGTTTTCTTTTTAATTTTAATGTTTTATATTCAAGATTTATGACTGTTTCTAACAGTGTTATTAAAATTTGAATATAATTTTTAGATTCTTTTTATAATATAATATCTTATTATTATATCTAACTTTTAAAATTAAAAAAAATCTTAAAATGGAGGGAAATATGGTTCAAAGAATTTCAGAAATGTCTGAAAATAATGGTCAAACCTGGCAGAGGACAGTCCCAAAATTTCATTAATGGCACATCGAAAAGACATTTGTCCCTGTTCCCTCCTAATTTCATTCAATTCATCATGAAAACTATTGGAAAAAAGTATCCACATTTTTTTTTCAAACTTTCTTAACTAACTGAAGACATTTTAGGCCCAACCAGAGACAGCATATCTAAAACTTGATTTGTTATGGAAACTCCATTGAAAGTTTGAAACAAGGAGTTGGACATGTTCAAAAACAAATTTAAATGAAAAGTCAAAGTGTTTGTTATTTGAGTGAATCTTCTTGGTAATGGTAATGGGTCCCTTAAATCTTTAAATGTTTTGATTTCTAATAAATCTGTCTTTCTCTGTTCAAAAGTTTCATGGAAAAGGGCTTTGACTATGTATATTCATGCAATTTAATGGTGGGGATGTACTTGTGCGTGTGCGTGAGGACTTGGAATTATAGAAATCTCACCTACTAGTTGCTTCTTCACCCAACCCATCCCAGAACCAATTCCATGTATTTTTATATTAAGCATGTTATAATAAAATTCTCAAAACAAATATTAAGGTTCAAATGCACACAAAAAATAAAGCAAATAAACTTTTATAAATACTAGGACAATTAATGAATCTCAATCAACTTCAAATTTTAACTTAAACAAATGAGTATGCCATACTAAATAATTTGAGAGCTTGAACTGCTAATTAGTTTTTGCCAAAATAAATAGTGTAACCGTGATATGTGAGATGTGGTGTAGTAGTTGCTCACCTCATCCCTTAACTATGAAAACAAAAGTTCGATTATTATTTATGAAAATAAAATAGCAACCGCTTATCTTTTAGTACAAACTTTTGCGATGAGAAAATCCTACTGCTATTGGCAGGAGATACGTTAAAATTGTTGGATTTTTCTTTTATAAAAATTAAGCTCAATACCAAAATAAGTACTCAAACTATCACGTTTTCTCATTTGAAGTGCCTAAAGGTGTTTAAACTATCCAGTTTTCCCTTTTAGGTGCATAAACTAGTTCCCCTTTTTAGGTGCCCAAATTATAATTTTTTGTTCATTTTAAGGTCGATATGAGGCACCTACTTTGACAAAAAAAAATTTGGGCACCTATTTTGACAAAAAATAATAGTTTGGGCACCTAAAAGGAGCAAAAAAATTCAGACGCCTAAAAGGAAAAAACAAGATAGTTTAGGCTTCTAAAAGAGGTAAAAAATAATTTAGACATTTATATAAAAAACATGATAATTTAGACACTTATTTTAACATTAAGCCTAAAAATTAAGTACGAATACAATTATATTGTTTCAAGGATAAAATTCGTTTGCCCCTTTTCGGTGCCCCTACATATGCCCCAACACTAAAAAACACTACAAAATTAAATTCTAAGCCCTAACCCTAAATTCTAAATCCTAACCCTACACCCTATACCCTAAAAAATACACCATAGCCTAAATTCCCTAAACCCTAATAACAAGCCATAACCCTAAACCCTAAACCCTAAACCCTAAAGTTAATTTTGAGCGTGAGGAAATATATAGGGGCACCGAAAAAGGTAGAATATTTTCATCCTTGTTTCAACTTTCATAGTTACAAATAGATATATCCATGGGCCAACAGTCCATCTGACCCGATAAGCATGATCTATAAGAGTCAGGTCATGCTGACTTTGGGTAGGATATTTTATTTTTCACTTTGGAATCATTCGAATTAGTTCAAATTTAAATGAAATGATAAAAATATTTTTATTTAAATTTAATTGGATAATATATTAATATTAATATAAAAACATGTTTAACAGCAAGAACAATTAAATCAGATCAAATTTAAACCTAGACATAAACTTTTTGAAATCAAGCAATGATCCAACCCAACACATGAACATGTAAAAATTTACTGCCCCTAACTATGACTCCTTCTATGCACCCTGCCTAAGAATACTTAAAAATTAAATTTTACCCCATAACCCTAATTTTTATATCCTAAACCCTTAACCCTAAAAAATACATCATACCCCTAATTCCCTACACCCTAACCCTAAGTCCCAACCTTAAATCTCAAACTACAAACTCTAAACCCACTATTTTAAAGTGGGGCACAAATGAGGGCATACTTTGGGCAGATGATTTCCATCCCTCATGAACAAGTGTAGTTTGCCAATTTTTAAATAATAGTGGTTTGGCAATGAATCGGCACATTAACGTACATACCAACGGATAAAAATCTTCGACCCTTTTTCGGTACTCTTATTTATGTCTCAACACTAAAAAATACTACAAAAATTAAATTTTAAGCTTTAACCTTAAATTCTTTATACTATAAAATAATACACCCGACCCTAAATTCTCTAAATCCTAACCTAAAACTCTAAACCTTAATCCTTAAACCTAAATTTGAGCGTATATACCAACCACTTTAAATATAAAAATTCGCACAAACCACATAACAACCTTCATATTCTAAACATGTGCCTCTCTTCGTGTTCGAATTCCGCCCCCTAAAAGTTTGTTCCGAATAAAATGCAACTCCTTGGTTGCATCTACAATGTCCATCCGGTCTTGTGGTGATTCCACAGAACAAGCAATTCCAACTTTGAAGATGGAAACCAAGCATTCTTTCATTATGGTTGCTTGCCCGTTTTCTCTCCTTGGGTTTCTGTTATACTCGAGTTCGACTACAAGCAATGGATCAACAACTTCGAGTACTCGATCCGGCAGCGCCGTCTTTGCGAAAACACAAAGTGTTTGTTCATCTTTGAATGTCTCATCAGTTGGTCTCTTCCCAGTGAATATTTCCAACAAGAGAATTCCAAAGCTGTACATGTCTCCGCTTGTTGTTGCTTCCGTTCCATTACCATACTCTGCTCAAAATTAGAGTTTTAAGACGAAGGTCGAAGGGAATGAATAATCGAATTTCTAGTTTATTATAAGAAGTAGATTTATTGAGTTACCTGGTGCTACATAACCAACAGTTCCTTTAAGACCATGGCTAGTGCTTGTAGAATTTCCAGAGAAATTGTTCATATGCTTTGGAAAAAACCTGGCTAGTCCAAAATCTCCTACATGTGCAACCATGTCATGGTCAAGCAGAATGTTGCTTGGCTTCAAATCACAATGGACTACAGGCACCTCACAGTGACGGTGGAGATAATCTAGTGCCGAGGCCACATCGATAGCGATGTTTAGTCGTTGAAGAAAGTTTAAGATCCTTGGTCCTCCATGATGGGTGGCATTTGTTTCACTTGGTGCATCATGCAACCATTGTTCTAAGCTCCCATTAGGCACGAGCTCATAGATAAGGGCTTTGAAAGGATTGCCTTGATGATCAATACTAGAGCAAGCGGATATTATCTTGACAAGATTCCGATGCCGGACATTTCTCAAGGTTCTACATTCCGCAAGGAAACTCCTGGAAGCACCGTGTTCTTGTAGATTCATTACCTTCACTGCAATAGCATTTCGCTCTTCGTTTTGATCCAGAATTCCTCGGTACACGTTCCCAAAGCTTCCTTGGCCAATCAAGTTTGTCGGGGCAAATCCATCGGTGGCTTTGAGGAGTTGTTGAAAAGAAACCATCAAAATCGAAGCTCCGAAAGGAGAAGTCGAAGAAAGCTCTGGTTTTACTCCTTTTTTCCTTGACCAACAAGAAAGGATTGCTGATGATAGCATAAGAACACCAACAACCCCACAAACAATCAAGATTAGTTTGAGTGGAAGCCTTGTTTTGCCTTCCTTAGGCTCGAGGAAGCGGCAAAACGGCAGCTGCAGTTCAGCAATTCCCCCACAAAGCTTTTCATTACCAGGTAGTGCAATTGTTGTTGCATTACTGAAAACTCCTCCTGTTGGCACTTGTCCTTCAAACTGATTGTAAGAAAGATTCAAGTAGCTCAAGAAGGGTAGCTTCTCTAGGTACTCTGGAATCTGACCAGACAAATTGTTGTTCGAAAGGTCGAACTCCGCAATGCTTCTTAAAGAGCTCAAAGAAGCTGGTATACTTCCAGAGAAATGATTGTTCCCCAAATAAAGAAACTCTAAGCTTGTACAACCAGCTAGAGCAGCAGGAATTTGGCCAGAAAACTTGTTTTCAGACATATCCAAATCTACTAAAGTTTTCAAGTGTCCTATTTCTGAAGGAATGGAGCCTGTTAGAAGGTTTTGGGAGAGATCTAGGAAAACTGAGAGTGTTTCTATGCTAAATATCTCTCTGGGAACCTCGCCTGTTAGCCTATTTGATTGCAATCCCATCTTCATTAAATTTTGACATTTTCCCAATCCAGCAGGTATGTTACCTTCCAATAGGTTTTCTTCCAAACCAAACACGTTTAGCCGTGAAAGATTTCCTACAGAGGTAGGGATTCTCCCTGTTAAAGCATTTCCACCTAAGGACAACCATTGTAGGGTTTTAAGCTTGCCAATGGAATCGGGAATGGTGCCGGTCAGTTGGTTGTACTCGAAACCAATTCCCAACAGATTTACAAGGTTCGTTATCCCCAGAGGTATTGTGCCACTTATTTGATTATTACCGAAATATAAATGGTTCATTCCTACCGACAGGTTGGTTATGGAATTAGGCAGGAAACCACTAAATTGATTGAATGCTATGCTAACCACTTGCAGTCCACTACAGTTGGTTAATGTAGTTACAAAATCTAAATCCCCAGTGCTGCCACTTCCCAAATTATTGTTTTTCATATTCATCCAGTTCAAATCTCGAGCCTTTAGAAAATTCACAGACACTTTGCCACTAAAATAGTTGTCAGAAACTTCAAGTATTTCCAAATTCGAAACATTGGATAATGACTCTGGTAAAGTTCCACTAAGGTTATTAGCTCCTACAAAAATTCCTCGCAGGCTTGGCAAATTTGAGCCTAAGCAAACTGGGAGAATTCCCGAGAGTTGATTGTTTCCTAGAACTAAGTATTCCAGAGAAGACATGTTACAAAAGGAAGGAGGAATCGAGCCGGAAAAATTGTTACCATTTAGCTCAACTGCAACCAATCTCTTTAGAAGGCCTAATGTAACCGGCAGTCTTCCTTCCAATCTATTCCATTTTAAGCTGATTTCCTGAAGAGAAGAAACATTCCCAAGAGAAGGCGGCAGTTGTCCTGTTAAGTTGTTACGTGCAATTTGCAGTGTCTCGAGCTTCAACAGATTGTCGAGCTCCGAGGGGATATTCCCGACCAAATTGTTCCTGGAAGCTGTGAATTGAATGAGGTTAGAACAATAGGTCAGATTGGATGGTATTGTTCCACTAAAGGAATTGTTGGATAAAATCAAACTCCGCAGCCTTGGAAGTCGACCGATTTCTGGGGGGATGACACCATGGAAATGATTGTCCTCAAGGTTGATGAACCTGAGGAAGCTGAGGTTCCCCACATAGGGAGAGATGGTGCCTCCCATCTGCTGCTGGCTTAAGTCCAACTTGATGATCCTTCGATGTCTACGCCCACAAGTTATTCCTTGCCACTGGCACATGGACACAGATTTGTTCCATGACCTTGTGACTCCAAATGGATCATGGTTAATCTGTGACATGATGGCAAGCAGTGCTTCGAGATCAGTCTCACGCCCCTTGGTTGCGATTCCAACGACATCGGTCGGAAACCATCCTGACAGCAACAAACTGGCACACCAAAACAGAGTGACTACATTGCTTAATGAACAAGTAATGCTTTGGAGTTCCATTTTCAGGACAAGGAAATGAAGATGTCTGCTTTCTCAATACATATGGTTCTTCACTTCTTTCTATTTATAGGAATAAATTTGGAATTGAAGTATTGGGTTCAAATGATTGACAAATAACAAGACTTTCAGGGTCAGTCGAGCAGAGGATTTTCCAAGAAGATTCCAACGCCAAAAACACGTATAAATTTTCTAATTTTGCTTACTTCCATGACCCGGAGCTAATTTGCTATCCCAGACATTACGCCAGCATTAAAGTTTGATAGGAGTAGGAGATTGGGCAGGACCTGCTTGAAATCTTAATCTGGAAAAAATGCAGTTTCGCAATGCCTTTTTTTTTTTAGTTTTTCTTTTCCTCCACGCAATACTTCCACAGTCTTCTCTTGATTGAACAATTAGTTCAGAAATTTTAAGTTTTTTCAACACAAAAAGAAAATAAATCTTAATCTGACTAATCAAAGAACATATTCAATTATTCAAATCCATTAATCGCAATAACATATTCAATTATTCAAGTAAAAGTTGTCCCGGAAAACACTTCTTGCATGAACTTGAAATTTGATAGCATAATTCTGTGACAACATAGTAATGCCATTTATGTAATTGTTTAGTTTATTTTAAAATTTTTGAGTTCAACCAGTTAGTCTAACAAGATGAGATGTTATATCTTTTAAATAAGGCCAAATGCTTGGATTATGATGTTGTGAACAGAGTAAATTGAATCAGGAGAGTCGCTCCTTAATAGAACTCTGCAGTACTTGATTTAGATTAGCCAGCCTATTAGTGGGATACCACCACAACGGTGATCACTGAACTTTTCTCTCACTCGTCACTCGGCATTAAATCAGAAATGAAATGGTGACATGAGATTGTATATAGTTTGACAAAACTTGGCATTTGTAGGGGACAAGGTATGGTTTTCTGACAAGAGATTGTCGATATTCTTTTACTACCATCGGATTTGGAATCACAAATTTGTATTATAGGAATTTTTGACAAGTCATCATTAAGAACAAAAGTCATGAAACAAGGAAAATAGGTAACAGGAAAAGAATAATAAAGTAAAATGACAGATTTTTCAATACCAGCCACTCTTTTTCTTTGCTTTGTACTCCCATTTTATTCACTCATAAATGTATACTTGTATAGTAATTGGTGCAAATTGTCTGCAATGCTTTTTTCATACAATAATGTCCATTGGGAAACAAGAAAAAAAAATACTTGGAGTAGCAGCAACCGACACTTCGCCCGATTGAAATTAACGGATGGTTCATTGGCTTGGAGAAGACAGAGCAGCAGACCCTGCAATCACTGAAGGATACACAATAAAAAGGAATGGAAAAGAGTCCAAATTTCAGTCACTCACACAGCTGGGAATAAAACTTTATGATCAATCATCTATACCTTACATTATTCAATCTCATCACTATGTTACAAAACATTCATATATATCTATATCCAACCAACACAGCACATATTAAGATACGTGTATGAAATATGATCCTCTGAATATATGGAAAAAAAAACTTTTTAAATAAAATAAAACCAAGACCCAGGGCATCCTATATAGAAGGTAATTTTAATACAGTTTATTTTGCTTGTGGATCACTCCAATAGAAAATAGAATTTCTAACTATTAATTGCTGACATCCACTTTAAAGAATGCAAAAGAGTCGGGGCTGATATTCCACTTAGCTCATGGAATTGACATCTCCAAGCTTCAATCCTGTAAATATTACAGGAGGAAGAGATACGCTCCCGACAAAATGGTAGGCTATACTAACCTCCTTTTTCTTCGACTTTTCCTCCATCGGTTGTTTTCCAAACAATATCCTTTAAGCCAGTAGAGAGATTATTATAGAACTGTAAATTTAAGAAAGCAGAATGTTAATTCATAAAAGCCATGTAAATAAAGAAAACGGGTGTATTAGGAATCCTGAAACATGAAATTGACATGCTTTGCATGGGTTTACAAGATAAACAGATCATGGTTATCGGCAAATTATTATATGGAAGTATCCACTGTATTAACAGTGCAGCGCTGACAATAGGACTATACCGTGTGAAATTCTAGGGTATCACCTCCAGACTTTCGAAGTTCAACCATGCAAAGTGAAGGAGCCACCTCAAAAATCTGAAAAGGGAAAGAAAGATCAGATCATTAAACCATGTTCGAACAACTTTTGAGGAGGTGAAACTGAATTTCTGCTCAAAATACTACGATTGAAACAGAGGTACCTCTGTTGTAACAGCCAAATGACCCTTGCGTCCAGTTTTTTCTCCCAGAAGCTTCATCTGAGAGTGGGAAAAAGAAGGGAATTCGTCATAAATGAGAAAAGATTAACATTTGATTACTGATTTTATAGTCAAAGTCCTAACATGACAACACATAATCTCAGTTTAGATACATATGAAGCTCTCTACTTCAGCCAACAAGGCCCAAAGAAATGTCACTTTCAAGTGCTTAATGCAGATATGCAACACTTGAAGATTAACTGAATCTTGTTCAATCACTGAGCAGGTGATAGAGTTACTAATAAATGATAAAACATCAGATAAGAAAGCATGAAGATTAACTGCAAATTGATCCATCAAATTTTCTCGATAAGATAAAAAGTAGTCCAAACGAAGGGGCTACAGAGAGATTAAACCTTGTAGTTATTTTTCTTCACACCAAAACCCATGGGCATCGCAGTTGCTTCTATTTTTGAGATTATCTCATTAGCAGGACATTTTGACGTGAATCTTGTTTCCCGTTTAACAAGTCCCTGTAGTCGGAGGAAATTGCAACCACTTTAACATACAAGGATATGCAGTTCATAAGTTAACACATAAGATCCCGAGACTAGCACAGAATGAAACGTAGTCTATTAGACTTGACAATTGTTTTGTATGATCGTATCAGTGAATATTCAACCAAGCTGCATCAAGAACTAAAATTTCATTTTCAGCAAAAAAGTACCACTAAATGATGGGATACAACAAGTGCATTATCAATGAAATGCTTCAAAACGGTTAAAACAATTTATACAGGTGAATGATCGATGACATGTTTCAAAAAAAATTATCTGATATATGTTTCATGGCTACCAAACAAAGGGGCTTTCACACTTCACTGGATGAATCAAAATATGAGATTCTCGAGGGTCCTATTTTCCATCTTCTCAATAATATATCACATGCTAAGAAACAATAACTAGCTAACAAACCATTTGCTTCTCAAACAGACTACTGAGGTTGAGGCCCTGCGATGTTGAGATAAGTTCAAAGGCATTCATAGTTGCAGGTACAACAGACCCTTCTTCACGGCGTTCAACCACAAAGTTTTGAGAATCCTGCAACATAAATCATGTAAACAGACTCTTACCCCTCATTCATTGCATTAACACCACAAACATGTCCGATATGTGAAAAAACACAACTCTTACCCCTAATTCATTGAAAATGGCATCTACATCATCAAGACTAACATCAGCTTGCTCAAACCTAGGTGGCATATATCCTTTCTTAAACCACTCATACTCAATAATCTCAGCAATAGTTATCCTCTGGTTCAATCACAAGTAACAAGAAGTGAAAATCACATCCAAAAACAAAGTTAAAGAGAACATCACGTCCAGCAACCTTTGGCAAATTGAATTACGAAATACCACCAGAAAAAAATGGAAATAGGAGAAAGAAACAATGGGCAAATGGCAAGGGACAAGAACTTACAGTCAATGGATTAGGGTCTAGGATTCTCTTGATTAATTTCTTTGCACTTGAGGAGAACCAAGGAGGACAATTGAAGTCGGCCTTAAATATCTACATCCACGTAATAAACACATTAAGAGAGAAAAAAAAATTTGAACACAGAAGACAACCACTAATCAAGTGCAAGATGGTTGATCGGCAATATGACAGCATGTTGACCATAGGTACAAACGGAGCACAGCAGATATCTGTTTTTCTGAGGTTATTTGTATTCACTCAACTTTTATTATTGATGTTTCCAAGGTACTGTCCTACGACCTGGCTATGAGTTAAAAATACCTCCTTGGAGAAGTGATGGTTTGCCAAGCCAACTATCTAAAATAACTAAGACTTTCAATATTTCAATTTATATTTCTTTAAAAAAATTCATTTCATTCTTTAGAAGTGACAGTATTGACGCGACACTGGCTAACAATAGGAAGATAGGGCCAGGATAAATATTTAGCAGGTGATTTTATAAGTAATAAGACATAATAGTTTAGCACAATTGATTACTTTTAAGGTAAAAAAAATAACTTTGAAATAAATTGATAGAGCAACCACCTTCTTGTATAAACCCACTAAATTGGGGTCCTCAAAAGGCAAGTAGCCAGCCATTAAGACAAAGAGTATCACACCACATGACCAAAGATCAGCCTTTGCTCCATTATAACCTTTATTGTTGATCACCTAAAGAGTGATAGCACAAAACAATAAAGAAAAGCAAATGGAGCATAAAGAAATAGAATTTTGTTTGCAAAAAAATGCAGATATACCTCTGGAGCAACGTAATTTGGTGTTCCGCATGTTGTGTGAAGTAACCCATCATCCTACATGAAAAGGTTAAGATAGTTTTGAATTATCACACCAGTGTATTACGAAAAGTTACATGAAAAGTAGCCATCCAAAAATGTGGTAGGCAATGGAAAAACCAACTATAATGCACTTTTTGGGGTCTCATCTTCTTTTGCTAACCACAAATTTCTAGACCTCAAACAAGCCAAAAATCACACACATGCAAAGTAGCTTCATAATGAATATAAAATCTTAGGAGAATATTATCATTAAGAGGGAGAGATCATAAATAAGCACACTCACTCCAACTTGCTGGGGTAAAGCACTCAAACCAAAGTCTGAAACTTTAAGAACTCCATTAGCATCCAGCAGCAAATTCTCTGGCTGTAAATTACAAAACACAGCTCTGCTGTATAAATTTACATATTTAACTGTTATAGGCAATGCGGAAATGAGCACAAAAAATAGACCACACCTTCAGGTCTCGATGGTAAGCACCTCTGCTATGGCAATAATCCACAGCATTAATAAGCTGTTGAAAGTACTTTCTAGCCTCATCTTCCTTAAACCTCCCTCTGCTTGCCTGGAACAAGAAGATAAGCAAGACATAATGGCAGATTAATATACGGTATTCAAATGCTGATGAACAACTGAAATTTTATTCCTAGTTGCACTTTTACTTTTCCCAAAGTAAAACATAAAGCTATACATTTGAGGTCTTACAATTTTGTCAAAAAGTTCACCACCAGTTACGAATTCCAGGACAATGTATATCTTTGTCTTGCTAGCCATCACCTACACCAAGAACATTGCTAGAAGTAACAAGAAGTATAGACATGCCATACTTATATTAGTTACAAAGCCAAGTAGAATCCTCTTCTTACAAACAGTCAAGATTCAAAAGTGAGCAAATACAAGACACAAGGAAGATATGTGATAGCTAATATTAAATTACTAGATTAAGATATCCAGAGCAAAGCTTTGTAACAAACCTCGTACATACGGATGACATTAGGGTGTCTGATGAGTTTCATTGTTGAGATTTCCCGTTTAATCTGCAACAACAAAGAAAAGAGAACAATTTAGCACATGCAAGGAAAAACAGAAATGAGATTCAGAAGAGGGGGGGGGGGGGGGGGGGTGTAAGAAAAGATTGCAGTCAAAGTGTCACACTGAGTAAGGAGAAAAATCAAGGGGTGTGTAACAATTCAAAAATATTTTTTTACACGTATAATTTCGAAAAACTGGAGCTTGGAACACTGTAGAAAATACCATCTTTCATTGACTTAGAAGTTGAACTGTACCTTCTTTTACAAGCTATTACCTAATCCCCAGAAACATAGAAAAATTGCAGATTTTAAAACACTGGATCATCTTTTTCAATTCTAAAAAAAGATACAGGAACATAGTGAATCAATGAAAAACTAGTAAGGTTTTACTCATATTTTTCAACATGCCTATTTGTTTGCTAAATCCTGAACAGGTCACTAAATCATCTAATTCTCTCAATTCTGCATATAATCATAAGAAAAACGAAGAAAAGAGGACTGAAAGCAAATAATTAAATAAATATAACAAATGGTTAAAAATGAAATCACAAAGTCAAATCATGTTTAGTATCCTGGTCAATCCAAAGCTAAAGCATTAATCTGAATTGGGAACAGAAAAATCTCCCGAATAACTGATTATCAGTAATTAGTGCAATAAATAAACCAAGCAGTTAAAGTTAAACATTACAAAAGAGGATTCAAATCAACATAGAATTAAGATTCCGTATAAAGAAAAACTTCACAAATCAAATCAACAGTCAATTATTAAGTTTACTTTTTAAAATTACCTGACCGATCATCTTATGCTTCATAACTTTCTCCTTATCAACGATTTTGATTGCTACATTTTCACCGGTCTCGATATTCTTCGCAAATTTTACCTTCGCGAATGATCCCTCGCCTAACGTCCTCCCTAGCTCGTACTTCCCCACACGTGTCTTGCTCGCTGCACTCGTGCGATTCGCCATCTCTTTCTCCGATGTTCCTTTTTTGATTCTCTTAAATTTCTTTTTCCCTTTTCCTTTCCGAAAGAAAAAAACTTTTTTTTTCTCTGTTTCACTTTCACCTAGTGCTTGCAATTAATCAAACACCTCTTCTTCTTGCATGGTTGCCATACCCGAGACTTCGCCACCCTCATTTTTGTTCTTCTCGCTCTAATAAAACGAAATCAAGAAAACAAACTCCAATTTATGAAGACCAAAACCGGAAAAGCTTTACAACTCGATGATTAAGGGGAAAATGTTGGAGAGAAAGAACGTAGAAGCAGTGGGGGAGGAATCAAACATGGTATTAACCGTATTATTGAGATCATTTGGATTAATCAACAGCTGAGAATCTGCTCAATAAAAAGCAAACAAGGTAAGAGATTTGGAATTAAATCCTTTTCATCTCTGCGTTTGCAAATTTTCACTTGGAAAGGGGAATTTTAAAGGAGATTGATTTAGAAAAAATGGATTCAGGAGGTACGAGGTTTTTTGTCCAAAAAAAAATTAAGTGTAAAGTACACACTAAACTTTAATAAAAAATAAAATGATAATTAAATTTTTAAAAATCACAAAAAATAATTAAACTCTATTTTTTATAATAAAATGATAATTAGAAGTTATATCACCTTAACTATTTATCATAAAATTTAGTATAATAATAAATTTAGTCCTTCATATTTATACATTCAATCAATTTAGTCTAAATTCGAAATAATTTATTAAATTTAACCATAATTATTTACGCATTCTTTTAATTTGGTCTTTAAAGCAAAATTATAAAGTATGATAACATGATAAATAATTACAATTAAATTTTTATAGGAACTCGAAAACTCGATTCGAATCGAAAAAAAAATTCAAATAAATTTGACTTGTAAAATATGACGTGTCAACTCGAATAACTCGAAATTTTTTGACTCGACTTGATCGAACGCTCACCTCTATCTTAAGATATGACGCGCCAACTCGAATAAATCGATATATTTAAATATTTTAAATCATTTTTTCTTAAAATATAATTTTTTTTAAATAAAATATTTAATATTTTCATATTTAAATCACATCGATTATTTAATAGCAACTTTAAATATTTGATTTAATTTAAAAATATTTGATTTAAAGAAAAAAATTGATTTAAAATATTCGAATATTTAATTAAATATTTATAGGAACTCGAAAACTTGACTCGACTCAAATCTAAAAAAAAATTTAAATAAAGTTTAAGTTGTAAAATATGACGCGTCAACTCGAGTAACTCGAAATTTTTTGACTTGACTCGATCGAGCGCTCACCTCTATCTTAAGATATGACGCGTCAACTCGAATAACTTGAAATATTCGAATATTTTTAAATCATTTTTTCTTTTAACTACTTTAAAAATATTTTTAAATATTCGAATATTTCGAGTTATTTGAGTTGACGCGTCATATCTTAAGATAGAGGTGAGTGTTCGATCAAGTCGAGTAAAAAAATTTCGAGTTATTCGAGTTGACGCGTCATATTTTACAACTCAAACTTTATTTGAAATTTTTTCGATTCGAGTCGAGTTTTTGAGTTCCTATAAAAATTTAATTAAACCTTCGAATATTTTAAATCAATTTTTTTAAATCGAATATTTTTAAATTAAATCAAATATTTAAAGTTGTTATTAAATAATCGATGTGATTTAAATATGAAAATATTAAATATTATATTTTAAAAAATATTCGATTTAAAAGAAAAATGATTTAAAAGATTTGAATATTTCGAGTTATTCGAGTTGAAGCGTCATATCTTAAGATAGAGGTGAGCGTTCGATCGAGTCGAGTAAAAAAATCGAGTTATTCGTGTTGACGTGTAATATTTTACAACTCATATTTGAAATTTTTTCGAGTCGAGTCGAGTTTTTGAGTTCCTATAAAAATTTAATTGTAATTATTTATCATGTTACCATACTTTAGAATTTTGCTTTAAGGACCAAATTGAAAGAAATCGTAAATAACGAGCGCTAAATTTAGTGAATTGTTTTAAATTTAGACTAAATTGATTGAATATATAAATATGAAGGACTAAATGTGTTATTATACCAAATTTTACAACAGACCCTTAACGAGATTTAACGTCTAGTTACTATTTTGTTATAAAACATAAAGTTTAATTGCCATTTTGTGATTTTTGAAAGTGGTTATCATTTTGTTTTTTTTTACTAAGTTCAATGACCATTTGTGTACTTTATCCAAAAATTAAATAAAAGTTAAGGCTAAACCATAAAATAAGTGCTTAAACTTATGTCCATTTTTATAATAGGTGCTTAAAGTATTTTTTAGTTAGAATATGTGTCTAAATTATTTTTTTTTGACTAAATAGGTGCTTAAATTATTTTTTGGTTGAAATAGTTGCCTAAATTTTAATTTTTGTCTTATTTTGAAGTCAATTTTGAAACATATTTAGGCACTTATTTCAATTAAAAATGAAAGTTTAAGCATTTATTTCAGCAAAAATGAAACTTTATGCCCTATTTCAGTCAAATAATACTTTAGACACTTATTAAAAATATATAATTTAAGTACTTATTTTGTAATTAAGCCTAAAAGTTAATAGTGGAGGAGATTAGGTGTCGCAATTAAAAAATTATGACTAAATTATGTGTTTTTATTCAGATGATATAACGTTATTTTTGTTCGGATTCAAATGATATAACATGGCTTTAGGACATTGGTAAATTTATAAAGAGGTTCTTTAAAAAAATTAATTAATTTATAGAATTGTATAGTATATGGTAAGTAAAATTAATGATGAAATTGTGATAGAGTTTGAAAATGAAAGCTATACAATAATAAAATTTAGGGTAAAGTACACAGACAGTCACTAAACTATACCCGAAAAAACAAAATGGTAACTAACCTTTCAAAAATCACAAAATGGCAATTAAACTTTATGTTTTATAACAAAACGGTAACTAGACGTTAAATTCCGTTAAGTTTCTGTTAAAACTTTGGTATAATAACATATTTAGTCCTTCAACTTTATACAATCAATTAATTTAGTCCTAATTAGAAACAATTCACTAAATTTAGCTCTTTTTATTTAAGCATTCTTTCAAATTGGTCATTAAAGCAAAATTTCAAAGTATGGTACATGATAAATAATTACAATTAAATTCTTATAGGAACTCGAAAACTCGACTCGACTTGGCTCGAATCGAAAAAATTCAAATAAAGTTTGAGTTGTAAAATATGACGCGTCAACTCGAATAACTCAAATTTTTTTTACTCGACTCGATCAAACGCCCACCTCTATCTTAAGATATGACGTGTCAAGTTGAATAACTCGAAATATTCTTATATTTTAAATCATTTTTTCTTTTAATCGAATATTTTTTAAAATATAATATTTAATATTTTCATATTTAAATCACATCGAATATTTAATAACTACTTTAAATATTTGATTTAATTTAAAAATATTCGATTGAAAAGAAAAAATTGATTTAAAATATTCGAATATTTAATTAAATTTTTATAGGAACTTGAAAACTCGACTCGAATAAAAAAATTTCAAATAAAGTTTGAGTTGTAAAATATGATGCTTCAACTCGAATAACTCGAAAATTTTGTACTCAACTCGATCGAACGCTCACCTCTATCTTAAGATATGACGCGTCAACTCGAATATTCGAATATTTTAAATCATTTTTTCTTTTAAATCACATTAAATATTTAATAAATACTTTAAATATTTGATTTAATTTAAAAATATTTGATTTAAAAGAAAAAATTAATTTAAAATATTTGAATATTTAAAGTAGTTATTAAATATTGGAATATTTAAAAGAAAAATATTTAATGTAGTTATTAAATATTCGAATATTTTAAATCTATTGTTTTTTAAATCGAATATTTAAAGAAGTTATTAAATATTCGATGTGATTTAAATATGAAAATATTAAATATTCTATTTTAAAAAATATTCAATTTAAAAGAAAAAATGATTTAAAATATTCGAATATTTCGAGTTAT